>OX377202.1:101665105-101863971 GCA_947396885.1 Heligmosomoides polygyrus polygyrus | reverse complement strand
TTCGATGTGCCATTGATTTCTCTTCATTCGCTGTGCCTTTCTCCCCACCAAGGGTAGCTTCATTTCTGCTCTCTGAATTTGGATCGCCTGATTATAGCAGTGCGGCTACACGCGAAGACAGGAAGATTGCTGCAAGATTCACTACTATTCTCCGAGAGGGTGATGCGAAATTCGTAGAAATCCAGACGGATCAAGATTTGGATGCGAACGATTCTACTGATAACGACTCCTACTCGGACTGCAATGATGACGAGGACGGAAGTCATCCAGGTCCGTTTGTTCCCCTTGGTGATTATTTGGTCAACTTGGGTACGGTCGACTGCTTCGTTAGTGATTGTAAGGAGACGGCCTGCATAAGGTGTGCAGTATGTGAAGAGCATGTTTGTTTTACACATTTTTCTGCGTTGTTCCATCAGTGTTGAAGAATGTTTGAACAGATGAATTTGTTGTCCCATAAGTCCCCGCCGTTTTTTTTCTTCAACGATTCATTGCGGATTTCGCCGGCGGTCTCTTGCATAGCGCCATGCAACTTTCGAAAGAGAATGATTTGCTCTATCAGAGCATGTATCACATTTCCTTTTTTATCCTGAATTTTGCCAATTTTAAGTCGTTAAATTGAAAAGTGAAAAAGTGAAAAAGTAGCCATTTGCGCAGTTGTTCTCTACGCTTTTGAATTTTTGCGCAGTTTTTTACAGCATTTGGAAGGCCATGTTCTGTACTACAAGATATGTGCTGGTCCTATTTGCTCATTTGTCCTTTATCGATTTTTAGGCCATCAAATTGGGAGGTGCGAATGATAAGATTTATTTTTTACCGACAGCTCCTGCTCTGTCGTAAGACTTTTTTGCTCGGTGTTATATGTCGTTCGAAAGAGAATGTCTTGCTCTATGAGAATTTGTGTCGCGTTTGATGGCTCATGCTGATTTCTGTCGAATATCAACAACTGAACACGGAGGAGTTGTTGGTGAAGATGATTTTTCCTTTTTGGAATTTTGTCGATATTCGACAGAAGCGCAGCATTAGTCAATAAACGCGACATAAATTCTTACTGAGCAAGACATCCTCTTCTGAACGACATATAACACCGAGCGAGAAAGTCCTACCACAGAGCAGGAGCTGTCGGTAAAAATAAATCTTCTCCTTTGGACGTTACGATTCGATGGCCTAAAAATCAATAAAGGACAAATGAGCAAAAAGGACCAACACGTATTCTTGAAGTACAGAACATTGTCTTCCAAATGTTATGAAAAACTGCGCAAAAATCCAAACCTTGGCGGAGAGAACAACTGCGCAAATGGCTACTTTTTCACTTTTTCACTTTTCTATTTAACGACCTAAAAATTGACAAATTTCAGGGTGAAAAAAGAAATGCAATACATGCTCCGATAGAGCAATTCATTCCCTTTCGAAGCCTGTATAGCGCTATGCAAAAGACCGCCGGCGAAATCCGCAATGAATCGCAATGAGTTGAAGAAAAAAAACGGCGGGGACTTATGTGACAACCTAATAGTTGGTTTTTTAGCATGCTTAATTATGTTAAGTTTTGTTGATTTTTGACTTTTTTACTAACGATTTTTGTTTTGTTTAAATCTTTTGACTTCCTTCACGTCATGAATAAAATATGTTACGTGAAACATGCTTCCAACTTCGAATATCCTAATAGACGTAAATGCAAGCCGCCTTCAGCCGTTTGCTCAAAAATGTGCTCTAAAATGAGATTATAGGTCCTCGTCGAAGATAGGTCACAAAATGCAAGAACGCCGTCACCGACGGGAACCGAACTTATGACACCAATCCTGAGAAGCGAACACTCTACCACTGTGCCGCCGCCGCTGCTGTCCGCGATGCCAACCGCACCTCTTATTACGCAACAACGCAGCTTTCGCCGGCCGCATCTCGCTTAAGAGATCCATTTAGCAAATTTGGTCTACATATCTGTGATCAGCGCCTCGAGCCCTTTCATGTGATATGGGTCTCAATCCGAAGTTCCACAGGAAGCTGACGGCATTCCCTGGTTGGAACGATATCTCGGATCACATTTTTAGCACCTCTGTGGTACTTTCCACAGTAGAAATGCCAAAACGGCCAAATCTGTTCTCCATCTCATCAACACGAGGTAAGCATGCCCTATTATAAGACGCGACGTTCAGTAGCGAGCAGATTACACGACCCAACTATCTTGTACACAGGACAGAGGCCTTCCTTTAGAGGTTGGCGGAACAAGAGACGGACTGGACTAGAATCGTACCCGCATACGCACACATGAATAGTGACTGACACCACCCGAACAGAAAAATACGTACGCACTAAAGTCTCTGGCCGACACACAACGCGTAACGCTGTCGACGACACGAGTCTTGCATTGAAAATAGAGAGGATTCGCTGTAGATTCACCGGAGATTAAATGCGTTCGCCTGCTTCTGGCGCGACAGAAAGCTTCGCTCACGTGCCGACTCCGCATCCTCCGCCATCCGACTGCACTCGTCGACACGTTTCGCCTGAAAAGCAGTCGTGAATAGACGGAATATCACAGAATACATCTGGGCATGAGCTCCTGAAGGAATAGGGAAGGAACTAGGAGTACGAACTGGTCTCGCTGCCAAGAACTAGAGGTCTAGAACACACATGCTGCCCAGAAAAGCTTTAAACTGTTACAACGATGTTTGGTTGCGGTCAAAACTCTAACGCTCTAGAGCCAGCTTACAATTGAACCCTTAAAAACCTGGCCGGTCACCATATTATATTAGGGGGGGGGGGGGCAAAAGTAATGAGACACCCCATGCCGTGTCCATATATCTCGTGGGTGGAGTCTGGCTTCGTGCTTGTCGTATTTGTATGTTTGTATGCTGCTTACTGAAGCCCACCTGAGAAGTTACCACTTCCACCCTTTCCAGAAGCATGCCAAAACCCAGCCTGTCTCGTGCCGAAACCCCAGTCTGACGAGTCGACCTGTGTCGCGCAAATCTCGCCCAATTCCCAACCCCGAGCACCCTGGGCTCAATATTCACGCAAGATGAGAAGTACGTCTTCTACCTTAACCCTGCCGAGCAGCGAGTCTGGGTGAGGCTGGTGACCTGTTACCGACCTTCGTTCGGCGAGATTTTCACGGCGAGAAGCCCCTTTGGAGCTTTTGGGTCTGCGCCCATGGATCGGTTTATCGGAAGCTATTTCCCAAGAGCAGTACGATGAACTCCAAGGCCATGGTGAACGAAATAGAGGAGATGGGCCGGCGACTCGCTCTTATTCAGTCGCAGCGCTTCAAGAAGGTCCTCCTCTTCGACAACGCCGCACCCCATTGGGCAAAAGTGACCACGGATAAGCTTGGCCAGCTGGGCTACGTTCACATGCCTCACCCATCGTATTCGCCGGACATCTCTCCATGCGACTACCACCACTTCTTGGGCCTACAAGACTTCCTGGTCGGAAGGGACACAAAAACCCAAGCAGTCCTTGACAACCATATCGAGCAGTTGATCAACACCAGGCCCAAGCAGTTCTGGAAGGATGGGATCAGGAAGTTGGCTGAGCGATGGCAGCAAGGTCCTTGCCCTTAACGGCAAATACATTCCTCAGCATCGTTGAGTTGTTATTGAGTTATAAAGAGATTAAGATTTTTCATTTTGTCCTATTACTTTTGCCCCCCCCCCCCCCCCTAATAATACCACCAGGAACCGGTTCAGCTGAACACCTTTATAAAAACGATTATGAACTTTATACTGTTTGAGATATCGCGAAATTCTTATCGCCTTAACTACGCATAAGTTCTGTGGACTTTTTAGAAAGCTAAAGCAAAAATCGCTGCTTGCGTTAGATGAAAAAGCACCTATAAATTTTACAGTGAAATTTACCTTTTTGGTTAACACTACGCAATGGAATTTTGCAATCAAACAATGTTTGGTTTTTCGAACCTCGATTTGTTGATCATTTCGCTTTCGCTTGGTTGGAAAGGGAGGGAAACCCGAACTAATCATAAGAATAAGGATCTACCTGCCCGTGTCAGCCAAATAAGTTATCAAATTGCCTCCACGATATCCCGCAGAAGTAGAAAGCAAGGCACACCCCGCAAAGCAATTGACTAATACCGGACTTTGCCCTCTTTATCCATTATTTGGATGTTTCGGGGATCATGGCATATTCAACATGTCGCGAAGATGCAGCGCAGAAGTGCGGGAATGCGCCATTGCGCCTATCGTAAATGCAACAGCCAATAAGGCACCAGTCCAGTCTCACAGGCGGCGCATATGATTGGCTGCCGGAATTACGGTACATTGGAGCAACGGCGCGTTCTTTCACCCCCAGCGGTGCATCTTGGGCATCGCGTAGAAGTTCCGTAAAGAGAACGATCATCCCTACAGATCTCGGCAACTTCAATTCCAGGTTTCAAGGCCAGGTTTATCTGAAGAACTAGCCACACCCTCATCACCACCAAGCCATCCCTTCTCAACCCGTAAAAGCGCTAGAGAGGGAAACAGTTCAAGCCCTAGAGCTGGAGCTGTTCGATGTAGTCAGAACAATCTGGTCCTTGCGGAGATCTCTCGAATCACAAAACGAGTCTGGGAAGGGCTCCATGTGACCAGCGTTACCGACTCAGCGCGCCATCGTCGACTTTTCCGAGGTACACTGTTCACTTTTTGCCCTCGACAAGACGAGCGTGATGAGGTACACGCCGACAAGGCTCTGACATGCGTCCAAATTTGACGAGATTTCTTTTCGCAAGAGAAAAACACTAAACACTGACTCCATGCAGACCTTGACCTCTATAATAGCACATAGTTTATAGCCATCGTGCACGAAGTATATTTCGACGACAGATGTTGATTTGCTATGGATTAATCAAACAACCCTTCCATTCTCTGGGTTCCTGAAAGGCAAGGGGTTCTTTATAGAAGGACAACACGCTGCCGGCGCAAATGGGGTCGGGGAGGTCACCATGTAGGACATTACATGGTTCTGTGTTGTAGGAAACTAAAACTTTCATGGAGCACTGGAGTGTTCCAACCCTAAGGTGAACCGAGTTAGGCCACTTCCGATGTGATTGGGCATCGGAAGTGGCCTAACTCGGTTCATCACTGGGTACAAGGTAACCTCCCCTTTCCAGACCTATCTGGGAGCGGTACATTATCTAACGGAGGGATTCCGTAGCAAACTGGCTAACAATAGTCAAATCGGATCTATCCTGGTCCGGGGGGGGGGAGAGCCACCATAGAAATAAAAATTATGTAACAAGTTGACTTGACTCACAGAGCGGATTGAAGAGGACAGAACAGGGCCTAAGCTGACAAATCTTATAAAGAAAAAATAACAAAAAAATTACATACGGTTCCCCGCTGTCGTAAACAGACAACGTTATGCGTCCCTCACTATGATTGATCCGGGTTATAACATGTCAGGCGGCGGTCAGCACGAGGCATGCGGCTTTGCATGCCCCCCTCATCACAAGGTAAATCCTCGTTATAACATGTCAGGCGGCGATCAGCTGTGTTTGAATGCACTTTGCCCGCCGAGACGTCTTTAGAACCGCGGTTATTTGTTTGTTTTTTGTTTGCTTGTTCGTTTCGTTCTGTTTTTAGGTCCTATTCTGCTCTCTTTAATCCGCTCTGTGAGTGTCAAGTCAATTTGTTACATAGTTCCGAATCTATCCTAGTTGGAGTGGGGCATATAACTGAAAACTATGCAACCAATTGACTTGAGACTCACGTAGCCGCTTCAAGAGGAGAAAATATGACCCAAAAACAAACGAAGATGAATGAAATGCATGAAAAAACAAAAAAATCACCACGGTTGTAAAGACGTCTCGGCGGGCAAAGCGCATTCAAACACAGCTCACCGCCACCTGACATGTTATAACCGGGATCTATCATGAGAGGCAGGCACATAACGCCGCATGCCGCGTGCTGGCCGCCGCCTGACATGTTTCAACCTGGATCCATCATAGTGAGGGGCAGATAGCATGGTATGTTTACAACCGAAAACGGCGAAACCGAATGGAATTTTTTTGTTTTGGTTTTTTGAATTAGGTTGAATCACAAGTCAAATTCTTACATAATTTCTAGTTATTTCCAACCCCCTCCGACTAGGAAAGATCCCAATAGTCTTATGGTCTCTGCAGTACCACTAACCCGGCGAATGTGTTGTTTATCTTCTTTTGACGAAGGGGAAGACTCAAAATAGCTTCTTTTAAAAAAATCCTCTACAGCTCAATATCTCACCATTCCGTAGAAAGCCGTGGTGAGAAGCCGTTGCTCCTGCTCATGCATCGTGTTGGTCCGCTCCGCTTGCTCCTCCAACTGCTTAATCCGCCGGTCCTTCTGCTCGATCTCACGCCGCAGTGAGTCGAACTCGTGCCGACTGAGACCTCCTTCGGCAGCACACTGAGCAGCTCGCTCCTACAACACGAATATGTGCCAGTAGACTCGGCTTTGGCTCAAGCCGCTATGCGATGTCGTAGGGAGCCACCGATATCGATTAACTCGTGCGCAGAATCAATAACGGCGGGTTTCCCGCTTCCTTCCCCCGTCGTGGTGCTTCAGAAGCATAAATACTCACTTGACCTATTCACTATCTACCCGGAAGCAGTAGGCTGCTTAGAACTGACCTGATCGATGATTATTTGCCGCGCTTTCTCCAAATACGATCGCTTCGATTCGCGTTCTTCCCGCAGCTCCAACTCCATCTCTTTCAATTTGCCTGAAGCTTCATTGTTTAGATGATTTCCGGAGGAGATTAGTCCAGGACAATGATAACGGACTGACCTTCAGCTAACAACTGAGCGTCCAGCGCCTCTGCGGCACGTTTCTCGGACAAATGCGCCTTCTGTTTCCACTGATCCACTTCAATGGACATCTTTTCGGACTGAAACAAGAGCACATTCTTAACAGATTAGGAAGTTGTGCTAAATATTGCTTTATTTATTTATTTACTGTTAATTCCAAACCACATACTCTAAGTAAGGAGATGAATTCGCAAGAGGAACAGATTAATTTGGCATATAAGAAGAGCCTAAGCCCTAGTTTATACCTACGCCGCTGCGCGGCGTGACACGATGGTCGAGATAGATATCGACCGGGCGGCGTGAAAAATCGATATCTATGGCGGTCGTGGTGCCGCGCCATGTGGCGGCGCAAGTGTAAACTAGGCAACGGGACTTCCTATTCTCCCTCAATACTCTATCTGACAACTTCACTTCACGAATTAGACCTAGTGGGCGTACATCACCAAAGATGTAAGTTCCACTGAGTTAACAAGAACTGCCTTATGTTTGAAAAAAAACACTGTTTTACAACATTTCGAAGTGAATCTGCTGTCATAGTCTCCATCACCGCACAAAGCAAATGTCCAATTTGGTTTTTCCTGGCGCAGAACTGCGACGAATGCGTGTTGAAAAAGTGGACAACCTCGATTTCTAGTTCCGAATGATCGTAGAAACCCTTATCGCGAATGTGACACTTCAAGGCGCAAAATGGGTGGTGATTGGACGCAACCAACAGCGGGAACAAGGAGCATTAGGCAGGTCTTCCCAAGCGAGTTCAACCATCTTCTGGCAGCTGAGCTTCGCGAGGTGGGCCCCAACATTGTAGTGAAATGGTCAAATTTTGTTGAGCTTCCGAAGTTTCACGCGAACAACGCGGTCCCAGAAGGAACTCAAACAATGTACCATCAATAGAGTAGAATTCCCTTCCCCTGTACGTCACCTTTGAGCTTTCCTCGTGATTGTTCGACTAGAGGCAGCCGCCGGCCTACCATGGTCCAACGTTTTGTTGCGATCAAAACTCTGGCGCCAGGGAGGACTCGACCACACATCTCCTGCTGACCGGGTGGGAATGCCCTATGCCATTACATCACCGGCGCTCTTGGATCGAACGCAACACCCACACCTCGTGGGACCCATAAGCACTCACCCGTACATCGGGAAGAGCCGGCCACTGATATCAGCATGGAACCCGTCAAGCTGAGGGTCTTGATAGAGATCATTGAAAGCAGTTTCTTTAAGCCTAAGTGGTTGGTATGGAGGCTGTAAGCTATTACAACGATGCCTTGTCGCGATAGAAGCTCTCCGTCTGGTCAGTGGGAGGTGCGGGTTCGAGTCCCGCCTGGCGTTAGGGCTTTGATCGCAACAAAGCATCGTCGTAATAGCTTACAACCTCGGCATCGGTGTCTTGAGGCTTAAAGAAACTGACTTGAATCGTTTCTAGAAAGACCCTCAACTCAACTGATTCCATGCTGATATCAGCGGCCGGCTCATCCCGATGTACGAGTGAGTGCTGATGGGTCCACAAGGTGTAGATGTTGCGTTCGATCATATAGCACTGTCTAATGGCGTAGAGCATTCCCACCAGGTCAGCAGGGGCGCGGGTTCAAGTCCCGCCTGGCGCCAGAGTTTTGATCGCAACAGGACATCGTTGTAACAGCTTACAATCTCAATACGAGCCACTTGAGGCTTAAAGAAACTTGCATGAATCATGCACACAAGGAATTTACAGAGAAAGGGAAGAGGCGGTTAGGACATCTCCTTAACCCAATAACTAGGCCGACTTCTTTCATAGAAAAAAAGCGAACGATCTTAAGCGTCATAAGCGAAAAGAGAAGAGAATTTTGTGACAATCGGTAACATTGCCACATCGAATTTCAAACGTTGGGAACAAAGGCGACGAAGAGGCAACAATTCTTATGCATTAGGAAGTAAACAGCTCAGCACCAGCAAATGTCGGCAGTAGAGACGATTTTGCAACCCATTTGGATGACCGAAGGAAGGAAGGAGCCCTTTCAACAACAATAAAAACAGAAACCAAAAAGAACACAAACGCTAAGCACGAAATCTTGCAAGAAGATGAGCAATACTCACCCTCAACTTCACCTCCGTGACATCGCCGGACGAAGAAGCTGCCGCTTGTTCAACTGAACGCTCGAGTTCTTCTACTTTTGCCTTAAAAGACATCGAAAGGTGCTAAATGACAGCCCATTATTGCAGCAAAGCAACCAAACACACCTCAAGATCCGCTTTCTTCTTGTTGGCCAGTCGAAGTTCGCTCTCAAGTTCATGATTCCGGCTTTTCACCACATCCATCTCCCCTTTGACGACCTCCAACTCCTCCATCTCCTTGATTCTCTCACGGAGACGGGAGTTCTCCAGCTCGACACCACGGATGCGATCCCTTAAAGCGGACGATACTTAAGGAGCTTCGGAACTCGCATTGAAACACCGATTACCCACTCCATCATGCTTCCATCCAGGCTGGGCTCGCCATTGGTCGACTCGAGCATTGACGCATGCAAGCTGTGTGCACTATCCATGACCGATACTGAAAGTTGACCATTGCCAGGTAGCTTAAATGCCTGAAGCCCGTAACAAACACCTACGTTCATGGGCTATCTTGTTCTCCAGCAGAATCTTCTCCTGCACGAGTCCTTCAATGCGAACCTCAGCCGCGACCAGACGATCTTTGGCGGTGGCTAACTCATGTTCCAGCTGTAACCATGGAGCGTAAACCACAGGTACACGTCACACTTCACCAACGGGGCGGATTCATCAACGACTTACAGCAATTTAACGGAGAAGCTACAGCCGGAATACCTGAAAGCGATGCGAAATGTTTCACCATCGCTATCGCGCTGTCAGGGATTTCGGCTGTATTTTCTCTGTTAAGTTGCTGTAAGTCATTGATGAATCCGGCCTCAAGAGGTGTGCCACCCACCTTGTCCACCTTGATCGTCAATTTGTCGTTTTCTCGTGTCTTCTCTTCTGACAGAGCTTTGTACGAGCCCATCTGGGTGCGAAGAGCCTTAAACGAGAACCTTGATTATACAGCGGCACTGCTTGAGAGTGGAACCGACGCAGAACACGGAAGGGTCCATTTATACCATTTTCAGGTCGAATTGGACACTTTTCAAATCCAATTGGACACTTTTCAAATCAAATTGGACACTTTTCACGTCAAATGGACACTCTTCTAAGCTCGCCTAAGACTTTTTAAATCAAAGAGAACGTTCCGAATTGCAACAACTTTTATACAGGTTAAACTATAGACTCAATATAATTGTTAGAAAAAAATTTTTGTTCAAGGAAAATTTAGAAGAACTTTTTTGAACTTTTTTTTACTTTAGCTTCCCGAATGAGTGTAATAATTTTATAAAATTTTCGTTTTGGAGAAAAATAACAAATTGTATTTTGTTTAAAAGCGTAGCAAAGCAGCAACCATAAAGTGTACTAAAGGACCGGATTGCGCCATGCACTCGAAAAGCTTGTCGCGATTTTTATTTGATTGATAGTGTAAATTCTGTTTACATGGAATTATGAGGTATGCGCGTTCTTAACAATTATACTTGTTGCATTGTCTACAGTTTTTTTTGTTTGAGGAAAATTTCAGTATGTTTCCTTTAAACCTTTAGTTCACTTACCCAGTAAGTGAACACTTTATTTGAAATTTTATAAAATTCTAGTTCTTCGCGGAAATATAATGCTTGATAGCATGTTCCAAAGAACTAGTACCAGATCTATATTATGTACATGCTGATTATATTTATAATTATAGTTGATTTAAAGATCAATTGTTAAGAACGCGCATACCTCGTAATTCCATGTACAGCATTTACATTGCTAATCAAATAAAACTCGTGACGAGCTTTTCGAGTGCATGGCGCAATCCGGTCTTTTAGTACACTTTATGGTTGCTGCTTTGCGTTTTATAACAAAATACAAATTGTTATTTTTTCTTCAAAATAAAAATTTTATAAAATTATTACACTCATTCGGGAAACCAAAGTAAAAAAAGTTCAAAAAAAAGTTCTTCTAAATTTTCCTTGAACAGAAATTTTTTCTAACCATTATATTGAGTCTATAGTTTAACCTGTATAAAGGTTGTTGCAGTTCGGAAAGTTCTCTTTGATTTAAAAAGTCTTAGGCGAGCTTAGAAGAGTGTCCAATTTGACGTGAAAAGTGTCCAATTTGATTTGAAAAATGTCCAATTCGACCTGAAAATGGTATATATCGTCTTCAGTTTAACTTGGACACTTCTCAAACCACGCTGGAAATTCTTTAAACCAAATTAGGCATACATATTGGAAGTTAGAAGTCGAAATGTAAATTTTAACGAAGAAAATAGATTTTAGTCAATTTTTCCAAAATAAAATGACCGTGTTTCAAGAAGATCTTATCAAAGCTTACCTATGGTATTGCAAGACATATAGCTATAGCTATTGAATAAACCCAAAATTCCTACACTCTTGACTACAGCAATATTCATAGATTTATTCTGAAGCAAAGAATTTTCTGCTGAGCTATGTGGAAAGACTGAGGCGCGCTAGTTGTTTTTCTTCTTCTAAGTTTTTCACCTTTACTGTGGATCCTGACACTAACATGGGCGTCCATTACCAGCAATGTACCTCCATATCTAGAGAGACTTGCGCAGTTCGACTAGAATTTACCTTCCAATAAGACTTTCGAAAGAGCAAATCAGGGTCATTCATGGAAAAGGATAATGATGAAGGAGGGGAGGCCTATCAAAACTAATAGGTCATCTACACCCAAACACTGAACAAGGAATTCAGTGCCCTTCGCAATGCCCGAAAGAAAAATATCCTGAAGTCTGCTTTAGCAGAATACAGACACGAAAGGAGACGTCGCGGCGCCAGCCAGAGCAAATTAACGATCTGGGAGGTAGCTGACGCCGTAGTATCATCTGTCACCGCCTTGCTCGTCAATTTGCTCGAGCGCGCGCCGCAATGTCCCTATTCGTCCTTGTAACGTGATAGAGCAGCCAAACGGATTCCTCTCTTCAGGATGGCACAAAAAGCATCGTATCCATCGTTACAGCCTTGAGGAGGAATTCCAGCCAACGCCTTTGGCACCCGATCCACCTAATAGTCGGCGACTTTGTCTAACCAGTAACGTATCCTATCTCCAAATGCCAACAAAGCTCGAAATTCCCCCTTCTCTCACTTGCCTGGATCGCTTCCCTTTCAGAACTGCTTATTGTGCAATGCTATCGGGTATTCTCCGCACGGCACAGGTTTCCGAGGGGTGCGGAAGCGGAGCAGGACGCTCTTCATCTTCTTCATGACTTCTTCGACGCTCTTGAAGCAAAAAAGCTCCCCATGTCGCTCCTCTGCTCCTGTCCAGCTCCGGAGCTATGTCGTTGGCCATGTTGACTTCGCCACCTGGGGCCGGATTCATCAACGACTGACGGCAATTTAACAGCGAAAATACAGCCGAAATCCTTGATAGCGCGGCGAAATGTTTCACCTTATCGCATGATAAGCCGCGCTATCGGGAATTTCGGCTGTATTTTCTCTACTAAATTGCTGTAAGTCGCTGATGAATCCGGACCCTGGGTACACGTAGGTGGAGCGGAGATGTTCGTTCCGTTGAGTGAGAATGGTGCATCAGAAACCATCGTCCGTTCCTCATGAACATCGTCTTCGGAAGATTCTGCTGCATTTTAACGCTCCCTCATACACGATCGAAGTCGGCCAACATTCGCTCCGCCTGGCTGATGCTCGGTGTTATGCGCACGATCTCGTCAGCGAAGCGAAGATGGTGCAGTTACCAGCCGTTCAGCTTCACTCCCATGTCTTCCCATTCTAGTTCGCGCATGACATTTTCGAGGGTGGCACTGAAGAGCTTCGGGGATATGGTATCCCCACTTTACCTCGATGAGGACGTCGTTGTAGAATGGTGAGATCTTGGTCGTGAATCCACTGTACAGCTCTCGAAGGACTCTGGTGTACTGAGTAGGAACGCCCTGAGTGAGCAGGGCGTCGATGACCGCTTCAGTTTCGACAGAGTCGAATGCCTTCTTCAGGTCGATGAACGTAAGGCACAGCGGCAGCTTGTACTCTCGCGACACTTCGATGAAACTCGTGACGGTGTACATGTGGTCGATCGCGCTGAATCCTCTCCGAAATCCTGTTTGCTCGCATGGCTGTCCTTCGTCCAGCGTTCTGCTGACCCCATTTAGGATCACTCGAGTGAACAGCTTGTAGACTACGGACAGCAGACAGATCGGGCGATAGTTGCCAATGTCGTGCACATCTCCCTTCTTGTACAGTAAGACGGTCCTGCTGGTCTTCCATTGCGATGGAACCTTGCACTCCGACAGGTAGCGTGTGAACAGCCGCGCCAAGGTGTTGATGAGCGCTGGCGGGAGGTTCTTCAGGTGTTCTGGTCTGATCCTGTCGACACCGGGTGCTGTACGTTTCTTCACCGACGAGATGGCGTGTCGGATCTCGGAAGGGAGAACAGAGGGGACGACGTATCCATCCTGCGGAAGATGGCATGGGGGCAGGTGGACGTGGCTATCGAAGAGATCGGAGTAGAAGTCGTGGATGACCCTCTCCATGGTCCTTCTGGAAGAGGTGACGGTTCCGTCGGGACGTCGGAGAGCTGTCATCTTGGTCTTGAAGTTGGCGAAGTTCCGGCGGGCAATGCGGATGCTCAACCCTGCCTCTGCAGCTTCGGCCAACACTTCCGCCCTTCCCTCCTTAAGATCCTCCTTTATCGCCTCTCTGCATAGCTTCGCAAGCTCGGACCTCAGTTGGTAGTTGCCTGACGTTCGTGCTGCTCCACTCTGGCGTATCAGCTCGAAAGTTTCCGTAGGCAGACGTCTCTTGGTGGTCTTCAAGCTCTCGTTTCCCTTAGCACTATCGTGGAGATGGTGCGCGAAGCGGTGTTGTCCATGACGGTGTCTTCCCGAACGCCGGCAAGAGAGGTGTACAGGTCCCAGTTGATGGTCGTTCTGGACTCCTCTTCTTGAACTTCTCTCCTTGACGCGAAAAGCGGAACCTCGCGCGAAGGAGGCGGTTCAAGAAGAGGAGTCCGTGTAGAACTTGGGGACAACGGAAACCTCGGTCAGGCAATACTTGCGGTTGAAGATGATGTGGTCGATCTCGTTGTGGAACTGGCCACCGGGATATTCCCAGGTCCATCGTAGGGAGGGAGGCTTCTGGAACTGTGAGTTTCCATGGATGTCTTGGTCGACATGATAAACTCAGACAGCCTTTCACCTTGCTCGTTCCACTCCAAACCGTGTGTTCCCATGTGAAGTTCTTCCGGCGACCTTAGTGGCCCGATCTTGGCTTTGATGTCGCCGACGATCACCTTGTAGAAGGTGTGATCTTCCTTATAGAACTTCTCCAGCACCACGTAGAAGGCTTTGACCTCTTCGTCGTCGTAGTCGGATGTTGGGGCATACGCGACGAACACAGTGAAAGCTGTCACGGAGCCACATCGCTTCGGTCGCATGTGTATGTGGTCGATCGTGCTGAATCCTCACCGAACTCCCGCTTCTTCGCATGGCTGTGCTTCGGCCATCGTTCGGTGAACAGCGAACAGGAGGCAGATCGAGCGATAGTTGCCAATGTCGTCCACGTCTCCCTTCTTGTACAGCAGAACGGTCTTGCTGGTCTTCCACTCAGATATTACCTTGCGCTCTGACAGGTAGCGTGTGAAGAGCAGCGCTAGAGTGTCGATGAGCACTCAGCGATTACTGACTCTGGAGCTCTAAAATCGAGCATAGGGAGTTTGCTAAGCTTCCACAGGTCGAGGTATTATTGAATGTATAATTGAAGGGTCCTATGACTATAGCTAGAAGTTGAAAGCGCAGCGCATAGGCAGTCCCTTAAGACATTTGCCCACCTAAACTCACTATGGTCTAGATTTGATCGAAAACATCTTAACGAGATTTAGATGCTCCTTTTAGCGGTTAAATTTGAGCGTTGTGAAAGGTGGGATAGCTCCACCCTGATACTATACATAGGCATACCGTTCGGAGCTGCTTCAATTCCTGATAGACGCGTTAAGTGTTGCCCACATTTCAGCCCCAAGATTCTGCGAGACAGCATCATACATCTACCACCTCTTCTACATAAAAAGTTGGACATAAAAACCATTGGCAATAGACCAACCAACCTTGTTCTTTCTCTGCTCGTCTTCCAGAAGCATTCCGTGTTCGACATAGGACTTTACTTTCTCTCGTAGAACCAACAACTGAACAAATCAAACTCCTTTCACGGCTAACAGATTCAAATCAATGATCAGCAATGCAAAGCGACGCAGCGAGAAGTTTTTACCTGCGCTTCTTCAGCAACAAACCAACGCGTCGACCTTACAGCACAACTGCCTGACCCAACAATAAATCTTGAACCTACCTCTGCGCGATCGTTACTGCTATCCTTGGCCTTATTCTTCAGTTGTTCGTAGGCCTGTTGCAATTTGCTGTGATCCGCTTCTTTCACACGCAGTTCTTCAACTTCGTCGCGTAGACGACGAAACTCATCCTCGAACGGCCTTATTTGGCCGACCTGGAACAATGGGTCTCACAAACCGCGAGAACCTTTGGAAAAACGCCGCAAGGCGAGATAAAGAATAAAGGACGGCGTTGCTGAATCCCTTCTGAGAGGCGTCAGGCATTCTACTTCACGCAAAGGCCGATTTGGATGCGTATTTGACAATGACCCATACAATGACCTGCGGTGGCCAGCCGATGAACAAGTCAGCGCTCAATTCTTCCCAGACAAGTCTGGTACCAATTCACCGAACCCGGAGGGATGGAGGGCTTGATTGGCCTGGGCAGGAAATCCGAACCAGGAATCTGTAGCCGTATTCATGAAACGGCGGGAGCGGGAAGGCAGGCCATGCCTTCCCGCTCCCGCCGCATCCCGCTCCCGGCTTCATACAACCCGGTCGGTATTCATGAACCGCCGGGAAGGCCTATGTTATACTTCGGCGACGCGTCGCCGACGCTGCGACACGTCAGCGACGGCCCGTCACCGACGTCGGCCGACGCTGACGTCACCAGCGACGTCGCCGACGTCGCCACAGACGTCGCCGACGTCGCCACAGACGCAGCCGACGTTACTTACTTTGCGGAGTCTTTCAGTGCAATAAATCATGCAATTGCGAGATGAAAGAAGCAACACCAAATGAGTTTGCAATTAGCAGAACTGCCATGTACTACCACAAAAAAGACCACCCTGGTACGCTCGTAACGGGTATTTATGTCCGCCATGAGCAGGGCTACGCCCCCTGGCATAGCTGCTATAATTTGCCTATAGCAGGCTATCTGACCCACGATACCCTGAAGTCACTGCCCGCAATATGCCGCGGGGTATACGCCATTGGCCAATAGCCTTTTCCGCCGCCCAGTAGCTGCAGTTATGCTGATTAACCTCTCCATTCAGCTTTAATGTTGCTTCATCAGTCCCCAGAATCCGTTTCGGAAAATAGGTCTGCTGCCCACATTTAAATTCTGTAATCACTAAACTCGCATGCTACGTGTCTTTCACGTCGTTGTCAAGTTCTAAACATCAAAAAAGCAGATAAAAACAGACGTGTGCATGGCGCAATCTATACGTTCATACGTCAAAAAATTCCTATTTGCTTAAGATTTTATATGAGCATTTAACTTCTTCAGTACCTTTTTGTGACCAAAGTTATCACCTTTCTAACAGTGCATTCATTTCTTGAGACACCCAGTATTATTAGAATTAGGCAGTATAAAAAAAAACACTCACTTCCGTCTATCAGGTAGAGATACGTATATTTTTATGCCTTTTTTCTGTTGAAACTCTGTTATCTGCCTCAATTTCGTTGTTTGTTAAAGAACACACCAAAGTAACTTTTTACATATTTTTCTGCAAGCCTTAAAGAAAACATTTTTCGTTGGAATAGAACTGCTACATATTAAAAACCACAAGAATTCTGTGAAGTCCTCATGTGACTAACTTTAAATGGACATGAAGAGTAAAAAAGGCACCATTTGTGCCCGCAAGATGGGCGTTTTTGCACTTTCGATTTCGTAATTCGAGGTCCGCCGAGGATGTTGACAGTGCCGGGAACGAAGAACCCACCCACAAACAAAATACTCCCTCTGAGCGCATTTTTTCCCAGCCTTGAATGAGGCCGGCGACGGCCCGTCGCCGTGCACAGCGCGGCGACCGACCCACGGACGACGTCGCCACCGACGTCGCCGCCGACGTCTGTGGCGACGTCGGTGGCGACGTCGCCACCGACGTCGGCGGCGGAAGTATAACACCCCCCTGCGGAGCTCTCGGCGACGTCGTCGGTGACGCTGTGTTGGGCGGGCTGCCACGTAGTGCGTAGCTGCCCGCAAAGCACAGCGTCGCCGACGTCGGCCGACGCGTCGCCGAAGTATAACATTGACCGAAGCGGGAGCAACCGCGACGCGCGAGTTAGATTCGCAGTGGAGGCGGGAATTGCAAGATTTCAAAAACCAATATGTCAAATTACCGCTGTCTCAACCAGGGATGAGCGGATAACGAAATGTTGAGACCCGGATTACGGACAATTTTGCCTAAAAATGGCCGGATAACGGAAACACGGATAACGAACAAGCAACAAAGATTAAAACTGGCTTTAAGCTGCTCGAATCTCAACAGAATATTAGATGTTCACGCACTGCCAAGTTACATGCCATCTCTCACCATTTTAAAAGTATTTTGAAGAAAAAATGTGAACGGTTACCGAGCCTATCGGCGAGAAAAGTGGCACGATCCCCAACAGAGAAACCAAGACTATTTTGTAATACAATCTTTTGCCACTCCACTCGACTGATGTTTCGGCACAACCACCTTCAGTGGCTGGAGATAACAAGGAGCGCTTAAGAAACTACTCGTTTATAGATCATTTCTCAGCACAAATTGCAATTTAAAACTATTCCTTTTTTTTTTGAAGTTAAAGAGGCCAAACGCGAGGATGGACGCGTAAAGCACCTTAATCCACCTTTTGGAAGCAGTCGAAATGCTGATAAGCCACCCTTTCAGGTATACAATAGCGAGATTCATTCAATTCCTATTCACCTACATTTATTTCGACCCGACGGTAACTTATCTGTCGCCATATTCTCTAAAGATGAGACGAAGATAGACTACAAGAAGAAATGGCTGAAGGATTGTGATAACAGTTTGTAGACTTTTTCGAAGATTTTGGAACTGGGACAACCCTCTCCTCAGAAGATGGCCCAGGAACACGTTACGAGACATATAGCGAAGATAACTCCACGTGAAGACGAATTTCGATGGCAAAATCGCCATCGAAATTCTATTTCTTGCAATTGCACACACCACCTCATTGACTGCTTCCCGGCGTTCCCGACCGGTTGAGTGCGGGTAGGCCGGGACCCTCCCGCCATCGGCGCGGGAGGCTCCCGTTGCTTCCCGGCATGTTCGTGAATACGATCTTTTGCCTCCCGCCTCGGTCGCTTCCCGCGGGAAGCCTTGAACGTTCCCGGGAACGTTCATGAATACGGCCACTGGTATCCGGTGCACGCGACAGTCGGCGCCTCCTCCGGATGCGCTACACGCGCCCGAGAGAGGGTAATAACAAGCTAATATGTGCAAAAAAAATTGGCAGCACGCGGACTCAACTCAAAGCCCCAGTGTGCTCCTTCGAGGCGGCGCTCCTACCGACTGCGCCGCCGAGGCACATCTCTTCAGGTGTCGTAGGGGTTCACGATAGTTGCGTGCACGCTTTCAGACCTCCTTTTCAGGTCTTTAGGAGTTTGGAACTTTCCTTATAATGACCGAATATATGAATCACTGATGTGTAACTGTTCACGCCGTCAAAACGTGAAGCAAACAGTTTGGGCTTCCTCTAATTGGCTTAAACGAGGGAACGTTTTCACTCTATTTGTATGTTCTGTTCAGATCACTAGGACACCGAATGAGGTTTTTTCGCCTTCAATGGGACTCTCGATAAGTCAGAATGTGGTAGAATCAGCAGCCGAGCTGTCGTCAACGTATGCTACAGGCAGTATGACGATGGAGTTGATCTCTTAAGAATATTCTACGCACCCCACTTCTATCTACATGAAATCTCTTTGCAGCGTTTTCTTACCGCACAATAACTAAAAAGGAGAATAAATAGTAGTTCGCAGATTTATAAGCGGTCATTTCCGAGAAGGACAAAACATCTGCCTGGAAAGAACATCGCACGTGATTGCAAAGGCGTTCGTCGTTCGTATTACCTCTACGATATCAACTACAAGTTCAATGCATGACGTCTCTTTAACAGGGGTGTGCGTAATTACGATTTACGATTTACGACATTTTGGGTCGCAAATCGTAAATATTCGTAAATGTGATCATCGGCCCACGGATGACAAACGCCTAGTCAACTTGTAACTTTTGCACCACTTGTTCTCCACATAGACGACTCTTTCCAGTGCACACGAGTAGAATTCATGCAAAGCCATCAAGGAATATTAAAGTTGATTGGAGGCTGTGGAGTAACAGCTAAACTGTTGGAAAGAGTAAAACAAGCATGTTTCAATCCGATTATGACTGCACGTCATGGCGCGGAGTCTATTTACGTATGAGGTGCAGGTTAAGCAAAACGTATTTTTAACGTTTTATTTTCAGGATAAAAGTGACGTGGGCGCTGTAGCGCAGTCGGAGGAGGCGCGACTGTCGCGTGCACCCGATACCAGCTTCCTGGTTCGGATTTCCCGTCCAGGCCAACCAAGCCTTCCGTCCCTCCGGGGTCGGTGAATTGGTACCAGACTTGTCTGGGAAGGATATAGCGCTGACTTGTTCATCGTCTGGCCACCGCAAGTCATTGTAAGGCCAAATACGCATTCATGTCGCCTCCACGACATCCCGTAGAAATAGAATGCGCTGGCGCATCCCAGAAGGGATTGAGTAACGTCGTCCTTTGTCCTTTTATTTAAAAGTGAAAAAGTTTGACACCTTTCGCCTCGTTTTCAGTTTGATTGAGGCTGTTGCGTTTGCCCTATGCGATCCGTTCGGAGTGCTAAAGACTGGACAAAAGATATGATGTTTGTTGATACTGATTAGCCACTCGAGATTGGGAAATCCGTTTATTGGCCGACGTTTCGGCAAAATCGCCTTCTTCAAGGGCCTCAATGAGACAGAACATTCACAAAGTTGAACGACTAAATCCCTCGACAATACCTTACAGGAAAGTTGATGAAGTACTACTCAGCAAACCAAAGAGATCAAGTGCAAAGAACCGACCTTAGGTAGATCCACAGAAGTGGATGGTTGTGAGACCACAAGCTAGGCAGTCGGTATTTAAATCGTGCCTGTGTTTGGAGGTATTGGTTTATATAGGGCAGTGACTGCCCTCGCACTGACCTAGGTCAGACCGTGGCCCAAGCCTAGGTCAGCCCACAGAGTCCCAAAAACGGGGAAGTTCGCTGGTGATAGCGAGACATTCTTCTTTCCGGTTAATTTTTGGGTTTTTAGAATGGATCCAACAAGCCTCCAGTGTCTTACGCGCAGTAATGTCGGATTCCAGACCCAGAATTTTCACCGAAATTTCGAAGTCTTCACCTGCATGTCTTTCAACCCGATGGGTGCCCAGTGGGGTGGAGAGCCGCGACTTGGATTTGCCCTGCAGGTGTTCCTTGATTCGAATGTAGAGGGGTCGCGCCGTCTCTCCAACGTATTGGTCGCCACAGGCGCAGCACGAGATTAAGTAGATGCTCCCACTCTTGCTGCAGTCACCTGATTTTCCCCAAGTGCAAACTACACAGTTAGGGGTCACGCACTCTTGGTCGTATAAGCGGTTCCTGACAAGCTGCTTCTTTAAAGTGTCAAGTGATATTTCGACCAGCGAGACCAGCTTTGAAAAGATATGATAGCGTAGTGGAGAGCAGGACTGGCGAATGCAACCAGCCTTTAATTAGTAGTGCAATATTTTCGAGTTTCTGAAATCTAACAGGTGCAAGCAAATTGCGGGCGAAGTAAATGCCGAACATAATTGGCTGGTATCGCCGAACGAAGTTCTTTCATCCAGAAGTTGTGGTTGCCTTCAAAAATGATAAAGGACAAAGCATGACGTTAACCGGTCCCTGTTTGAGATGCGCTATCCATTCTTTCTACCTCTGTGGGATATCGTAGAGGTCATTCGAGTGTGGGTTTGCCTTGTAGAATGAATTGCGGTTGCCGCCGATGTAGAGGTCAGGGTTTTATCCTTCCCAGAAAAATCAAGTACCAATTCACAACCCAGCAGGTATGGAAGAATTGACTGCCTGTGGTAGGATCCTAATCCAGAACTCCTATTCTGGAGCACGCGATAGCCATCCTCCTCCGACTTTTCTACCATGGGTTCCCCTATATGTTTAAAATGCGCCTTGTATGAATTAGTTAAACCACTTTCAAATCGAGCCGCACTTTGCTTCTCTACTTTACTTCTAAAGAATGCCAAAAAATATCTTCTTTTACAATTTTAAGCCAAAAATCCGACTATGATGAGTGAATGTGATCCAAGCATGTGATCACACTCTTTCAATCGTCTCACAATTCCTTCCCGACTGCTACAAAAATGTTGTTGGGTACAATTCAAAATGTGGGAAGGCTTAGAACTTTAGGTGTGTCATACCATAGAAATGTGCCATGCGCTCACTCAGTAGGGGATGCTTGTTGGATTATCTGTGCAAATACCGTTTTCGTCGAGTTGGCCAGCGATCAAATTTTTTTTTTGTTTTGGATGGTACGGTTTTTGTTGGTTTATTCGGAGTTGTTGCGGTTGTTTCTAGAAAGTTATCGTTTTATATGCAAGCCAATGGCTAGTAGAATTATAAACACATCTCATCGTCCAAGCAGTGTAAGCTTTTTATTTGGGCACCCTGTATAGGCGCCTTTTAAGTTAGCGTTTTTGGACAAGCAGTTTATTTTCATTGTCCTAAAACTTATCCAGCTTGATTTGAAAAAATGCTAGTTGATTTTAATGGCTTTCATCTTAATTATTAGGTTGTAACGAATTAAATGGCACTGGCTCGCGCCATTTTTTGGCGCGTCTTTACGCGTTTGATCAAGAACAAACCGTAACAAGTGGCATATCATTTAGAAGCGCTAACTTTGCTCTACCGAAGAGTACCAAATTTTCTATGTAAAAGTGGGAAAACTTTAGAGTTTTATTGACTTTTTTGCAGATGGACAAAAGGGTAATCCGAGGCATTTACTTGTATGAATTCAAGCTGGGCACTACAGCTAAGGAGGCGGACGAGAAGATCAACGCCGCATTCGGTCAAGGATGTTCCACAATTCGGACGGCGTATCTTTGGTATCAGAAGTTCCGGAATGGAGATGAGAGCTTGGAAGAACATGAAGGTCGTGGGAGGCATAGTGATGTTGATGAGGACAAGCTGAGAGATGTGGTAGAGGAGGATCCACACAAAGGTACCAGGGAGATAGCGAAGGTTCTTGGCATCAGTCACAACACAGCTGCCCGGCATCTGAAGGAAATTGGAAAGACCAAAAAGCTGGAAAGATGGGTGCCTCACGAGCTGTCTGAGGAGCAAAGAAACCGACCATATGAGATCTCGTTCGCGCTGCTTCTACGGAACGAAACGGACCCATTCCTTGATCGCATCGTAACCTGTGACGAGAAATGGATAATGCACGACAACAGGCGACGATCGGCACAGTGGGTGGACAGCGATGAGAGCCCCAAGGTTTTTGCGAAGCCGGAATTGCACCAAAAGAAAGTAATGGTGACAGTATGGTGGTGTTCGCTGGGAATTATTCACCACAGCTTCCTCCCTCCAGGTGAATGCATCACGGCAGAGAAGTACTGCATTGAAATTGAAGAAATGATGAAAAAGTTGAAGGATGTCCGGCCGGCCTTGGTAAACCGAAGGCGAGCTCTCCTTCTGCACTACAATGCTCGCCCCCATGTAGCACGAATGACGTTGCAGAAATTGAATGAGCTGAGCATTGAAACTCTACCACATCCTCCGTTTTCTCCCGACCTCTCCCCAACAGACTACCATTTCTTCAAGCATCTTGGCGAGTTCTTGGTAGGGAAAATATTCAAATACCAACAGGATGCCGAAAGTGCCTTCGAAGATTTCGTCAATTCCAGAACTTCTGATTTTTATGCTACTGGGATGAAGAAGCTTGTGTCACGTTGGCAAAGATGTGTAGAATCAGAAGGTTTTTATTTCGATTAATAAGCTTGCCTACAAGCCGAGATATTAACTGTTTAAATTTACAGTGGTTCAGTGCCATTTATTTCGTTACAACCTAATAGAAAAGTGTCCAGCTCGAGCTGAAAACGTCTCAATAAAACTTCGTAACTAGTTAATTCGATTAGCTTTAACATAATAGAAAAAACAAGGAAATTAAACGCATTACAAGTCAGGCACTTCCTACGATTTACGAAATTTCGGATTTGATTTACGCACACCCCTGCTCTTTAATGTCAATTGAACAACACGTACTACCATATCTCATACTTATCATAGTATAGTGGTACGCCGCGCAGCGAGTCAAGTATAAACCACTTTTCGTTCCTTCTAGAAAAGTCAGGTATTACTCCACCACCCGCACTTTTTCATTTAGCTGACCAAGGTAGTGATAAGCGCATAGGCTGTACTGCAAGACAACATCACTTCTGCAGAAAGTGCAGCTGGGCTCTCTCGAAACACCTCTGAGAGAGACGAAAAGAAACGAAGACATTCTTTCGTTCGCATAGTTAATTACCTTCGATCTGAGCTCCTCGTTCTCCTGCTGGACCGAATCAATCTTGCCCTTCAGCAATTCCATCTCGGTCTCCGTCTCGATGACTTGCACTTCCAGACGTGCTTTTTTCTCCTGACATCAACATCATCATCATCATTTCAGCAAAACAGAACGGCAGCGCATATGACGATATGTGGGACTCGGCACTCACTCGAATGTCTATCAGATCCTGCTCGAATGCCTCGACGCTTTTTCCCTTCGTGAGCTCATAAAGCTGTTGCCGAGTCTTCTCCAGTTGCAGTTCGAGGCTGTCGCGATCCTGTCGCAGTTCCAAATTCTGAAAACAAGGCGGATTAGAGTGCAACCTTAGATGAACAGTCGCCTGTTGCTATGGCCTTGATAAGAAGAACAGGCTGGGAAACCGACAGTGGCAGCGAATTCCTCGCCGCAACGGCAGCGAGAAGGAAATGGCACAGCACTCTGTGGGCTGCTCCAGAACAAACAGCCACGCAATAGCCCGGAGAAGCGTGAAATGGGGCGCCTAAACTGCCAGTCAAACACGAGAGGGCGAGGAACACAACAGGCACGCACACCCACATCCACCATGATGAGCGGAATGGCCCGGCTCATGGCTCTGCTCTCTGGGGCGACGATCAATCGCACGTGTAGAACAGTTGGAATTTTTTGCGACAGGGCCGTCCGACCGACCGCACTCGAAAAATGAACCACAACAGGAGCATACGATTATTCGCAAAGCAGGCCGCCGCCCGCCCGGCGAACCCGCAATGGCACGGTGGCGAGATCGCCCGCAGCGGGACGGGAACAGGTTCCGCCTGGCGCACGCCGCTCAGCCACGGGATCTTTAGATGTAACGGTGATAAGGTGTCGCAGTAAACTGCTACACGGTCAGCGGCGGGACGATGTCGGAGAAAGCGATCCGATGCACTATGCACTTCCGGCGCTATCCCGGTTACAGGGGAGGAGCTCCTAGGCCTCCTAGGCGTGGATTTCATCGATATACAGCTCACGGTAGAACAGCACGCTGCAGTATTCTTGGCGGTGTCGACTCCAGCTCCAGGATCCCTTTACAATATGAAACTACAAGCGCTCTGTCACGCCTATCGACATAGCTCGCACTTGCGAGCTTCGCGCGATGCTGAAGTATCACTAAACCTTACTGCCCCTCCCCTTAATGGAACTCTCCTTTTACTGGTACTGGTCCCACACTACTGGTCCCCCTTTCTGGAACTGATCCCCTATTACTGATATTGATCCAAACCACTGCTCGCCTCCCCTTACTGGAACTGATCCCCCATCTATACCGGCGAGGCTAGGCAGTATACGAAGCGCGAGGGGCTAACTGTGAACCAAAACCCCTTCTTGTTTTACATCTATCGGTCTCTTACGGTGATCTATCGGTCTCTTACTACTGGTCCCTCTTAGTGAAACTCGTCCTCCATTAACGGTACTGATCCCCCTAGCGGACAACGTCTCCGGCACGTCTTCTGAATCCCCTGGCACGTAGAAGACGCCCGGGTATTTCCCGCTATTTTGGAGCCCCATAATTTGCACCCCTAATTTCCCTCCCGCTATGTTCGCCTACGGATAGTTCTTTACCGGATTATTATACAGTATGACTTCGATTACCCCCAGGGCTGAAGTTTCGGACCGCTTGAAAGATATCCATGAAAAATCGATAATATCGACCGATATTGTTTGCATTCCCCTGCTGTGAAGATCTTCCGTCACTGGTCATCCTCAGTCACGTTGGGCAACGTGTTTGGTACGTCTTGCAAACCCCCAGGTACGTAGAACACGTCTGGGTACTTTCCGTTATTTTCGCGCCCCTTAATTTGTGGCCCGTAATTTCCCTTCTATTTAATGTCTCAGTGTCGATCGATAGTACCACTCATCGCTTAGCGGATTACTATATGGTATACTAGAGAGAAAAGGAGTGAAATTCAGAGTGGCTGAAAAGTTCGGACAATTTTTAAAGTATTTCAGCAGTACAAAAAAACTACATAAACGAGACAGATCGGAAAATCCTAGTCAGGAACCTGGTATCGAGTTCACGCGACAGCCGGCACCTACATACTCCGACTGCGTTACCACGCGCCCGTATCCAAAAAAGGGTCTGATTAACGCCATCCTTCATTCCATATTCTTAACTAAACGACCCATGCAATAATTTTTCATAGGTAGCGCAAAAACGCAAAATGTCAACCTTTCACACGAATTGGTTCAAAGTGGATGAATTTATGGTCCGAACTGGATGGGTGTTACGGTAGAGGAACAACGTGTAGCAAAAAAAAATCTGATTCGACCAGCGACCAGAGTACAGAGAAGAATAGTGGCTACACAGAACTGAGAAAATCATACGCAGACAGCGACGGGGGTGGGTAAATTCCAAAGACCATGAGTCAGCAGCAAAATGCTGAAAAAAGCACGGACGCACAGCTAGGCAAAGCTAACCATACAGTTCGATCCACTCGTAGGTAACCTCGAATACCTGAAGGCTCCCTCTCCCTCCCGCCCCCGCCCCCTTTTCTCCACGACTTACTATTTCAGTGAGAACAGCACAGAGAAGGACTGCCCATAGAGCGGAACGGCCGGTATTGACAAAAACATGCCACGAATAACGCGTGGGAACGATACACTGAAAGGGAGATGAGGATCGGACGATGCCCACATACTAAGAGCCCGTCAGCTGTACAGGAGTTATTAGCTGTTAGTGGGGGGAGGGAGGGGGAATTTCGAACAAAACTCTTGCGCCAGCTGGGACTCGAACCAGCACATTTTGCTCTTCCGTGCAGGATGCAATGCCACACACCACCGGCGCTGTTTAAACGCACACAGCGTTCCTTCTCCTTATCTATTTTGCCGCAGACTTGACATGAATAAAAAATGAGAATGATTAAGTTAAGGCATAAACCGGGAGCAGCAACTAGTACTCCAGTGATGCCTAAAAATTAGGCATACACGGGCGCAAATAAGCTCAGAGGGGTCACCTTGTAGAACAGCATTATATTATGCTGTCCGGGAAGTTCTCAGCGTTTTATGCTACTATTTTTCATTCGTCTATTATTAAGTAAAAAATTCAACTTGCATTGCGCATTAATGCTACCTTCTGTACAGAATTTTTCGCTCTATCTGACTGAATAATTTATGTTTCCTGAAGGGATCATTGAAGTATGTCGAAGGAGCAATTCCGAACGATATTCTATTTCAACTTCAAATTGGGACAATCTGCAGCCGAGACAGCTCGACAAATCAATCCAGTGGGGGCCTAATACTGTTGGAGAAAGCACTGTGCGCCAGTGACTCAGTAAATTTCGGACCGGAGATTTCAGCCTCAAAGATGACACCCGTAGCGGTCGACCTAGGGCGATCTTCGGGCCGGATTCATCAACGACTGACGTAACTTTAACGGGGAATTGTAAGCTTATCAAGCGATATGGTGAGCGATAAGCCGCGTTATCTGAGCTTTTAAGTTACGTAAGTCGTTGATGAATCCGGCCCCAGGACGACGAGTTGAAGGAATCGGTGGAAGCTGAACCATCCCGAACAGTTCGCGGGATCGCGGAAGAGCCAGACATCAGTAGAACTGCTGTTGCGGATGCTTTGAAACGCCTTGAGGAAGTGAAGAAGCTCGAAAAGCGGGTGCGCCACGAGTTGAATGAGCCGCAAAAATGGTCACGTTTTGAGCTTTGTTCTTCACTACTTTTACGCAACAAAACTGAGCCGTTTTTGCATCGAATCATCACTTGTGATGAAAAGTGAAATCCGTATGATACCAGGAAACGTTTCGGACAGTGGTTGGACGCCGACGAACCGCCAGGCATTTTGCAAAGGCGGACCTCACCAAAAAAGTGATGGTCACTGTTCGGTGGTCGGCGGCTGGTGTGATCCATTACAACTTTTTGGCACCAGGCCAGACGATCACAGCAAAGTCCTGCTGTAAGGAAGTCGACGAAGTGCGCCGAAAATTGCGTCAACTTCAGCCAGCATTGGTCAACAGAAGAGGCACGATCCCTTTGCTCGATAACGCCCTCCCATATGTTTCACAAATCACAAAAAATTGAACGAATTAAAGGTTGAAGCCTCACCCGCCATGTTCTCCAGACCTCACGCCAACCGACCATCATCTTCTCACATACTTTCAGAACTTGCTCGCTGGTAAAACCTTCACCAATCAGGACCAAGCCAACACAGCTTTCATAGATTTTGCCGAGTCTCGATCACCTAATTTTTTCGCTGATGGAATAATTCGACTGGCATGAAAGTCGGCAAAAGCGTGCTGATTCGAACGGTGCTTATTTCGACTAAATCCTAGGAGATTTGAGAAAATTATGGTAGTTCAAAGTGAAGCGCTCAAAACACAGAACTTTCCGGACAATCCAGTAATACATTGAAATTTTTATGCAGCTCCAGTGTGTTCTACCCTTATTACGAACTGACCATGAGCTAGGGCGTTTCTGAGGAATTAGACACATATGTGCCTTTACCAGGGCAAATATAAGCTGATAGTGAGTAGAAAGTGACGCCCTCCAAGCCTATTTGCGCGCATCCACGTAAAGAAGAAGACAAGAAAGTTTCTTGACTAGAAGTAATTCGCAATTTTCCTTGGCCACTCCTCTACATCACGCTAACAGCTTCCCTGATGCCCAGATCGCAGGATAGGTACCACAATAGCAACTGAAAGTTGACTCACGAATGATCGGCCGGTTGAAGCGCAACTCCTGACTCCCCATCATCACAGGAAATCGGCGATGACTCAGTTATGAATCCTCACCTCGGGCCAGAAATAACGCGACAAGCCAATTTTATGTTCACTTCAAAGCACCCAAAAATAAATTTCATCAAAGAACCTCACATTTCATCCCATCCATTAACGGCTGGAGGTTATACTAGAGACTAGGCAGCCAACCCTCTGGGAGCTGCTACCGTTGGTTGGGGCGGTTAGATGTCAGTATAGGCTCTCTCGAACACCAAACGATGGCATAAGAACACTAACCGTTGAGAGGTTGGTAAATATAGGCGAGACTCGTACTTTCTTGCTATAAAAAAGGGAGGTACAAGGCAAAATAAAGACAGACGGCAACAGTGGAAGTTAAGAAGAAATCCTTGCGGGGAGCGGAAAAGATACATAGCCCACAAGAATGACATCATCGCCACTTGGATACATGAGATTACGAGCATAAAGGACCAAGGGATAGAGGACGGTATGGATCAACCCGTATTTGGAATGAGCCACACACTCGACTTTTACGGGATATCGTAAAGACCATTTGAATGCATATTGGTCCTACACAATGTCTTGTGATGGCCAGCCGACGAAACAAGTAAATGAAGTCAGTGTTTTAAGCTTCCCAGACAGGTACCAATTCACCGACCTCCGAGGGACGGAAGGATTGGTTGAACTGGCAGAAAATCTGAACTTGGAACCTGGAGTTGGGTGCACGCGACAGTCGGCGCCTCCTCACTACCACACGCCCAGCATCAGCAATAGAACTACCTATTAGTTTGCCCGGAAAGTTCTCAGCGTTTTGGGTGCTTCATTTTGAACTACCATAACTTTCCCAATCTTCTCGGATTTAGTCGAAATAAGCACCGTTCGAATCCGTTCACTTTTGCCAACGAGCCACCAGGTCGGCTTATTCCATCAGCGAAAAAATTAGGTGGTCGAGATTCGACAAATCCATGAAAGCTGTTTTGGCTTGGTTCTGATTGGTTAAGGTTTTACCAGCGAACAAGTTCCGAAAGTGTTTGAAAAGGTGGCAGTCGGTTGGCGAGGGGTCTGGAGAATATGACGGGTGAGGCAGAACTTCAACGCTTAATTCGTTCAATTTTCGAATAGTGATTTGTGAAAGAGCGGGCGTTATCGTGCAGAAGAATCGGGCCTCTTCTGTTGACCAATGCTGGCTGAAGTTGACGCAATTTTCGTGCATTTCGTCGATTTCCTTACAGTAAAACTCTGCTGTGATCGATGGCATGGTGCCAAAAAGTTGTAGTGGATCACACCAGCCGCCGACCACCACACAGTGACCACTACCTTTTTTTGGTGGAGGTTCGCGTTTGGAAACTGGCTGGGGGTTCGTCGGTGTCCAACTGCTGTCCGGAACGTTTCCTGTTATCATACGGAATCCATTTTTCATCACAAGTGATGGCTCGACTCAAAAACGGGTCAGTTTTGTTCAGTAACAGTAGAGAAGAACAAATCTCGAAATGTGACAATTCCTGCCGCCCACTCAACTCGTGAAACACCCACTTTTCGAGCTTCCTCACCTTCCCAAGGGGTTTCAAAGCATCGGCAACAGCAGTTTTACTGACATCTAGCTCTTCCGCGATCCCGCGAACTGTTCGGGATGGTTCAAATCTCACCAATTCCTTCAACTCGTCGTCCAGAATTCCTCTACCTCGGCCGTTACGGGGGTCATCCTCGAAGCTGAAATCTCCGGTCTGATATTTGCTTGACCACTGGCCAACTGGCGCACAGTGCTTCCTCCAACACTATTAGGCCCCCACACTTAATTGACTTGGCGAGTGGTCTTGGCTGCGAAGAAGTTAAAATAAAACATCGTTCGGAACTGCTCCTTCGACATACTTCAATAAGCCTTTCAAGAATAGAAGTATAAAACAACGTTGAAGCATAAATTACTCTGTCAGATAGAGTGAAAAATTCTGCAAAGAAAGTAACATTAATGCGCAATGCAAGTTGAATTTCTACTTAATAATAGACGAATGAAAAATAGTAACACAGAACGCTGAGAACTTTACGGACACCTAAAAGTCGTTCTAAGTTCGGCTCTCGATAAATCTTGGCATAGTAGCCCACGATGTGGAGAAATAATATTTATCTCAAGCCACTCCAAGATTGGTAACACAGACAGCACTCAGGCTGATGTTTCGGCGTTCTCGCCTTCTTCAGAGCCTTTAGCAAGTGGACTAGTGACGTCCACCGGGCACCCGCAGCTGGAAGTCTAACGAGGGTGACCCTAAAAGTCGGCCTAGTAACTCAGACAATGAGCACAAAGTATGCAAAAGTGTCTTCAGGAAAGGATTCCATGTCACGCGAAAACTCGATATGCAGCGGCCGATATGGGAGACGAAGAAAAGGGCGGGTATGCGACACCAATCTCATCGCTTGTAGAATAGGTCGCGTGCAAACAATCCCACAGTAACAACGAAAAAGGGAAACAAGGCCGATCTGAGAGTCCTATTAAAAAAACGCACGTGATAGCAACAGAAAACACGCATAACGCTCCCAGATCTACGTGAAGAAAGTGCGAGAAAATTAATTCCAAAAAAGAGCGAATAAAAGAACAACTAAAGAAACAGCGAGGATCTAGTTGAGAGCAATAGCCAAGGTACTTTCACGAACACCTCGAGGCCACTAAATTCAGTCACATTCAAAGCGTATACGGATTAGTCGAAGCTGTCAAGAAGGAACGTCACCGGGATCTAACATTAGCCGCGAGAACTATGGAACTAGACAAAGAAGGCGACGATCTATTTCGAAGACTGTATAGCGCTATACCAGAGACCGCCGGTGAAATCCGCAATGAATCGTTGGAAAAAACGGCGGGGACTTATTAGACAACCTAATACAATAATGTCTAAAGATTAAGTACACATAACAGAAAAAGGTCTTTCAAAAAATTTGAATCGGGCTAGAAAATAAGTAACAAGATGGTGACACGACATCGTGCAAGGTTGTAAACGTGCTGAAGATGAACAAGATGAAGAGAGTTAACGAAGTGTTCTTTTGCTGGTCCTTGAGAGCTCACGCTGCCAGTGAAATTTCACAATAGGGTCTATAGCGAAACCATAATAACCAGAGCTCCACAGACTAACAAAAGGCCTCTACGATACTTTGACAAAGAAAATCCATGTGATGGAGTGACTTCTGATGAGAGAAACTCAGAATAGCCTACCGGAGAAGAGCTTATGTCTTGACAAGCGCTTCAAAGCGGAAAGCTGCCACTGTTGGAAGATCAAAAACGAAGGCGAAGTGCGCATTTCTAACTCGGAAAAGTCTCAACGAACACGCGAAAACACTACCTCCTTGCTCAACGAGGCTAATCGGCCTCCTAATTCATCACCGCTGCTCGAACTCGTCGCGCCGCCGCCGTTAGGCTTCTGAAAAAGTGGGCATGATTGAGGCAGAGACGCAGGCCAGGCCCGTAATGGAGACCGCATAATCAGCACCAGCGAGAAAGCGAAGGCACACACCAGATCTGGCAGCACTTCATCTTGTGAGATCGGCGTCGGTATATTTCTCTTCTCGGAACCTTCCATTACTGATTGGATGGCTTGCATGACACCACCTTGAACATCAGAGCTCAGCACCGTGATGCCTTCCACGAACTCTGGAATAAAAAATCGCTGGCGAGTTAGCCACAGATGAATATTCCCCTGGGATATATATTATAGAAGAAACACAGGGTAGACTTTATGCACATGCACATCCAGGGGCCGGATTCATCAACGACTTATGTAACTTTCACGGAGAATTCTAAGCGAAAAGCTCAGATAACGCGGCTTATCAAGCGATATGGTGAGCAATACACCGCGTTATCTGAGCTTTTCGCTTACAAATCTCCGTTAAAGTTATGTAAGTCGTTGATGAATCCGGCCCCAGAAAGCAGCCCGGAACTTTACACTTGTGGAGCTTCTTTTCGCTAAACCTTTGAGTTACAGGACGCCAATATCTGAACACCTGGAATGTTCCAATCAGGGATGTATGGTGAACCATTTCTGTGCTTAAGATTTCCTGTTTAGTTCCTTCTTCATTGTTATTCCGAGCTTTTTACATTACATCACATCCTAATTATATTTAGCACATTTTCACATACACCCATTTTTTGTGATCTTTTAAAAACAGAAATCGAAATAGTGAACAAAAAGGTTTCTGAAGAAGTGGGGATTACGCAGGAAGAGACGCTGGCCAAGCTCGTAAAGGAGATCGGAATTTGGAAAATGGAACGAAAACAGTGGGGAATACCCACCTCGAAAAGTCAAAATAGATAGAAGGGCCACTCAAGGAGCACTACTTCACCTCGGCTTCCTCTAAAATTCTGATCCAAACGAAAAGGATAACAAATAAATGATGCCATTAGTCAATCGCTGTTTCGAATGTGCTGCGCATTCTACTTCCACGGAACATGGTTGAGGCTGTTTGAATGCTTACTTGGCCTACACAGTCCACTTACAGTGCCCAGCCGATGGATAAAAATTTCAACCCTTTCCAGAACGTTTGGCACTAAAGTAGCAGCGGAGCGATGAAAAGCTTGGTTGGTGCGGCATGGATCCGAAACACGACATTCGATTCGAGCGTGCTCAACAGGCGTCGCCTACTTCAAATGCGCTGCTACTCCCCCAAAACGAAATAAGAAGGGCCCTAAAAGCCATCTGAGCCCGAACCAGGAGACAGAAGTGCTCTAAATTCCAGACTAAAACCCCTCTGCTGATCCCGAGTTCCGCCTTCATTAATCCTAATTTCATGTTTTTCAAGCTTTTGTTTCTGAAGCGAAACCCGAACGAAAGGTGAAAACGAAAGTACCTAGAAAAGAATGCATCCCAGAAATCGACCGTTGTTTCATTATGACTTTACGGCTGAGCACAAAAAATGATGTCGTGTTTAGTCTATAATAACTTTATAAAATGGAACGTGGAAGTGGAACTAAATACTCAGGCTGCGGTTCGAGACCGCTCTGAGCAGTCAAGCCTTTCTACCTGGGAGACCTCGCTGTACGGGTGGTCATCACAATACAATTTAGAAACCAAATGCACATTCAAATCACCTCCAAGATATCCCGCAAAAGTAGGGTTTTTGGTTGTTTACAGCCGAGTTCGAGAGCTCCTGCGAGTGAATACATGGTCTTTCAAACGAATTGAGCAGATTCACTGAGAGGCGGATGAAAGATAATCAATCTTCCACGGTTCAGACAAGCTATCAAGGGAAAGACACGTTATTTCCTCGGTGGAGACAAGCAAACTGATTTATAATGAACAAGAAATACTCATCCATATAATAAGGAAACACCACCACGATCAGAAATGTTAATCTAAAGAAAGGTAGCAAGAGAAGAAGGTAAAGCCGCCTTAGCCCCTTTGGGCATAAAGCAGCTCGGAGAGGATCTCCATAAGAGAGCCCTTCAAAATTTACACAGCACTTGTGTGATCTACCCATGTGGCGAACTGAGCTAGGCTACTTCCGTTGTAACTGACGATGAGAATTCATGTGCCTTCTTACGAAATTGGGTAACCACTGAATGCATGATGACCCCCTCCGAGCCGCTTTGCGCCGCCTTATGTTATTGATAGTGATGAGGCTGAATAATTATGTCATACAATGCCCTAAACGCCAGAATCATCACTCTTCGAGCGCATAAAGGCAGGACCCACTGCTACTCTCTAGCACAACATGAACGATTGGACAGAATGCGGACGCCTTTTAAAGCAAATCGATTATTAACGTTATGATCAATAAAAAACATGTTTTGCAAGTACAAAATAATTGGTAAACATCAAGTGAGTATACAAAGCCATTCAACTGTAAATGTAAGCTTCAATTATAAAGAACTGACAAGAGAAAGAGGAGGTTTCCGAGCGAACGTGGACCCCTTCGGGACAACGCCCTTTTTCGATGGCCGTCGCTCCCATGAATGTTATTGGTGAACTCCTTTGTGGAAAAAATAATCTAAAAACCACCCCCTAAACAGTCAATGTATAAAAATGTTATATGAATAAACGGCACTATTGTACTTTCAGGACTACAGAGGTCGAGGAGAGATCGACAAAAATTTCGCTCAAACTCCGCCCAGGGGTTATTTGGGGGTGCTGATCACGAATCTGGCATCCATTTTTCGTATTACGCTGGAGTACGGTGGTTACGGTAGGTACAGTGGACTAGGATCATGGTCACCGATTTCGCCCAAACTCCAGCGTAACACGAAAAACGGATCTCACCTTAACCTGCCGTAATCGGCCGAAATTTCAAAAACGGATGTCAGATTCGAGATCAGCACCCCAAATAACACACATAGACGAAGTTTTGGCGAAAAACTTTTTTAGCCTCTCCTCCACCTATGGCGTCCTGAAGGTAGTGCCGTATAAACTGCTTTCTGCTAGCGTCACGTGTAGTTGTGCGGTACCGCAAATAAGTGTCAGATAGCACTGTCCGACGCTAACGCGAAAGTGTTAATATTGCCCTGGACTGAAGAGGGTTGGAGGTGTAATAGAAAGAATTTCACCATGAAAAGAAGAGCGAGTAGGGGTTCGAATACCGTCCAATGTATAGTAAATGGCAGAGAATGAAACAAATCAAAAACGCCAAAACCAAACACTAGCACTCACTCTTCTGCTTAGTGCCAAGGAAGGCTGCTCCAACGATCAGAACCGCCATCTTCAGCAGTTCGGTGGTGGATCCACTCTCAGCTGAAATCGATCAATACCATTGCTATCTCTTCACAAGCCGCGGTCCACAAAATATTGACAAAGGCAAGGTAATGTCGATCCCACTCACCGAATTCCATCTCATCGATGTCGAGCAGATGGGTCCCCTTCACAATTCTGTGAACGCACTCTTCGTAGTACTCTCCTAGACTGCGAATCAGCTGAAACGGATGGATTCTTTTCTGCGTCAAAGCACCTGCCTGAGTGCAACACAAGACAGTAGGGCGTTCGTAGCACTAGTACTACTAGACCAATAGGTTGCCAAAGGGAAATCTGTGTGAAACAATAGGCCACGGGAAGCAAATAAGAAAATAGGCCTTCAAATACAGCAGCTAAATAAAGAACGCACAAACAGATGAAAAGAACTTAGATTTCTTGGCATAAATGTACTAAATTACGAGAGCTAACATGAAAAATAAGAATAATTGTGATGAAGAAATTATTCCTTTACGATTTCTACAAAACATTTAGAAATATACAGAAAACAAGAGTTAACCTTGTGGCTCAAGACAAGCGAGACAAGATGATAGAGTCGCAAAAAATGTAGCTATTCAATTTACCTTGCGAAGATTGTTAGCCTTCACTCTCCAGTTCGAATCTGCGTCATAGTGAGCAATCTTCTCTATCCACATTTCATTAAAGAAGTCTTCGTCTCTGAACAGAACAAATTCTTTATCTATCAGCACAGTCGAATAAGCAAACCCACAACTCCACAACGGAGTAGTGTCAGAGGCCTAGCTTCCAATAAAAATAGAACAAAAACTCCGCACACAAGAGCAGACATAATACAGACAAGTTTTTAATCGATGCTAGAAGTTGCTGGTATTCAATCCATGTGTGCTACACCACGCATTCTACTTCTAAGTTACGTTAGAGAAGCAATTGGAAGCCATTTCCGGCCAAAAGAGTGCCGTTTCGAGTTTGCCAATGAAGTAGTTGATGGTATCCTATCCTTCCTAGACAGCGATGGTGCTAACCAATAGCCCCTGAGGTATTAGGAACCTTTGGTTACTCTGATCGCCAAACTGCACCGGTAACTTTACTCAGTCTGGGACCGGATTCACCAACGACTTACAGCAATTTAACAGAGAAAATTACAGCCGAAGTCCCTGATAGCGCGGCTTATCCAGCGATATGGTGAGCGATAAGCCGCGTTATCTGAGTTTTCCGCTGTGGATTCTCTGTCAAAGTTATGTAAGTCGTCGATGAATCTGACCCGTGGAAGGCACTGGATATATCTTAAGCTCAACAAAGTGTTACATAACACACCAACTGTTACATAACAAACATACCGCCTTACATTCTCATAGTCAGGGAACCTGAGACCTGATTCATCAACCGCTTACCGCCATCTAGCAGTGAAAATACCGCCAAACCCCTGATATGACATCCAGCATCAGGTTGGCGGTATTATCACCGTTAGAGGGCGGTAAGCGGTTGATGAATCTGGCCCTTGTTGGAGTACATGGTGGAACTCATATTTCTACCTATTAAAACAATCATTGTTCAACCTTGCACTACAGCCATTCCCTCAGATTTTCATTCCCGAGTTGTTTGCCTTTCTATAATTCAGCACAACGCTTGGTTGCGATAAAAACTTTGACATCAGGCAGGATTCGAGGCAGAAAGTGCAGGTTCGAGTTCCACCTACTACTAAAGCTTAGATCACACCAAGTGTCGTGAATACAGTTCCTACTATGTTCTGGTAAAAGGGTAAAAAGGTAAAGGTCGGGTCTACTCAATCCCTTTGGTGGATGCGCCACGCACTCTATTTACACGGGATATCGTGGAGGTGATTTAAATTTAGCGTATACAACGAACGACTTGTGGTGGCCAGATGATGGAAGGTTTGATTGGCCTGGGTGGGTCCCGAACAAATAACCTGAAAAATAGGGTGCACCGACAGCTGGCGCTTCATTGCACTGCGCTACCACGCCCATATATTTCTGCTACGCATGATAGTGTCCTGGTTTTTATATGACCCAACCTAGTGGCTGCAGTACACTAAGCAAAGCAGTCAGTTTAGAAGCTCTGGGCTCACCGATGTGGATATGATCGAAAAGTCAAGGATAGATAAGGGAACAGTAAAGCCTCTTTCAAACAGTTGGTTTCCGAGCAAGGGATCCCCAAACTCCTCAAGCACGCCTATCAAATCCAGTACGCGTCTGATTGCCCACAAAATTGGTGTGAAGAAGATTGCAGGAATTTCTCAAGAGATCGGTGCCCGTCTAAAGGTGAAACGCCGATCTGCCGATAACACCAAAAAAGTCAACCCCAGAGCAGGAGCTGTCGGTAAAATTTGGACGAAAAAGTAGGACGTCCCAATTTGATGACCTAAAAATCAATAAAGGAAGATAGCGTCCGCAAGATAGGCCTTAAGTTCGAAGTGTCAGGAAAGCCGCCTAGAGGGCGTCCGAAGCGGCATTGGTCTGACACGTTACATCCGGACTTGAAGGTTGCTGGTGTCCACCCTGATCTAGCGCTGGATCGGGAAAGGTCGCGTCACGACACCAGAAGAGCGGACCTCGCTCCGAAGCGGGACAGACGCTGAAGAAGAAGACGACGACGAAGAATGATCAATAAAGGACAAATGAGCAAACAGGACCAACATGTATACACATAAGGGATAGATATTAGGCTCAATTTGATTCTAGGCTGATTCAGTCTTGCGTCGTTATACACACATCGAATTGATATCAGACTTCTCTATAAAAATGAAGCACGGGTTAACTGCTCCCGAGGCATTTGCAAGTAATTTTCTGGATCAAACTTGTATTCAGACCTCTTCAGAACACGCTTTCGAAATATTACATAAGTGTATAACGCATGGCGCTATATACCGTCTGTAAGTTTGGCCTGAATATTGAAGTCCCTGGAAAACGGCGCAGAGGACGCCCGAAGCAACGTTGGCTGGACACGTTGCATATGGACTTAAAGGTAGGTGTAATGTCCATCCCGACCAAGCGTTTGATCGGGAGAAATGATGTCACTAAACCAGAAGAGCGAACCCCGCCACCAAGCGGGACAAATGCTATTGAGAATCATGATGTATAACGCACGGCGCATTCTGACAGAAGGGCTAATGCAGACTCTATGCCTTTTGTTAACGACATGACTACGCAGAGTGAAGAAAGGATCGACAAAAAGGAAACATACAGAAGTAGAAAGAAAGCTAAAAAGCAGTGAATCACTAGAGGAAAAGAAAGCTACGCTAATTTCGAGCAACTGGCCGTTAAAATAGCGGAAACCGTTTTAAAAACTGGAAAATCCAACTCTCATGCATTATCCTCTTCTCAACTGTGAAACTCGAAGTTGCCCAATATTGACTACGTTTAGGGGATTAAGCACTTCCTCAGGTCTAAAAAGTTCGGGCTTAATGCCCGAAACGTTGTTAATAACTATTGGACAACTTCGAGTTTCACAATATGGAAGAAGACGATACCAGTATAAAGCTCAGAGAACAGACAATCTTGAACAATTCCCAAACAGCGAATAGTGCTGCAATTCGCGTTTCATGTTTCATTCTCAATTAACCGACGAATTACTCTATGAATGTGATAAGCCAGCGATTCTCATTTATCATTATATAAAGGAGGGAAAAGAGCCTAAACAAAGCCCACCTCAGCAACGACGCCAAAGCAAAAGCCGAAACAAATATGGACAAGACCCCAGTGTAAAGCTAACAACTCACATTCCATGGAGAATTTCGCCAAAGGCACGACCACTTCGTAAACATTTCGGCTCCAAACTTAGCGTTGTGAACTCGAGCGACTGCATCTATAAGACCAATACATAAACTGAGGCGCTTCGGAAGGGGATAAAGTAAAAATGAAACTGAATTAATGCCAATAATGCACCTAGCCGAAAACAACAAACCGTTTTAAATAAAGTGAGAACCAAATAAGAAGAAACAGTAAAAGTACAAAAAGAAAAAAGCAAATAGCAAACAAACACTGTTTTAAGAAACTCCGAAGAACTTTCTGCTATCAGTGAATCCAAAAGCTTTAAAGGACTTTATATAAAGTTCTTAGGTCAAAGAACTTGGTGTAATGCCTTGAACAAAAAAAAATTAGAATACTTTTTTAAAGCTAATGAGTATATATTACTTTTATTTCACAGCTACCCTTCTCTATTTCTTTTTCATTTCATTTCTTCGCATACAATCTCGGAAAGCTATATATGAGGGTAGGAGCTTCGAAGGAGATCACGATAGAATCAAAACCTGTCATTTCTATGACCTGTCACCCCAGAGGATAAAAGGATAAAGGATAAAGGACGGCGTTATTCAATCCTATTTGGGATGCGCCACGCATTCTACTTCTACGGGAGGTCGTGGAGGCGTATTGAATGCATATTTGGCCATACAATGACCTGCAGTGGCCAGCCAATGTACAAGTCACTGCTTTATCCTTCCCAGAAAAGTCTGGTACCAATTCACCTACAGGGAGGGATGGAAGGCTTGGTTGGCCAGGGCGGGAAATCCGAACCAGGAAGCTGGTACCGGGTGCAGGCGACAGCCGACGCCTCCTCCGACTGGGCTCCACGCGCCCACCCCAGACAGACCCCAGATGACAGCAGAGAAAAATTACGTAAAGATGTGATTTAAATGGTATGAACATACGTTCTAAATCTAGGCCCGGAACAATATGTGATTAGTCAATTCTTATCTATTGGGAGAGGTAAAGTCCACTACTGTAATCACGACTCACCCTGAAGCTCATTGTTTACAAAAAAAGGAAGGTGATATTCAGCTTATAAAACGCATAACTAAAGAGGATTCAAGAGTGTTCAGAGGATCTATCCTAGTCCGGGGGGAGGGCACAGAATTTAAAAAAATATGTAACAAGTTGACTTGACACTCACAGAGCGGATTGAAGAGAATAGAATAGGACCTAAAAACAAAGAACAAAACGAACAAACAAGCAAAAAAAAAAATAACGCGGTTCTAAAGACATCTTGACGAGCAAAGCACATTCAAACATAGCTGACCGCCGCCTAACATGTTGTAACCAGGATATATCATGTAAAGGAGGCAAATGAAGCCGCATGCTGTGTGCTGACCGCCGCCTGACATGTTGTCACCGGGAACCCTCATAGTGAGGGGTGCATAACGTTGTCTGTCTACAATTGCGGTGAAACCGTATGTTATTTTTTGTTGTTTTTTCTTTGAGAAATTTGTCAGCTTAGGCCCTATTTTGTTTTCTTCAATCACCTCTGTGAGGGTCAAGTCAATTTGTTGCATAATTTTTAATTCTGTGCCCCCGGACTAGGATAGATCCCTTTCAGACAATGGAAAAGAATGAAATAGTAACAAAACTTACCCAAGCCATAAGCTTGCGGAAGAGCAGATCCGGTCCTGTAGGATCCATAGTCTGAAAGATGATTTAAGTTAGCGAGGCTGGAACCTGTCAAACCCACAGTGAAGAAAGCACCACAGACGACAAAAGTGAAATCAATGGCTGGAACAGTCCGCCAAAAACAACTAAGCGATAAGATCGTAAGCAAAGTCAAGCAACACGTGTGGAACGATGGCGACCGCGACAACTGAAATCAATCAAATTTGAATCTATTGGTATGCATTCACACACCGAACTGAAGGACTCGAAAGGAAAGCTTCAAACAATGTAAAATGCAGGCCTACGAAGAATATTTAAGAATTTTGTCAAAAAAAAAATTCAGTTTTTTGTTTTGATTGTCAATTAATGTTTCCTTCTTTACTATCACACTATTTATTGTAATAACTGATTTTATTACACTTTCTCGTTTACCTCGTTCTAGTCTACAAATCCCCGCACGCATATTGAACCACTTCAAAGTCGAGCTGAAGTCTAAAGAAGCGAATTGAAGTTTGACTTCGCGGCAGCTCTCTCACCATTCGTGCTCAGAGATGGTTGAAGAGGCTCCGAGAAGGGAGCAAAAAAGACGCTTGAAGGCAAACCGCGGTCGGCGCCGCTAGAAAAGGAGGCCCTAGTTGAACTGGTCGAAAGTGGATCGTGCCGGACTTGTGCTGGAATGACAAAACACTTCTGATGAATCGATGCTCCAGAACTTGGCTGCACAAAAACTCAACCAAGTACGATTGCTCACCTGCTACCAACGCAATGGCGCAACTCAGCGTCTCTTCGGGAACAAAATGCAAAAAAAAAATCCCAATCAGGTCACCTCACCCACCATATAGTTCAGAGATCAGCTTTTTGTTCATGCCTACCTCTCTAGCAAGCAACGAATACCATTCCCAAAACGAGGTCAAGAAGAATGAGTTTCTCTTCTTTGACTCCATAAACACCAAAGTTTACGAGCGTGAGGTTTTTGTCTACTTCTGGTAGATGGGAAGGTGTCTCATTGTGTCATTTCGTCAATATGTTGTTTGACTTCCTTGTTTAAAAGGATAAGGATAAAAGACGGCGTTATTCAACCCTTCTACATCATTCAACTGTACTGTCAAATGTAATTGTCACACAGAATGGATGAATGAATGAGCCCCTTTTGGGACGCGCCACGCATTCTACTTCTACGGGATGTCGTGGAGGTGATTTGAATGCGAATTTGGCAATACAGTGACTTGCGGTGACCAGCCGATGAACAAGCCAGGGCTTATTCTTTCTAGAGAAGTCCGGTACCAATTCACCGACCTCGGAGGGATTGAAGGCTTGGTTGGCCTTACCAGGAAACCTGAACCTAGAAGCCGGTATCGGATGCACCCGACAGCTGGCACCTCCCACTGCGCTACACACGGCCATGACTTCCTTGTTAATGAATAAAAAATTGGTTCTTATAGAGAAGCAGCCGGAGCATATACAAAGAATACGCCCAGGAGCCGGATTCATCAACGACTTACGGCAATTTAACGGAGAAAATACAGCCGAAATTCCTGATAGAGCGACGAAATGTTTCACCATATCGCTTGATAAGCCGAGCTATCAGGGATTTCGGCAGTATTTTCTCTGTTAAATTGCTGTAAGTCATTGATGAATTCGGCCCCAGATGGACTACCAGTCACCCGAAGCTGAAGGTGAACTTAGGTAATTGAGTCTGTCCACGAGTAAACTCGAGTTAAGCACCTTGGGTGAGGGAGGTTAAACCAAAGAGATCAAAGCCCACCTCACGTCAGACTTATTCAGTTTGTTTCCACCTATCTTGAACTGCAAACAACTCAAGCTCGGATGTTACGTGCGGTGAAACTGTGATGGTGTCAGGCAGAGCATCGCAGATGGGAAAGCAGAAGGTGCGGGTTCGAGCTCCGCCTGGCGCAGGAGTTTTGATCGCAACAAAACATCCAATAGCGACATATAGCCTCTATCTCAGCCGCTCCAGGTTTAAACAAATGTGCCGATCTCGCATCCCTATTTCTTCCCCCACAATTTCATGACGCTACAGTCATCCATTACACACCAGTATGGTTTATTTAGATATCGCGTAGGTGAGCAGCATTCTCAGACAAATTTGCGTTTAAAACCGTGAAACAACCGGTTTGAAACCCGTTGATTAGTAACCGTCCATGAAAAGATTTGGAACCGAGCAGGAAAGGGCGGCCACGCCCCTCGCTACGCAATAGCAACACGTGCTGCGGAGGGCGTGGCCACCCTTTCGTGCTCGGCTCCAAACCCTTTCATGGATGGTTTCAAGCCCTTTCACGGTCGGTTACTAATCAACGGGTTTCAAACCGGTTGGTTCACGGTTTCAAACGCAAATTATTCTAAGTTGGTAGGTGGGAATTCGCCAGCCAACGATAGCAAAATAGAGCACAGCCCAAACACATGCCAGTCCATCAGGGTACCCACTGAATACGCCCTCTCTGAACGGTATGCCCAATCAAGCGGTCTGATTGGTTTTCGTTCCCACCTACCAATGCTGCTCACCTACGCGACATATACCTTTATTTATTACTCCGGGGCCTGGCTGATCTAACTTACCTGTTTTAAGATACCTTGCCGGTGTGGTGCTGGTACCAGCCCGTTTAGTACCAAGAAAGGATAATAAAAGGTATGAAGGCATGAAACAGCGAGACCAGATTCAGCGCGATGAAAAGCCGGCAAAAAATGAAAAAGAGAAAACCAATAGAAGTTTGTAGGGCACTAGTTAAAAGTTCCGACTCCACCGACAAGATTTCGGTCGAAAAAAATTCTTCGCTGAAACTTCGTCTAGGGGGATATTTGGGGTGCTGATCACGAACCTGACATCCGTTTTTGAAATTGCGGCCGATTACGGTAGGTTACGGTAGCTAAAGGTAACTAAGGCTGCCGAAGTCATAATCATCGCTTTTACCCAAACTTCGACTAGGGGGGGGGGGGTATTTGGGGTGCTGATAACGAATCTGACATCGGTTTTTCGTATTAGACTGGAGTTTGAGCGAAAACGGTGACCATTACCTTAGTCACCCGTACCTTCCGTAACCTACCGTACTCCAGCGTAAAACGAAAAACGGATGCCAGAATCAGCACCCCAAATAACCCCCTAGGAGAAGTTTGACCGATATCGGTGATTATGACCTCGACAGCCTTAGTTGCCTACCGTAGCGTAAAGTTCCGGGCTGCTTCCTGGATGCGAATGTGCATAGTGCCAGTGTTTCTTCTATAATATAGCCCAGGGGATATTCAACAGTGGCTAACTCGCTAACGATTTTTTATTGTTCCAGAGTTCGTGGAAGACGACGAGTTAGACGAAGTTTCAGCGAAATCGGCGACCCTGCCTGGACCACCCACGTTAACGGTATGGGTGGTCTCCGACCGAATCGTGAAAAACGGATATCAGTTTCGTGATCAGCACCCCAAATAACTCCCCTAGACAACGTTTCAGCGAAAAAAATTTTCGACCGAAGTCTTGTCGGTGGAGTCGGAACTTTTAACTGGTGCCGTTTGTAGTACTAGTGGTTGTTAATAGTGGAGGCCGTCGGAAAGAAAAACTGTTATGCAATTGTAAGTTTTGGTACCCAACAACTTTAGGCATCATAGTTCCTGCAATTCCCTGGTTTTTGAAGATTTCAAATCCACTATAAGGTGGCATTCTCGAAGACGTGGGAGCAAATGCGTAAATCGGATCCGGTGGAAGTCGACGGCGCCGCGGAGGTTCACAAATACGTTCCGTCGGAGTTTGCACAGCGCTCTCCGAAGTGAACGACAGCACTCTTTATTGGAGATTTGAGGATATCTTCGTTGGCCAAAGAAATCTGCAGCAGAACAGCGGCAGCAGACAAAGAAAACTACAGCCTAAGAACTTATACAGCACCAAGCACGAACGAGAGGATCTGAGAGATTTGGGAACGATGACTAAATCAGCTCTCTTCAAGGCATCTGACACACCCAGCGTTGTGAAGAGCAATGAGTTTAGATTCTATCACAATGGGATATAGCCGCTGTTCACCCCTTCATAGCAAAGAACTTCTAAAAGTACAAAATACCACGAATGTGGCCTAGGATAGAATTCATGAACGACTTACAGCAATCTAACGGTGAAAATACTGCCGAAATCTCAGATAGCGCGGATTATCGCTCACCGTACCGCTTGATAAGCCCGCTATCAGGAATTTCGGCTGTAATTGTCTCTGTTGAATTGCTGTAAGTCGTTGATGGATCCGGCCCCTAGAATCATCCGTTCCGCTGTAATCCCTTATTCTCCTTGTTTAGCTCGTTTTTCGTCACCACGTCATGCAGGTGATCCATTTCAGCTACATCTCGAAACGAAAGCAATTGAATCGCTCTGATAAACCCTTGCTTATAGAAATTTAACGGAGTTCGAGAGTACACACGAGTTGGTCTCACATGCAAGCACTAATGCCTTTTAGAGCTGAGTAAATGCAAAGATTCTCGGTGAAAAAGAAGGACTCCACAAAATTCTAAACGGAACTACCAGCACGAACCACGGTTAGAAGAGAAAGATGTGGGCGAACTGCGAAAAGCTGTGTAAACACTTCAAATTAGCGTAGCGAGGCAATTAAACTTCTGGCGTCTATTCTGGGGCGGTAGACGCAGCTGCAGAAACGGTCACGCATTCGACGTCCTTAATCGGACTTGAATCCTCAGTTCTTGGGTGAATATCACAGTGCGGGTAGGAATGTGGTGTTACAGCTAAATGTGGACAAAGAAAGAGATTATCGTGCTTTCAAAGGTCGAAAAAATCTTCGCCCAAACTTTGCCCAGCGGTTTTTTAGAGTGCTGATCAAACATCCGTTTTAAAAATTTTGGCCCATTACGGTAGGTAGGTTACGGTAGGTTCGGGGATGGATTCCTAAGTATACACCGAATATCGAGGCCCGAGTTGGCATGTCCTTTGGTGGCATCTCCATATGCCTGCAGCTTGTTATATTTATTTATTTAGACGTGCAAATAGTTGCAATTACACGCAGTGGAAACACAAAACACTCAACAACAAAAAAACAACACTACAACACGACGCATAGTAACTACTTAGTTACTCTAGGAGATACCTGGGACAGGGGGTTATTTGGGGTGCTGATCACGAATCTGACATCAGTTTTTCGTTTTACACCGGAGTACGCTAGGTTACGGGAGGTAGGGTGATTAAGGTAATGGTCAACGATTTCGTCCAAACTCCAGCATGAAACGAAAAACGGATGTCATATTCGTGATCAGCACCCCAAATAACCCCCCCCCCCCTAGGCGAAGTTTGGGCGAAATTGGTGATTGTGACCTCGGCAGCCTTAGTTACCGGTACGTACCGTAATCTACCGCACTCCAGCGTAAAACGAAAAACCGATGTCAGATTCGTGATCATCACTCCAAATAACCCCGCTAGGTGAAGTTTGGGCGAAATCGGTGATTATGACCTCGACAGCCTTTGTCACCGGTACCTACCGTAACCTACCGTATCGACCGAAATTTCAAAAACGGATGTCAGATTCGTGATCAGCACCCGAAATAACGCCCTGGGCGAAGTTTGGGCGAAATTTTTTTTCGACCTCTCCTCGTCCTCTGGAGTCGTAAAGTACAATAGTGCCGATACCTGTCCACGAGCCTCTTAAACTGAGCTAATGAATTAGGGAGCGCATATTTCTTTGAGAATGTTAAAAACTCAGAGCCGGCCCTTTGAGTAAAAAAAGAAGCACGGATGGAGTTCTTGGCCTTGGAGAAATGGATTTTCCTCTGGATACCTCTTGTGTTGGAATTTTGTAGCTTGTCAGTAATCATTTTGAAAATCATGGGCAGGTCGTTCCGTTTCCTACGAGTCTCAAGACCGGAGATGTGGAAAATTTTGTTGCGATTAGATGCTGAAGTAACATAAATAATATCTGCATGGAGTCGTTACAACTTGAGCATCGAAGTGTTGCGAGCAAGCCCATCCTTCTGAGCCGTCGCAGGAAATCGGCTAGGTCCATGTTCAGCTTCTTGAAGACGTCCTTCAGCTTGCAGTCGCGAAGCTCTTCCTGGCGACGGTGCCTGAAGCGCGATGGTGCTTATATTGCTGTCTCGCAATTAAGCCTATACCTATCGAAGAGTTTTCTGCAGTATTGGTTCTCCGCAAATTTGCGCACCCTATGAGGCGATCGCTGCCGGACCGTTTGCAAGCTGCGCCATTACCGTATCTCCCTACTCTGTGTGATGTCAGATTCATGATCAGCACCACCAGACTACCCCGTTGACGAAGTTTAGGTGAAACCGGTGACATAACCTTAGTCACCAGTGCCTATTATAATTGGCCGAAAATTTGAAAAAAAAAAGTCAGATTTGTGACCAACACCGCTGATAGTTCCCCCAAGAGCGAAGATTGGGCGAAATCGGTAACCTTATTCACCCGCACCTACCGTAATCTACCATAATAGGCCGACATTTCAAAAAAGGATGTCAGATTCGTGATCGGACCCCAGATAATTCCCACTGACGAATTTGGCGAAATCGGTGACCATAGCCTTGGTCACCCGTACCTACCGTAATTGGCCGAAATTTGAAAAAAAAGGATATCAGATTTGTGACCAACACCCCAGATAGTTCCCCAGGGGCGAAGTTTGGGCGAAATCGGTGGCTTTATTCACCCGTACCTGCCGTAATCGGCCAATGTTTCAAAAAAAGGATGTCAGATTCGTGATCAGCCCCCAGATAATCAACATTGACGAAGTTGGCGAAATCGGTGACCATAGCCTTAGTCACCCGTACCTATCATAACCTACCGTAACCGGCCGAAATTTCAAAAACGGATGTCTGATTCGTGATCAGAACCCCAAATAACCCACTGGATGAGGTTTGGGTGAAATTTTTTTTCGACCGCTGCTCGACGTCTGTGATCGTGAAGGTACAATAGTGCCAACGGCGTTAATCAATCCGTATTGGGATGCGCCACGCAATCTACTTTTATGGGATATCGTGGGGACAATTTCAAAACGGATCTCGTCTGCTCAGTGGCTTCTTGTGGCCAGCCAATGGGCAATTCAGTGTCCTATCCTCCCGGGACAAGACTAACACTGACCTCAAAGGATTGTGAGGCTTGGTTGGCCTGGTCGCAAACCACCGAACTATGAATTGACTCGGGGTGCATGCGAGGGCCAACACCTCTTTCGAATGCGCTACAAGGACACTACGTGGCCCAACAAGAGGAGGTATTTATGATGTCGAAACATCACCAGGCTTCTAACTCGTCCACACTCCAAGAATCTATTCTCAAAGTTCGTCAGGAAAAGCACTCAGAACTGCGTAACACTTCCTGGGTTGGGATAAGAAGGTCAAATACAGAATTTCGGTAGACAATCTAGTAAAATGTGGTACAAAAAGTGTGTGAAGCGTGGAAGTGGACACTAATCAATCTGTCCAGTCGAGTTAGCTACGGTAGGAGGTTGGGATGGATAATGTTACTTTCCCGTAGAAGTGTTGATAATCCAACAACGTCTTCAGTCCAACAACGCAGGTTCTAACCGGCTCCATACTCCTTCAGTACTAATCATTTTCCAAAGGATCAGTTAGCCGGTAGCAGCTTATCCTGTGGCAACAGATTACAACAGATTAGTAGTCAAGGATCTCGTCATTAATGTCATGGGCGCTGAGAGGAATTGCATGAAACACGGACATCTCTGTAGCAACAGATGTGCAGACCAAAGGTTCCGTTAGCACTTCAAAATCTCAGAACCAAGCTCGAATGAGTGGATTTCATCTAAGCTCTACCAGACCCAGTTGAGATGAGCTGCCAGCGCAAAAACCAACCAGACCCAACAAAGATTCGAAGTTATTTATTTAATTTTACTTTTGTTAAGAAGAGAACTTAAGGGCGCGTGTAGCGCAGTCGGAGGAGGCGCCGACTGTCGCTTGCACCCGATACCAGGTTCCTGGTTCGGATTTCCCACACAGGCCAACCAAGCCTTCCATCCCTCCGGGGTCCGCGAATTGGTACCACACTTGTGGGAAGGATAAAGCGCTGAATTGTTCATCGGCTGGCCACCGCAAGTCATTGTATGGCCTAATACGCATTCAAATCGCCTCCACGGATCCCGTAGAAGTAGAATGCGTGGCGGATCCCAAAAGGGATTGAGTAACCATCGTACTTCATCCTTTATCCTTATATAAGAAGAGAACTTTGACGAAAACAGCATAAAATCATTAGCAATGCAAACAACAAACAGCAGTTTTGTAGTAATTCTTGGTTTTAACGTTTGATGCTCTACAGGTTCTAAATTTATGGGTCTCTACATACTTGTCCCCAGCAGGAGGGTCAGTTGGAATTTATCCTAGTGGGAGAAGAGCGCCGCTGAGAAGGCATGACAAGCACAAATAGGGTGGATTGTTCCGGCTAGGAAATTGTAGATGAAGATCCTCTCGTAGACCAGCTCGGTCTGTAGTCCTTGTAAATAGTTTACTTTTTGATATCAGTAGGAATGATCGACCTGTGAAGCCCTTTATTCGGCTGACGTTTCGCCTAACCGCCTTCTTCAGAGCCTGGAAAAGTCAAGCGGTGTTTGATAGGTTATTCATACAAGAACTATTTTCAGTTACAAGAGTTCCAGGAATTAATAGCCACGAATTAACGACAGCCGATCATGGAATATACTGGATTTGCTTCATATTTTGACGGCGTTTTAAACAGACAGAATGAAGTGCTGTGTTCCCACAGTCAAGCTACATCCGGTCAGTATCTTGCGCCACATTTGCCTGCAACAATAAATACTTTAAGGAACGAATTAGGAATCAAGCTGTTGTGAAGCACCCTCAGTCCTCACCACTCCGTGCCACTGAGTTGTGACCCTGAATGAGATCAAATTCAAGGTAATCAACCGTAAGAACACCATGAAACCAACTGTTCTAAGCAAGTCTATCTCCCGGAAAGCTCATCGTCTGTGTTCTGTAGCCATTGACCAAACAATCGAATTTATTTGTTATACGAGCCTTTCAGCACTATTCACATGCGCATCATCTCATAGATTGACGGTCACATGTGGTCGAAAGTCAATAGTAGCCATCAATGGTGACGGGTAGCAGTGTGTTTTCAGGTCCCTGAGATTGAGATTCTATGGGTCAATTCAGTTTCTTTAGCCTCAGTTGGCCGGTACCGAAGATGTAAGCTGTTACAACGATGTTTTGTTGCGATCAAAACTTTTGGCGCCATGCGGGACTCGAACCCACACCTCCCTCTGACCGGGCGGGAGTGCTCTACGCCTTTACGCCACCGACGCTGTTTGATCGAGCGCAACATCCACACCTCGTGGGACTCTATGGGTTGCCATGTTCGCTACACTCCGCTCCTAAATGGTCATTGTAGGCAACACAGGGTAATATTAGGTTGGTGCATAAGTACCCGGACATTTGGGGCATGAAATATTTATTATCACAACATACGAACAACAATAACAAATCATTTGAAGTAACCACCCTTTACATCAATTGTCTTTCGCCAACGTGCTGGTAAGTCACAGATGCCTTTTCTACAAAATGTGGCCAGTTGTGATTCGAAAAATGTGAGCAGTGCCTCCATGACATCCTCTCTGTTCCTAAATTGCTGGTCGTCCAAATAGCGTTGAAGGCTTGAAAACTAATGATAATCAGAAGGAGCGAGATCTGGTGAGTAAGGTGGATGCGGAAGAACGGTCCATCAGTAGCCCGCCAACTCAGCCACCGTCGCTCTAGCAATGTGCGGTCTACCGTTGTCGTGTTGAGAATACACCTTCACTTGCTCTCCTCGTGTGGTTTGAAGGTGGGCCCTCAACTTCCTCAGTCGGTTGACGTAAACCTCTGCCATCACTGTTATCCCTTCGTCCAGCAGCTCCCAGTAATCTACGCCACCAAATGCATAGCATCACCTTTTTCACGTGAAGGTCGGGTTTCGGAACATCCTCTGCCTCTCCAGTTGCGTCAACCCACTGTGCACGCCGGTGATAATTAGAGTAGAGTATCCACTTCTCATCCCCGGTGACAAGGTTGTCTAGCCATCCGTGGGTACGTCTGAGGGTAAGGAGAGACAGAGCGACATCGGCTCTGCGATCCATGTCATGTTGTGTCAAGCCGTGAGGTACCCAGCGACCCAATTTTTGCACCTTGCCAGTCGACCTCAATCCTCGAACGACTGTTGAGTGACTAACACCAAGAGTGCTTGATAGTTCGCGAGTGGTTCGGTATGGGTCCGCTTCCACTCTACTTCGGAGGCCATCCAAATCCAGTGTCATCGGGTGCCCTTCTCGTTCATTATCTTCAACGGAGAATTCACCAACTGCAAACTTCGAGAACCAGTACACAGTACTTCGAGCACTCTCGTTGTAAACATCTTTCAGGCGACGATACGATTCGTTGGCATTGAGGCCAGATTGATGCAGGAATAACATGACGTGCCGAATATGCGTCTCAGTTGAGATGAATTGCTTAGCCATAATAGCTGACGTTGACAACGCAGAAGTAAATGTTAGGAACAGTTTTGTAGCCCTTTCCTTTCTCTATCGATCGATCATTTGAGCGTTGATACATGTGAGAAATTTGGCGGGAAAATGCGCTTTCAATTCAGGACGGATCAAACGTCCGAGAACTTATGCACCAACCTAGTATCAATCTATATTGAATGATTAATCCGCCTTGGTTCGGCTTCAAAATGATCATTAATAGATACAGTTCTATTATGAGCTTGCATATCCGGTCTTTGAAATCTTTGATACACATGACAGCTTTTGCAGGGAAACCGTGACAGATAGTGTGAGAGGCGGTCACATACATACACCCATATTATGTTGTTGTAAAAGTAAATGCCGAAACAGACTTCGTAGTTCAGAATGTCATCACTCGGCTCATGCGCGACTTTATTCATCAAAGTTTGAACCATTCGATTCAACGCAGCTTCCTCAACATCTAGGTGAAGCGTATAATCCTCTACAATAAAAATCTAGATCACAGGAATCGAAGAACTGTGTAAGGGCGGTTTCGAGGTGGTCCACAGCTTGATTAGCCAGGGAGAGAAATCCGAACTAAGAACCTGGAGTTAGATGCACGCAACAGTCGCCAACTCTTTCTATCGCGCTCCACGCGCCTTATTGAACAAACTCTCTGAAATTTTATAAACATTTTTTAAATAGTGGCTTAAAGTTTATTTCAGAATACAGATTGTAAGCCATTTTTAGCCCGTTAAACGAAGAGATCGCGCCATGCACAGGTCTAGCTCATTGCTATTTCAAATTTATTCACTCTATAAATTCAGTTGACTTGAAATAGCGAACTGAAAATGTACGTCTTTTCTAAATCGCAACGAAATCGCAAAAGAAGAATGTCTACATAATACAACGCTGTGCCATTGAGATTTTATGAAAATAGAATTTTTGCTATGAAGGAAATGAAAATCACGACAGTATAAATAGCTAGGTGTATGGCGCCATCTTTTCTTTCGGCACTAAATAATTGTTGCCTTTTTACATTTATTAGGTTGTAACGAAATATATGGCACTGAACCACTGTAAATTTAAACAGTTAATATCTCGGCTTGTAGGCAAGTTTATTAATCGAAATAAAACCCTCTGATTCTACACATCTTTGCCAACGTGACACAAGCTTTTTTTATCCCAGTAGCATAAAAATCAGAAGTTGTGGAATTGACGAAATATTCGAAGGCACCTTCGGCATCCTGCTGGTATTTGAATATTTTCCCTACCAGAAGTCGCCAAGATGCTTGAAGAAATGGTAGTCTGTTGGGGAGAGGTCGGGAGAAAACGGAGAATGTGGTAGAATTTCAATGCTCAGCTCATTCAATTTCTGCAACGTCATTCGTGCTACATGGGGGCGAGCATCGTCGTGCAGAAGGAGAACTCGCCTTCGGTTTACCAAGGCCGGCCGGATATCCTTCAACTTTTTCATCATTTCTTCAATTTCAACGCAGTACTTCTCTGCCGCGATGGATTCACCGGGAGGGAGGAAGCTGTGGTGAATAATTCCCAGCGAACACCACCATACTGTCACCATTACTTTCTTTTGGTGCAATTCCGGCTTCGCAAAAACCTTGGGGCTCTCATCGCTGTCCACCCACTGTGCCGATCGTCGCCTGTTGTCGTACATTATCCATTTCTCGTCACAGGTTACGATGCGATCAAGGAACGGGTCCGTTTCGTTCCGTAGAAGCAGTGCGGACGAGATCTCATATCGTCGGTTTCCTTGCTCCTCAGACAGCTCGTGAGGCACCCATCTTTCCAGCTTTTTGGTCTTTCCAATTTCCTTCAGATGCCGGGCAGCTGTGTTGTGATTGACGCCAAGAACCTTCGCTATCTCCCTGGTACCTTTGTGTGGATGTTCCTCTACCACATCTCTCAGCTTGTCCTCATCAACATCACTATGCCTCCCACGACCTTCATGTTCTTCCAAGCTCTCATCTCCATTCCGGAACTTCTGATACCAACAATACGCCGTCCGAATTGTGGAACATCCTTGACCGAATGCGGCGTTGATCTTCTCGTCCGCCTCCTTAGCTGTAGTGCCCAGCTTGAATTCATACAAGTAAATGCCTCGGATTACCCTTTTGTCCATCTGCAAAAAAGTCAATAAAACTCTAAAGCTTTCCCACTTTTACATAAAAAATTTGGTACTCACCGGTAGAGCAAAGTTTGCGCTTCTAAATGATATGCCACGTGTTACGGTTTGTTCTTGATCAAACGCGTAAAGACGCGCCAAAAAATGGCGGGAGCCAGTGCCATTTAATTCGTTACAACCTAATAGTACCATTATCATTAGATCATTATTTTTTCTCAAAAATATTTTTTAAAATTTCGAACAGTGTACTCATAAGTCAAACAGGATTCTTCTCAGACGAATTGTTCTAACCCTCTCGGAAAGTCCCCAGCGTGATGTGGAAAAGGCCGGTTTTAATAAATAATTAGAAGATGGAATATGTACAGGTGTAGATTAGCAATAACTTAGAAGATGTTCTGCTTGATTTCATGAGCGTCAAACGTGCTTAGAAGAGAATCCTTGATTTGAAAAGTATCCGATCGGATGTGAAAATGACATTTCTCTTCAAATGCCTTAGATGAAGCACAATGTCCATGACGATTAGGTGTGTGCCATGCAGTGGCGCTTAAAGCCGATTCATTACAGAGCTTAAGCTTTCAGATGTCGCCCACCCACTGACCACCTTGCTTGACGTGGGCAGAAGATCGTCGTCTACAGAAGGTCGCCCTTTGCTCTCCGCTCGGAATCGATGCCGTCGAATGGAGGCGCGTTCAGAGGGCGAAATGCTCCTACTACGTGCGGTCGTCTGGCTACTCCTACTCTGCGTTTTCGATGCCGAAGTCAAAGCTCAACAGACCTGCGGCCAGCACCCGAACAAAGTGCCTCGAGTCTCTCCATTCGATTTTGTCGTGAGTTTTACGGAAATTCTTCTGCATTTCGGCGGGCCATCCATCTCACATGGTCCTTGGAGGCGACTCAAGGGTCATTTCTTGGCCAAGCCAGCTGGCTGCTGCTTCCAAGCATAATGTTTACTGAGGTCACCTAGTATGATAAGGTGGTTAAAAGTGAAATACATAGCCCCTGTGAACACAGATCTTATTCAGTGATGACGTTCAAGGCACAGTGCTTTCCATTGACCGATTCCCTAACCTTTTTGCAAAGAACCGATATAAAGCTTTTTTCACGATCCATCGTTGCGCAGAACACCGGGTATAGTTGTTGGTATGTATTTTTGGAAGAAGGAGAGGTCGGGAAATGCATTCCCTAGAATTCATAGGCATGGAACACCTCGATATACATCGTGAAACTTCCAAAGGATATGCTACGACTGTAAAAAGGCCAATGGACCACCACTGGAAGAGCGAGTCATACACATCTGCAGTGACCATTCCAGGCTAGGAAATCGTACCTGCTGCTCTCCTATAGGATAGATTGGACTAACTTTACTTTCAAGCTGACCTGACACCCTTCTTCTATTCATAAGATTGGGTAGGTGTTTTCTTCACTACGACTTACCCATGACTGTCTGTTGTCCAATTTGACGCCCCATCGGTGCAATCCTAGTTCAGGGCAACTGATCGTGAGTAGTGTTCCGCTCCGTCAACCTTACCTTAAACCTCCTCGAGACGTTAGGGTTCCATCGTGGTATCAACGATTCAGGAAATTTTAGAGAAGAGTGTGACAAGACATATGAGAAGGGAATGACTGTCACAATTGCACGTGGTCCTCGCTAATTATTATAGGTTTACCTCCCTTTGAGGGCGCGTGTAGCGCAGTCGGAGGAGGCGCGACTGTCGCGTGCGCCCGATACCAGGTTCCTGGTTCGGATTTCCCGCCCAGGCCAACCAAGCCCTCCATCCCTTCGGGGTCGGTGAATTGGTAAGACTTGTCTGCGAAGGATAAAGCACTGACTTGTTCATCGGCTGGACACCGCAAGTCATTGTACGGCCAAATACGCATTCATGTAGCCTCTACGACATCTCGTAGAAGTAGAATGCGCTGGCGCATCCCAGAAGGGATTGAGTAACGCCGTCCTTTATCCTTTATCCTTTACCTCCCTTCCGTCATCGATGAGGAAATCTCAGCTCCTTTATCCCACCAACGCTTAAACTAAGTTTATGGCTGGGAGGGTGATGGAGCAATTCATGTGGCATTTCACTTGACAACTCGCTTTTCCAGTAGGTATTAAGCTATTAACTATAATTAATTAACAAATTATTTAATGAATTAGAATTATTGTAAATTATTATTCTAATTCATTAAATAATTTGTTAATTAATTATAGCTAATAGCTTAATACCTACTGGAAAAGCGAGTTGTCAAGTGAAATGCCACATGAATTGCGCCATCAACCTCCCAGCCATAAACTTAGTTTAAGCGTTGGTGGGATAAAGGAGCTGAGACGCGTGTAGCGCAGTCGGAGGAGGCGCCGACTGCCGCCTGCACCCGATACCAGGTTCCTGGTTCGGATTTCCCACCCAGCCCCACCAAGCCTTCCATCCCTCCCGAGTCGGGTAATTGGTACCAGCACTGTCCGGGAAGCATAAAGCGCTGACTTGTTCGTCGGCGGGCCACCGCAAACCATAGATTGACCAAATAAGCATTCAAATCGCCTCCACGATATCCCATAAAAGCAGAGTGCGTGGCTCATCCACAAAGGGATTGAATAACGCCGTCCTTTATCCTTTTATTAGCTTACCATAAATTAAATTGAATTGTATTTTATCAAATAAACTTCATCATATCATCTTAAATAAACTTCAGTATATTAATCACTGGGCGCGTGTAGCGCAGTCGGAAGAGGTGCTGGCTGGCGCGTGCGCGTGATACCAGGTTCTTCGTTCAGATTTCCCGCCCGAGTCAACAAAGCCTTCCATCCCTCCGGGGTCAGCAAATCCGTAGCAGACTGTCTGGGAGGGAGAATACACTGGTTTGTCCATCATTGTATAGGCGAATACGCATTCATATTAAGGGATAAAGGACGGCGTTATTCAATCCCTTTTTGGATGCGCCTCGCGTTCTACTTCTACGGAATGTCGTGAAAGCAATTTGAATGCGTATTTGGTCAATCAATGGTTTGCGGTGGCCTACCGAGGCCAAGACGAACAAGTCAGCGATTTATCCTTCCCAGACAGATTTGGTACCAATTAACTGACCCCGGAGGGATGGAAGGCTCGGTTGACCTGGGCGTGAAATCCGAACCAAAAACCTAGTATCGGGTGCTAGAGCGTGAAATGTGGATGTGTAATATCTAACGATCACCCTGCGAGTGAAAGTCAGTACAGTGTCCATGGCTTTGCTCCCAATTGGTCAGGGACTGAATAGTAAATCGATTTGGGCGATCACGATATCTACTGAGACTACTACGTACTACTCTACAAGCGCCCGTTGTGCGAGTTATGCCTACAAATGACATCTCGGTCCTAGTCGCGAATGCGGACAGCATTGGGAGGCGAACCAATCAGGCTGCACCGAATAGGCGTGCCATTCAGTGGGCGCGTGTCGATCGTACTGTGAATGGCTGGTGTGTTCCGTCGGTGCTCTACTTCGCCATGATTGGCCGACGCGCTCCCACCTAATGCTACCCAACTTCGCGACATTTGCCGAAATTTCATCCTACAGATGCCGGAAAGTCGTCTCGTCGGAGGAATAGAGACGGATCCACACTCCTGGCCCTGGACGGTACAGCTCACCTACAGAGGCATGCACCGATGTGGTGGTGCGTTAATCGACGAGCAGTTCGTACTTACAGCAGCGCACTGTTTCTCCAGAAAGTAAGTGCGTTAGTTGCGCTTGAGACATATAGAACTCTGTTTGAAAGAAATGAAAGAATTTATAGTCGCACTCCGAGTATGTACCGTATTCACGTCGGAGCGCACAGATCTGGCAGCGGAAGGGTGCATTTCATCCGAAACATCTCCATCCACTCACTGTTCAACGTGGTCTGGCCGAGCTCTTACGACGTCGCATTGTTACGGTAACTCTCAGGTCAATATCACCACATAGAAGACATTGAGTTCGTTGACTTTACAGGATCACTCCATCTGTCAAGCTGAATGAAACGAACACCGCACGAACTATTTGCTTGCCATCCGTTGCTGCAATAACTCATCAAATGTGCATCGTCACAGGTAACTCAGAGCTTGAAGTCCGGACATTCAGCGTGTGAAACGAGCTGGAACTGAGTTTATTTACTATTAGGCTAGCATTCAGTGGCTAAAAATGCTAGCATATGTAGCCTAGTGTAGTACAACAATGAAGCCGAATTGTTTCAATTTTCGAAGCGAAGTAACCTCCTCATTTATATCATTTTCACGTCAAATTGGACACTTTTTTTAAATCAGGCTGGACACTATTCTAAACTAGCTCAAGATTTTTGAAAGCCTAAAGTAGAAACTCTTCAAAAAGATTGGAATAATTTTTTGTTCAAGGAAAATTTTAGTGCAAATTTCTCTGATGTTTTAATTCTTTATTTTTTATTTTTTACCCAGTAAATGAATACATTGTTTGAAATTTTATAAAATTTTTATCTTTGGGGAAATGTAGTGGTTGGAAGCTGGTTTTTTTAAGAACAGGAAGGCGGCCGTTTTTAGTGCCAAAAAGAATGCGCCATGCCGCCTTCCAAGGCCCAGTTTTATCTATTGATAGCAGAACTTCTGCTTGCATGGAGTTTGACACCTGTTAACGACACCTGCGTTAAAAACACACATTCTCGCTTTGATTATTGATGTAAGTGGCATTTCCACTATCAATCAATTAGACGTTGCGGCGAACTTTTTGAGTGCATTGCGCGATCTGATCTTTTAATGCGCCATATGCTTACTTTTTTTGGGAGCGTAGAAGTAGAATAGCCCGTAGAAGTAGAATGCACACAGCCCGTAGAAGTACAATGCGCGGCGCATCCCAAAAAGGAAAGGGTAACGCCGTCCTTTATCCTTTATTCTTTATACGCTTACTTCTTCGTTGTGCTTTAAAACAAAAATTATATTTTATTCTTTTCTCTAAAGATAAAATTTTTATAAAATAATTACACTTACTGAGACAGGCGAACTAAAAATTTTCAAAGGGTGTTAATTCACATTTTCCTTTAATATTAAATTATTCTAACCAACTTATTTTGTTGATGGTTTACTTAACCTGCCTAAAGCTCATTTCGATTTGAAGGAGTTCTTGGAAGATTTTGCTTTATTTTCAACAGTATACGCTAGCTTAGAAGAGTGTCGCGTTTGATTTGAAGTGTCCTATTCGATGAGATAATGGTATACATTAAAGATAGGGATAAGGATGCATGGCTGGTTGTAAAGAAGTGGCAGAGGGTTACGTAGGCCCTCAATATCATCATCTTTCGTGAAATATGAATGTTGCTGGCGAACAACTTGATCCAGCTTCGCAGCGTTGGATGAAATCCTTGCAGAGACAGAGTTTCTCGCACCGCCACGGGGGAGCAGTGAATGAGGTTATACTTATCCTAGAAGAGTCCCTTTGGCGCATTAAGAGAGAATCGCCATCATGTCTCATGTTTTTGTGCATACTCTCGCATACTTCTAGAGGTGTTTCCAAATTATATTGCGAGAACCATACACGATGAAACAAATGGCGTTCGTAGGATGCGCCATGTACTCCACACCTGCTGCGTTGCAGGGAGTATGTCTCAATACCGGTTAGTTGGACATTCACCGCTCTGGAGTGAGAACGGTGAACTGAATTCCGACGGCAAAAGTGTGGCTGATTGTCAAAACCCCAATGGGATGACAGGCTCCATTGACCTGGCCCTGTATCATCTCTAATGTATTGATCATCGAGTTGCTCGAGGGGGCACCAGCAACATTCCATTCGTCTCTGTCGCGTGCCAGAATGCTCCAATGGATCCCCTCGCTCAAGGAACACGAAAAGCGTTATATCGTTCGATCAGGGCTTTCACGAAGAAGCCCGACCAAGGCGTTGATGGGCGTACTGTTGTTCTCTTTACATCCCGCGGAATCCAGTTGGTGATGGCTCTCGTTCAGCGGGTGTCTGCAAAGTCGCATAGGACCCCCGTGGTGTCCCACCCATCTCATTTACGGGGGGCCTATGCGACAGGTCTCTGATTTTTGAACGTCGACCAAGCTCGGAACTCCCGACGCCTTCCTTCACTTGCGTGAATCGTGTGACTCGGAACATAGTCCTCTCGATTCCTGCTGCGCGACGCTGATCGGGCTCCAGGTCTCTGATGCGTGCTTCTTCGTTCATCTTCAAAAAACACTGTTTCTGACCTGATTTGTTCTCAGCAGCGCTTTAGGAACCATAATCCCTTGCTCTAGTGCGGTTGCACTGTTCAGAATCTCCCCGAATGAAAAGATGACAAGACAGCCAACTAGATTCATGTCCGTATCCAAATGGAAGTCCCACGAAACACCTAAGCAATGCTGATTTGTTTATCGCATTAGGGGGCACCCGGTCTTTATCTGATGAGCCCTTCGAATCCAGTCTGTCTTAGTACAGACGACAACCATTGTATGAAAAGCGTAGACGTCAGTCAGCCCCTTGCGTGATGCACCATACGCTCGCTCTACTCTACGGCGTATCGTGGAGGCATTCGTATGGACGGTGGCCAAGCAATAGGGAAACCTTCTTCTGGGTTCTCACCTCCGTAGGCCAGTACGGATTTTCGCTGTAGGGATCGAAGTCTTGATTGCCTGGACACGAAACGGACCTCTTCTCGGTGAGAGCTGCCCGATGAAGCCATCATCAGCTGCGAGCCGCACGGTTGAGATTGAAATGGTTATGTAGAGAGCGCAATTCAATCGCCATTAGGCCCTGTTCATACTTTGTGGTGAGAACGACTCGTCCCCCGTGCAGAAAATGCAAACATTAAAACCGAGCGATCGCCGCCGAAATCTGTTCATACGTCTGCGCTGTCGCTGCCGCTCCCGTCGCCGGCGAGAAGTATGAACAGGCGGCAGCAGCGACGGGAGCGACTGGGGCGACGAAGGAGTGTGGAGTATGCAATTGTACCATAGCGCACTGGATTTCCAAGGGAACGATACCCATTCTGCCATTCTTCAGATCAAGGCCGCCTGTTCACACTTCCCGGGCCCTGTCGTCGCGAGGGATGAAAAGAGCCTAACAATCACTCACGGCGTGGGTCCATGGTCTATGCCTCACGGGGAAGTCGTCGGCAATCCGACCACCTTGAAGGATTATAATTCCTGGCTTCAGGGCGGAGTAGACGGAGTATAGATAGCGGGTCGGGGTACGAAAATCACGTAGTCATCTTCGACGCTCTCCAAGGGCGAATTGAAGTCACTTTTCCATCCAGAATTGCGGAATACCCTCGTTTTGGATCAGGAACGTACCTTGATTTACAAAGTAGAGCTTATTCCTCTCTCCAGGCTGGGGCATGACGAAGGAGCATGGCCGTCGATCGGACGTCTTGAGAGAGATCCACATTCCCATTGTGCCGTTCACCCAATGCAACAACCTCGCTCACTACGCCGGTCGGATACATTTTCCGTCGATGCTGTGCGCAGGCTACACTCAGGGTGTAGTCGACTCTTGCCAGGTAAGAGAGCTGCTATTCTATCTCAAATAAGCCTATACGGAAGCTGCCCGTCTCATTGCAGGGAGACTCCGGAGGCCCGCTGATGTGCATGAACATGGGCCGATGGGAGATTCAAGGCCTGGTCAGCTGGGGTATAGGATGTGGCCGACCGGGACGGCCCGGTGTCTACTCGAAGGTTCATGCCGCTCTGCCGTGGATCCAGATGGAGATGAACAAGCTGCGAAGCTGAGCTCAGAGCATTCTAGTCTTTACAAATGTATGCTACGCGTCCGACTGTATAGTTTTATCCCTCTAATTCTTCTAATCTATCTGAAAGATTAACTTATCACCATGTACACCAAGCTATGTGCATATATACCGACACTAACTTGCCCACCTCTAATGCATTCCCTTTTCGTTGTGGTATTGTCGGGTAAATCCAGCAGATGTTCTTAAGAACTGCGTATATCTATTACAATAAATGTTTATACATCAGAAGATTAAGTACATGTACAGCATCACAACCTTTGACTAGCCTAGAACTTAGGCAACATAAAGCAAACATCCAGTACGTTAGAGGTCAGACCTTACGGAATGAAGCTGCAGTGCTAACGTCTGCTCTTATGTCAGAACATATTAAGCAGATTAAAATGATATGTGTCTTCACACATGATGGGTGAACCACAGAATGGGGTCCGAATTATGCCACCGTTAGAAATATCTGAATATCTGAACGTTTCCGGGATTTTGGCAAATATTACGAAGTACTCTGTTTTTTTCTTTATTTACAGCTTTCTTATACGAGGTTCGCTTTTTAAAATTTCGAGCGATTACGGGGTTGGGAGTGGGCCGCGGTTGGCATAGATGAGCAAAGCCACTCGCCTATGCTCACCCATACCTGCAGCTGTCCACCGTAATCACTTGTAAGTTCAAAAACAGACCTTACATGAGTGACCAGTGCCTTAAATAACCTCTCTAGGTTAAGTTTAGGCGAAGAAACGTTTGGGACTGTTCATACTTCACGACAGCAGTGACAAGAGCGACTGCAGCGACAACGCCGGCACTCGAGTTTGAACACTTTTCGGCGGCGCGCGCTCAAATTTAATTAATATGCATGTTTTGCACGGGTACTCTTGTCGCTTTTGTCGCGAAGTATGAACAGGCCCTTTCCATCTCTGGAGTTGTGAAAGTACGGGAATAGCCAGCGACGCAGATATTAGAGCGAAATTACTTCTCACGTGTTCATTTCAACTCCATTTGAATTTCTGCTGTTGCTCGGTTGGCGGGAAACGGAATATAAATACCCGGGTCGGCGCCGCCGGACTCATTCTACTCTCCTCTTCGCTTCTCCACCGGATCGCCAACGTCTTTGCTGTATTCTCTGCTACCTAATAAACGGTCTCTGCTGCCGTGAACGAACAGAACAGGGGAGAACTGGAGGGTGACCGGCGGTACAAGTACCTATGCGCCAGGTTTCCCTTCTGGCGTCCTTTCTCGTTGCGATTTTACACAGAGCGGTTTGGTTGATTGTGGCGGATCTATTTTGGGACGTGCAAAAACGTTGCCCCACAAGGAAGTCGGACCACAAACCATCCGTCTCCCCACGCCGCTCCTCTATCCACTGCGCCACTACTGCTCACCCCTGAACGCGAGTTGCCAGCCACTTGAGCCCGCCCTCCGCGCACAGGCAGATGGCTAACGCCGCCAACGGTCCAAATTCCGTAGTTCCCAGCTCTGCACAGAGATGTGTTAGGGTCGAGACACTTGCATTTTGTTGTTTCCCAGAGTGAGGCGAATCTGCTCATACACAACACTTTCGCCGTTCCGACATACCGTTGAGATAGTCTCCTGGTGGAAGCTGCATACGTGCAAGAGAAGGGCACTTTGAATGAAGATTGTAATTTTGATTGTTAAGGACCTTAATGAAGACTACGAATTGTTTTCTGTTTTGAATTGTTTGTGTTAATATGGCACTTCGACAGTTTGAGGCCCATAACTCATGGCTACCCTGCACAATGACTTGCGCTAGCCAGTCGAGGGAAAAGGCAGCGTTTTATCCTCCCATGCCAAGTGTGGCACCAATTCAGTGACCGCAGAGGGAAAGTTTGGCCCGAGCGAATATCCTAATCAAGAATCTGACATGGAGTGCATGCGGCAGCCGGTAAGTCTCCGCGACGTGTGGATAAGAAGATACCTAACTAATTTCATAAGAGACCTTCGTGACTACAGAAGGCTCATGTATTGGCGACCAACGAAGAAGAGACCGCATCCATTAAGGTAAACGACATCGGTTTCTTTCAGTTCAAGAACCTGGGATCGGCAATCGCGTCCATTAGCAATACTGACCATAGTACTCAAACACGAGTACGAGGTGACACGGCATTTCCCACGTGTGAACGAGTTTTTACCCGTTTGGTTGGCCCGTGACGTACCGCTTGACCTAGGCCCCCCTCGCTGCAACTTGCATTACACGTACGTACGCGTCAGTTTGCATACAATCTGGGAAATTCCGAGTCACCATATCCGACTGCTACGCTCAAGGCGGTAGAAGCACATGACCTGCCCCCTCCTCTTCTTATCATTGCGCCGAAAGCCACAGCTACGTATATGGACCGAGCACGCAACGACTCGTCCGGCAAATGTTCGGTGTCACCACGACAGCTGAGTAGCTGGCGGAGCTTGTCTAAGATGAGACGAAGAGGTACTTCGGGCTAACGACGACTCGGTTCTCAGGATTAACCTAAACCCTGAGATACCGGGAAATCAGCTGCACTGGCTTCATACGCTGCATCTGGACATGAATATAGCTACAATACACTTCGACCAGGTATTTGATTGGGAGCAGGGTGTGCGTAAATGAAATCCGAAATTTCGTAAATCGTAAATCGTAATTACGAAAAAATCGTAGTAAATCGTAAACCGTAAATCGTAAGAGGTGCCTGACTCATAGTGCATCTGCACACCTGATTTTCTTTTATTATATTAAGGCTAATCGAAGGGGAATATTTTGATTGAGTCGTTTTCAGTTCGAGTTGAACACACCTCTAATTAAACTGGAAGCCATTAAAATCAATTTACATATTTCAAATCGAGATGGACAAGTATGAGGACCATCAAAATAAAGTACTTGTTCAGAATGCTATCTACTAGGACACCTATGCACGGTGCACAAACAAAAAGCTTGCACTGCTTGGACGACCAAAAAAATGTGCATCATAATGGCTAGCCTTTAGCTTGCATATAAAAGTATGGCTTTGAAGAAACAATCTCTACAAGCCAGAGTCAAAACCAATAAAAGTGGTTCCGTTCAAAGCCAGAAAATCATTTCATCAGTGATCAACTCGACGAAAACAGCATTTACACAAGAAATTCAACAAGCATCGCCTACTGAATGAGCACTTGGCACATTTCTATCGTATGGCACATCTGAAGTTCTAAGCTTTTCCACATTCTGAACTGTACCAAAGAACATTTTTGCAGCAGACGAGAAGGAATTGTGAGACAATTAAAGAAGTATGATCACTTCTTCTTTTTAGACACTCATTATAGTCTGATTTCCAAACTTTATATTACAAAAAGGAGCATCGTATGCGACATTCTTTAGAAGTAGAGAAGAGAAGAAGAGTATTGTTTGAACTGAAAAGGGTTCAACTGATTCGTAGGTGCAAGGTGCATTTTATAAACATATGGAAGACCCATGGTAGAGAAGTCGGAGGAGGAACGACTGTCGCGCGATTCAGAATAGAAGTTCTTGATTCGGATCCTACCACGGCCAACCAACTTTTTAATAAATCCTCGGTCGGTGACTTGGTACGGGGCTTGTCTGGGAAGGATAAAACACTGCCCTTTACGTTGCTATGGATGTTTTGTTGCGATCAAAACTCTTGCGCCAGGCGGGACTCGAACCCGCATCCGCTTCTTTCCGGGCGGCGATATTCGCCTTACACCACCGGCGCTGTTTGACCGCACGTAACATCGCTGCCCGAAAAGCAGCGGATGCGGGTTCAAGTCCCGCTTGACGCAAGAATTTTGATCGCAACAAATCATCCTGTAACAACATATAGCCTCTCTACCAGTCGCTCCAGGCTTAAGCAAATGTGGTAAAACTGACCTTTACATCGGCTGGCCACCGCAAGTCATTCTATAGGTTAACCCACACTCAAGCGAACTCCACGATAACCCATAGAGGTAGAATGAGTGATCTCAAACAGGAAACAAACTAACGCAGTGCTTTACCCTTCAGCGCTTTTTGAAGGCATTTACAACTTCTGGAATGAAAGAACGTCGTTTTACAATACCTAGCAATTACTTTCGGTATTTACTTCGCCCACATGTTTGCTTGTGCTTGTTAGATTTCGGAAAGTCCAAATTATCACACCACTACTCAGCGAGTGTTTGCATTCGCCAGTCCTACTCTCCATTAGCCTTGTGAAATCAAACCATTGAAAAAGGAGACCAAAAGTGTCAAAACCACTTCACTTCTTTCTTGAAAAGATCAAAAGTTTTGTTATGGTTGCACCTTGTATGCAAATACATTCCGCAGCATAACGTACTGTGATAATGAGATCGAAATATGAGTGTTTTATTTTTCCAGCAGCTTAGCTGTTATTCCACAACACGCCTGCAATCAAGTCCAACATTCTTTGATGGCTTTGCTTCAGTTCCACTCTCATTGGAAAGAGCCGTTTAAAAATATGCTGAAAATTCACAAGTTGAGTAGTGGTTGCAGCACAGAATATGATTCAGCAGGCGATCATATTCCTTCCGGTACAAGGCGAATTTGCATCTTTTTCTGTGGACTGGAATGTAGTGTTCTCAGGCAATTGCAATGTGAAAAAAGCAACCAAAAAAGGGCTAGCCCAGTTTCATCACCAGGATTTTATAATTCTAATCATTTATTGTCATTGCTTCTTCTCTAGTATAGCTCTGATACTAAGTCGGCAGCCCTTGGAGAGGTGAAAAGAGGGGTAAGCAGATGAGTCGAGCTCGAGCGGTCTAAACACAAAGCTGCGTTTTTCTGTTGCAGTGCCACAGCAGAACGTAGAAGAGTAGATAGGAAACAGCAATGAGCTATGGAAGAAGACTTTAAAAGCGGGTACATCGTTATAACCCTAATTGTATCACGTTACGTGGACGCTGCCATCTCTGCACCGAAGACCAGATTTACGAAAATTTACGATTTACGACCCAAAATGTCGTAAATCGTAAATCGTAAAAAATTTGCCAAAAATCACCGTAAATCGTAAATCGTAATTACGCGCACCCCTGATTGGGAGGAGTGGCGCCAACAAACCAGAAATGACGACCAGGGGCCAAATTCATCAACGACTTACTGCAATTTAACCGAGAGAATTACAGCCGAAATCCCTGATAGCGCGGCTTACCAAGCGATATGGTGAGCGATAAGTCGCGTTATCTTAGTTTTCTGCTGCGAATTCTCTGTTGAAGCTATGTAAGTCGTTGACGAATGCGACCCCAGCTCACGAAATGGGACAAGCGCTGAAGAGCACCTTGAAGAGAGCAAAATCGTCTGCATTTCGTAGCAGCGAATCGTTCTATTAAGAAGTGAGACTTAGTTGATTTGATGTGACATACCCCGATGATAAGCTTTTGTTCCAGAACAAAGAAGTAAAACTTGCACAATGAAAGTTTTCTTCGGAAAGGATAGGACTAGGAGTATATCAATCAAAACAGTCAATTGTTGCTTAAGTCGGCATATTTTGCATGGTTAAGGAGATGGTAAACGAACATTTGCCGTGAACCCGGTAAGTTCAGACATTCAGAATTTCCCGGGGTGACAAACACTGTGTAGATTCAATTTTTTGTCGATCTCTAGCAGCGATATACAAGAAAATCGTAAGACTCAATAAACTCGTCCACTTTAAGTTCAAATCCACTGTACATGGCAGACACCTTGGCCAACCGATCACATTTTTCGCCTGGTAGCAGTGAAACGTTCCTGATAGTCCTCGTACCCGGGTAGATCTTGGAACTCTCGATCTTGAAATACGTTACCCGAACAGCTGATTATGCTGACAGGGGAGTGAGAGAGCAAATTCACAGTGAACTCGGTCTTTGCGAGACAGTTCTCTTCCAATCGCAGAATCTTCAGGTGAGGACATTTGGCCAGCGCGTCCGCATTCAAGAAGTTGAGCCGGTTCTGATTCAGGTTCACTTCAGACGCATTCAGCGAGCTTACCTGCAAAAAACAGAGTGAACTTGAGTTTTAATTAACCGCTATGAAATTCATGTTTTCTGCAGAGGCAATGCACATTCAAGTTTTAAACTAAATAAGCAATCGATATGTATATAGTGATGGTAATAAAGCGAATATATTTAGTTAAAAATTCCTGTATGTCACGTCTAGTAGTCTAAGGTAACAGTCTGAAACCTGTCACAGAAACGAAATCATCAAGATTCCAGTTATTATACACACCAATCTTTTGCTTTGGAAATGTTTTCATCTCAAAATCACAATCCTTCATGCTAAAGCGCAGAACAACCAAGACGAGATCTCGCTAAACAAGACCAATTTCGATGCTATCTCTGGCACTGCCCTTTTGACGGATGGTCATACATCACCTAGCTTATCCACTAGTGCCAATGAAAGGACTCCCCTCTCGTTTTCAGAGCTTTGTGAGGGGTGTAGATTTGGAGAAATTCACTATGGATCCCCACAAAGAGCCGTAAAATATACTGTTAGGGCCAAAGAAGGTTGGAATGAAGAATAGAAGTTCACAGACAATTATAAACGGCGGATATCAGGACCGGCTTACCGTAACCGCAGTGCGGATCGCGCCGAGATTTGCTGTCTGCGCCCTCCTAGCTCAGAGATCGGCGTCCACGCTGCGACGTCCGATCAATGTCTTGTGCGCCCACGATGGCACCGTATGCAAGTGGGTCGTGGTGCAGTAGGTAGAGGGTTTACTTCATGCGAGGGATGTCGGAAGTTCGGTTCCCGGGCGCAGCTGCGTTATGCGCTTTAGTTGAGTATCTAAGATCTGGGAGGTTTCGACGTCTACACGACGCTGCGCGTTTTTTGCCATTGTTTCAGCCGTATGCGCTTTTCAAAGAGCGCAGAAGCCAGCCGTGGACTCCCCCTGAGCGACGAAAGCAGTTTCCATACTAGCAGTATTATGGCACACACCCTGGAGTCCCTTCCTAGCCTGGCTCTGAGCTCGAAGAGCGCAGAACTCAGCCGCGGACTCCCCTGAGCGACGAAAGCAGTTTCCATACGAGCAGTGTTATGGCACACACCCTGGAGTCCCTTCCCGAGCCTTGTTCTGCGATTGCACAATGGACGTTTCACCCGACGCCTAAGGTTACGGTGAGCCGGTCCTAATATCCGCCGTTTATAATCCTGTGAAGTTCACGCTAATCAAACTGTAATGAAAACACTATGCATATCACTTCCAGATGGCATCGTTAATGATATTGTTTATTATAATACATGTAACGATGTGCATGTGAAACAATAAACATAAAACAGCCAACAAGAGCGGTTCTCCCACTGAGGGAGAATTAAAACGAAATAGCAGTAAACCAATGTGTAAAGAAATGAAATGCTAGGAGTAAAGGACATGAACAAAGGTTTAGCAGTGGAATAAGCGGAAATTTCGCTGGAGGCATTACAGCAAAGACGACCGCCTGAGCAGTTTTTTGTATTCCCTCCCAGCCCTATGAACAGAGAAGTTTGATCTAATCGAGATTTTCACTAGGGGAAGGAGGATCTTTGAAGACCCACTCCTATTTAGAAAGGCGTATATAAATGAAAGAGCCGCTGTCTGACACGAACTAGGAGAATTTTGGGATCTGTCCTAGTCGGGAGGAGGTCACAGAATTAAGAAATAGTAACAAATTGACTTCAGACTTACCAAGCGGTTCCAAGAGAACATAGGCCCTAAAAGAAACAAAAACGAACGGCCGAACAAAAAATAAAATAAAAGTTTTACAACCGTCTCGCAATGGAGGTATGCCGCATGGTGACCACCGCCTGACATGTTCAAGATCTAACATGGTAAGTACGGCTCTTAAAGCCGCATGTCGCGTGCTGACCGCCCCTTGACATGTTATAACCAGGATCTGACATGGTGAGGAAGGCACATAACCTGCCCTCCTCACCATGTCATATCCTGGTTATACCATGTCAAGCGGCGTTTGCCTACAACCGCGGCGAAAACAAAAGTAATTTTGTCGTTTTTTTCTTCGTAAACTTTTCTAGTTTAGGTCCTATCTTGTTCTATAGGAGCCGCTAGGTTAGTCTCAAGTCAATTTGTTACATAATTTTTAATTCTGAGGTCCCCCTCCCCTCCCCCGACTAGGATATATCCGAATTTTGCATACCACTAAAAGATCGAAGGATTTCCGTCTACATTCCAAAGAAGAAGGCCAAGGAACAAATTACTTGACTGCTTGAGGAAATGTTTGCATGATTCAAACCTATAGTTCCTATAAGAAGCTTCTTTGAGAAGCTGTAGCAAGAAGATCGTAGTAGAAGTTAGATACAAATTTTGGTATATTCGAGGTGTTTCAAAAAAAAAAACGCATACAATGCTTGAAAGGTGATAATCTTGCTTGTTCTTGCTCCTGCAGCACAGTTTTCGTGCAACAGCTCATTTTAAGGAACAGGAAAACGAAATTATTCTGAGACGTAACTTGTAAAGATTACGCGCGTCATACATTAATAAAGTGTTTCCGATGTTTACTTGATTAACCGAGAAACGGGACGGAGTGGTGTTCTACCTCCCGTCCTTTAAACATAGGCTTGGCAAATGTCTGCATCTCCACTATATCGTAAGGCAGCCACTGAACTCTCGAGCAAGCCCAGGGGGTTGGAGGTGGGCGGGCCGGGGGGACTAGGGGGTAGACGCTCGTCCCCCAGAAAATAGTGCCTTCGGATGCCATAAAGGGTGGATGCACTTGTCTGCCTAGTTTACTCACGCTTAATTTTGGTCTCTAAATTTGAATCCCCAGAATAAATTATGAAGATTGTTGGTGAAATTTTGGGCCGGAAATAGTTCTTAAAGGTGGATAAAACCGATAGGTAAGCCTATTACTTTTATATAATACAGAGAAAGAAGCTTCTTGACAGCCAATCAGCCTCAAGAGCCCTGTGACAACAGAAAAAATGAGGGGGATAGCTAGTCAGTGTAAACTAGATGATCACCATAGAAATTTACGAGCTGTTGCGTTCAAGAAACCTCCTCTTTAAGTGAGAACTAACACGTTCATAAGAATCTCTAGTTGATTTCAAAGTAATTAATAATTCTGGCTCAAAGCTTTATAGGAACGATTCCCTGAAAATCAAAGTTGTGGTTGAGCTAAAGGATTAGCAAGGCTAAGTACAAAAATCCACATTACGCTTCGACATGGAAGAGAGCCCCCCCCCCCCAAGTAAACACCATCTACTGCAAATAGAATAAACGTCGCGAAACGCCGCGAGCAGTTCGTCCTACAAGCTCAGCACTTAACTCACAACGAGATTTCCACTCTTTATCCTTTTAAGGCTGCTAACTTTTGTTGCGCTTTCATGTGTAAGAATTTCATGACGTTATTGAAGAGTTTTTAAATTAGGGTACATTTTCTAAGAAGCTCTGTACAGGGCTATAGATTGATAATAAGGTCGAGTAACATGTTGGTACTTTATAGTTCAAATAGCATCGCGATCAATTTGCAGATGAAGGAAAATCTGGGTTAACCTCAGCATCAGTCTAACAGAATATGATTTGGTTTAGAAAAATAAGAAGAATAGAAAACAGTATGGACTGCAAAAAAGAAGGACGTGCAATCCTAGTTGATAGTGGCCGCTCTTAAACGATTTCCCGACTTTGAGAACATAACAAATGGTCAACAACACGTAGAAATAATTAAGCAAAAAGAACTGTTCCCGTGCAAATCTAGTAAAGAAGGACCCCTTACCGGATTTGCATCGAGAACAAATAATCTTCAAGCAGCTAAAACAATAACATCAGTGAAATAAAATAAAAACGGGCCAAAACACCACTAATAAACGTTTTGGACACAGGCAAAACAATGTACTTCACCTCCTAATCATTTGCAAACGTCGCGACCTAGCTCACAAATGCTATATACTCCCATATCTTCTGCGTTATTTATTTTGATTTCATTAATGCATTTGTTTCCTAAGGAATGAGTGAGTTGAACACATTTTAACACTGAACACATTCAGTTCTTACGAAATCGTTCAAGAGTGGCCACCACCAACTAGGATTGGACAAAGGATCCTTGTGTTAGCGCCCTAATTCTAAAGAAAGATGGGTACTAAGCGGGCTGCTGCGGCAGCTGCACACCGGCAAGATATCTCAAAACGGGTAAGTTAGATCAGCCTGACCTCGGAAGTCCTTCCCTTGCCTAGATCTATGCCAGAACTAGGCAAGGGAAGGAACTCCCGAGCACAGAAGCCGTGTATCTGTGCGTGTTTCACAAGCATGTTCAATCTCGGAAGTAGTAATCAAGTACCGAAGTATGTAATTCAAGCGAATGATAGCCAAAAATTAAGCGCACACCTGGTCCGGCAGTTCAGTGATTGCGTTTTGAGCGAGGTTGAGCGTTTCCAGTGACATCAAGTGGCAGACGGGCACAGGAAATCGAGTGAAACTGTTCGATGATATGTTGAGCGTCTTCAATGACGTACAGCCAACCAGGCTGTCCGGCAGCGTCGACAACTTGTTCGATTGTAAGTTGAGCACCTCCAGATTCTTCAGCATTCCAATTTCATCGGGAATAGCAGCTTCAAAAGACTGTCAGTGATTATTTTTTAACAGAGGAAAAGTGAGCACTATTGTACTTTCATGCCTCCAGAGGTCGAGATGTCGAAAAAATCCGGATCACGAATCTGACATCTGTTTTTCGTTTTATGCTGGAGTACGGTAGGTTACGGTAGGTGCGGATGACTAAGACTGCCAAGGTCATAATCGCCAATTCCGCCCAAACTTCGCCTAGGAAGGTTATTTGGGGTGCTGATCACGAATCTGACATCTGTTTTTCGTTTTATGCTGGAGTACGGTAGGTTACGGTAGGTGCGGGTGACTAAGGCTGCCAAGGTCATAATCGCCAATTCCGCCCAAACTTCGACTAGAAATGTGACTTGAGGTGCTGATCACGAATCTGACATCTGTTTTTCATTTTATGCTGGAATACGGTAGGTTACGTAGGTACGGGTGACTAAGGCTGCTAAGATCATAATCGCCAATTTCGCCCAAACCTTGCCTAGAAAGGTTATTTGGTGTGCTGATCAAGAATCTGACATCTGTTTTTTGTATTCGGATCAACGAAATTCAGCCGAAGATTTACAGGAGGCGTTGGTATCCCTGCGGTAAAGCGACTATGCGGCTATAAGTATGCCACCAGTCACGAAGTTGTTGTAAGAACCCAAATTCGTGATTAGCAACCCAGATAAACCCCGTAGACGAAGTCTGGGCGAAATCATGATTTCAGTCACCGAAAAATTGTTTCTTTACCTTTAAAGTATTGAAAGTACAATAGTGCCGAAAAATGCGTAAAACTAACTCACTAAGAGCATTTTCAGACAGATGAAGCTGCTTGAGTAGCGTAAATTCTCCAATGCTAGGTGGCAGCTCTTTTATCTTGTTCTGGCTGAGTTCCAGATTTCTGATGACTTCGTGAAGCTAAAATTTGAATAATTTGGATAACTGAGAAAACCTAACGGCTAGGAATCCCCGAAAAGCAACCTCATTCAGCGACGGTGGCAGGCTTTTCAAGCCGCACGCTTTCAACTGAAGTATCCGACTCTTCTGCGCGTTGTCAATGTGCCGCTGAATGGTTGTTTGAGACGGTCCAGCTCTGATTCCTTAACGGTACATTGTGATGATGAGTTCGTATTACATGAATACATTTAATCACAATAAAAGCGTACCTAATGAAGAAGCTACTCCCTTTGACGAGGATGACTTTGACTTCGACGATTCATTACCCATACCTGAAACAACCAGTTCTTTATGCCCAGACAGATAAATCCACGAGTTTGATCGAAAAACGCAATCAGGGACCAGATCCGTCAACGACTTACAGCAGTCTAACGGTGAAAATACTGTTGTAAGTCGTTGATGAAACTGGGCCCTCGAGAAGTGTGAACAATGGATGTGTTTGATAAACCTACAACCGAAAAAAAAACGTCCGAGTTGTCCACCGTAGTTTCGGAGTGAAATTCAGGTAAATCGTCACGGGACTGAGTTGCCTATCCCTCTTTTAATCAGTGCTGCAGTTAGTGATATTTGTGTGCTTCTCCGGCGCAAATAGGGTCGGGGAGGGGGGGGGGGGGGGGGGGTTTGATGGGCAGAAAATCCCATAGAGCGTCGTGGCGTCGTTAATGTCCTTCATCTCTGGCTCCAACGTATAAAGCTTGTAGTAAGGGTGTTCCATGGTTAATAAAAACCATGTTTGCATCACGCGGCTGTGGGCGTTGCACCCCGGACAACTCGGACGGGTTGTTTTTTCCCGTTGTAAGTGTAAGAGCGAGTTGAAAATACTGCTGTAAGTCGTTGAAGAATCTGGCCCCTGCAGAAGTGCACAATGGAACACAAACCTAAGAAAAGAAAAGCGGTAGCAGACACTAGAGTGGTAGATACGCAACCCGTGCTCAGTGATTCACTTTTAAAAGTGGACAAATTCCACGCATTTTATGAAAAGAAACGATATTGGAGCTCCAGTTTCGGGCTTGTACCTTCCTGAATACAAGTGCAAAAACATCTGAATGCATTTGTTAGAGGAACAGAAGCAGAAGATACAGGTGGAATCTGTCCAACCAGCGCGACGGGAAGAGGTACGTCTTCGGGAATCAATTGCGGGGGCCGGCCGCAACTACAGACTGGGAGAGTGTGGGCGCCTTCAAGGCTAATCCTGGGCCGGATTCATCAATGACCTACAGCAATTTGACGGAGAAATTACAGCCGAAATCCCTGATAGCGCGGTTTACGAAGCGATATGGTGAAGCATTTCGCCGCGGTATCAGCGTTTTCGGCTGTATTTTCTCTGTTAAATTGCTGTAAGTCGTTGATGAGTCCAGCCCTGCTTGAGAAACGCGTTACTTACGCTCTCAATCTGCTCATTAGAGACGAAAGAATGAAAATAGAACACCTACAAGAAGATGGCACCTTGCGCATAGCTCGGTGAGGGGTCGCCATGTACCCAATGGATTTTTGCCCTGGTGAGAAAGCACATGTAAGTCCAGCTACATCAGAAATAGACTATCTCAGTTCACCATAAGGGTAGGACACACCAGTGCTGCATAGAACTCTCAATAGGGAGCGTTCGACGCGACGAGCGACGCAATGTAATGGTAAGGTCCATATCGATTGCGCGACGCGATGAATCGATATGGGAACTTGTCATTACATCGCGTCGAGCGTCACATGAACACTAAGAACTATGTTAGGCCTATGTTATACTTCGGCGACGCTGTTGTCGCCGACGTCGCAAACAACAGCGTCACAGAAGTATAACATACGGCTAAGGGGACGTTCAGAGCAGCAGTTCATACCTGTTCTGCAGCGAACACCTTATCGCACGTAATTATCTGGGGCCGTATGCATACCTCGCCCCGGCGGGGCGGACTTCCCCCGCTCTTCCCCTAGCAGAAATTACCCGGCGGGAACGGGTGCCCCTTCCTGCGATGCACCTCGGGAAATGTACGGTCGGGAAACTTCCTAACCGTAATGAAAATGCTTCGTACGCAGGCACAGAGGAAGCGTTGCATATCACGGAGAAATTGTCAGCTGTTTTCTACTCCGGGTGAAGGGACGGCAGAGGAATTACAAAAAACGTGAGAGTATGTTACCAATTGGATACTGTATTCGCTATGAAGCCTATCAAAACGCTGGGATGTCACATTATATACACCTATCCACTCGCCTATCTATTGTTCTCCTTTGTTTCTACGGGTTTTGGGAATCATCTTGCAAAAGTGACCAAGTGAGATCCATAGGGGTACTGAGTTAAACAAGTCATACCTATGCGTCGCATGGCATCAGGCAAAGTTTTGTTGTTAGTTAGATAAGGGCATATATGAACTAGTCAAATGAGGTGGAGCTGGGAGTAAACAAGCATTTGCAAGCGTTTTTTTTTCTCGGCTCCATTCGACAATTAACGATATGCCGTTTATGCCCTTTTATTTGCTGGCAGCAGGTCAGATAAACTATTCAATCAATTTGGCATGTGTACTAGCTCCCAACATCGATGAAAATAACATCGAGAAGCCGGGTACTAAGCGGCTGATGCCCGCTGTACACCATGAAGGTATGTTGAAACGGGTAAGTAAGATCAGCCACACCCTGGAGTTCCATTCCTTGCTCAGTTCTGTGCTCAGAATACGTTTTTATTTTAGTGTTCCAGGACCATGGTCTCATAACGGAGCGGGTACCAGCCTCCTTAATACCAAAAGCCGTATCTGTCTAGGAGAATCCATATCTCTACTGTAAAAGTTCAAGGATAAAACGTCCGAGCAACATTTAGCCTTAAAAGTATTAATTATTTAACCAAAGGTTTCGGAAAATGTACATTTCAGTAAATGAAAGCACTAACGTAAAAACAACCTGGCTAGACTTTGTTATACCCGCATTGAATACAAACATACGCACGAGTGGTCCAATCATAGCCTCTTTAGGCGTTTCTTATACCCAACAACCAACGAAATATAAAAAAATCCCAACACTTGGACACTGTTTGAAAATTAGCTTCAGTAAGTGCCTGTTTTACGTAATGAATGACTAAAAGGTCAAACCCCTCATACGCTAAACACTGCTGCTGAAAAATGACCTCACTAAGCATCACATAAACCAAAACATCGACGAAGTCGCCCTCTTGCCCTTCCTCTCCTGCTCTTATGTGGAGGCATTCTTCGAAAGCAGCATCTTGACAGCAGCATGTCCGCTCCAATCAGCAAAGTCTCTGCTCCAGTCCGAATTCCCCCTACCTCCGAGTAGGGGGACGCAATTTCCCGCTAGAGCCCCGGAGTACTGTATTCCCAAGTCAGTGTGCATTGCGGAAGTACGGTATTTCCTCCCCATTTCCCGGCGGGGCGTGTCGGGGCGAGGTATGCATACGGCCCCTGAAGGGGCGTTCAGAGCGTTCGCATAGCGATGCGATCATCGCGTCGCGCTCTTCTGCGAGGGTGTTAGTGCTATGAACATAATGTGTTCGAAACGATAGCGTAGTAGCTAATCACCGAGCGATGTGATCGCTCAGCAATGAACAGCGATATCACCATCGCGTGGCGATTCTTATAATTGCGCGCGATAAAGTGTTCGCTGCAGAACAGGTATGAACACCACGCGACGGAGCGACGCTACGTCGCTTGATCGATATGGGAGATTATCATTACGTCGCGTCGCGCTGTGATGCTGCTCTGAACGTCCCCTTAGGCCCCGTTTATACTTCGAAGCCGAGCGACGCGACACCACGTTTGGTGATCATACTTATTGAGCGACGCGATCGATCAATTTGGCCACTTTACATGTCCTCGCGTCGCTCGGAGTGGAAGTATAAAGGGGGCCTGAGGCCTATGTTATACTGCGTGACGGGTGCTTCCCCATCCGCTACCGTTGCTCGTCGCTGTACACTGCACACGAGTGACCCGGGAGTATACCATAGGCCTAAGGCCGGGGGCATACTTCAATCGCAGCGATGCCAACGCGGCGCTCTGTTCATGGCTATCACGGTGTTATCATTGGCCCTGGATGGGACTCGCGTCTAAAGCGACATGGTAGTGACGAGTTTTCCGGGGCGAGTTGGACGAGTTTTCGCACAGTATGCAGGCGATCGTTGCGGGACCCAAGCACTCTAATCAATCATCAAGGGCCGTATGCTCGTGCTCCCCCGCTGGGGGAGAATCAATCAATATCAGCATATCTCATCACACCCCGATCCCCCATCGGGGGAGACGAGCATACGGCCCCAAGAAACCAACGAGCGAGCGTAAGCTTCTGTGCTCAGCAGGAATCTATGGAAGTTGAATTGAAAAGGAGACGAAGGCTAGGAATGAGCAGTAACTACAATCATAGAGCTGGAAGGGGCGCCATGTGGCTCGGGGGGGGGTCACCCCCCCCCCCCACACAACGGTTTGTGCTTTCTGAAACCGGAATTTTTTGCAGCACTGGTGTGTTCTACCCCTACAGTGAACTGGGGCCGTATGCTCGTCTACCCCGAGTCTCTCCCGATGGGGGATCGGGGTGTGATGAGATATGCTGATATTGATTGATTCTCCCCCAACGGGGGAGCACGAGCATACGGCCCCTAAGGTAGGCCATTTCCGATGTAATTTCACACACACGTATCCTTTACTAAGGCGGACAACCACTGAGTAGGGGGGTGACCCCCCCCCCCCGAGCCACATTGCGCCCTGGAAGGAATAGAAAACCCTCAATTCCCTAAAAATGTTCGCAAACGTTTGGACTGTTGGGATGGGCATGAGCTTCTGTTTTCGCTTCAACTAGAGAATTGACTATGGCTCACATGTTATATTTGTTTTGAAGAAATGATCCATACACCTGTCCACATTGTTCATTGATGGTGGAAATTCAATTTAAGCTGAGTTCTGCAGTAGATGTTGAACGATTCTCTTAGTCTGCTATGACGAACTATGCCGCTATGGTAGTTGTGGGGGGGGGGGGGGTCACGTTATAAAAAGTGTCACTAACACGAACAAAAAGAAATGATGGCAAACCTATAATGAGGAAAACAAACAAACAATGCTATAGCTATGTTCTATGCTCTTGATTTAAGCAGGGGAAGGGACTCCAGGATGTGGCTGGAGTGACGCACGCGTGTTAAAATTGCCTACATCCTGGAGCTCCTTCCATCGCCCATTACGGAAGCAGACAAAATACGGACCTGTAATCGAAAATAAGAGATAAGACTGCATTTGCATTGGCTGTATGTAGCTGCTCCACTCCCGCACCCCACGGTATGCTATGGTGACCCTTCCCCTAACTACTAGATACCAATAGTTCTCTATTTTAAAGCAGAAATCTCGATTGCCTGAGGCTGCCCCACAACTTGGTCCCAGCTTACAAGAGCAGCTGAAAATTAAATAGCTTATCTAAATAACAGTGGATTTGTTGTTTTGCGCTCCGAAGCAACGTTTGAAACCTTCTGTGGCTAACGCTTTCGTTCTGCGCTGGCATCACCCACAACGTTGTAGCCGCTAGGAGCACTGCAGTAAAATCTTCTTCGTATTGGAATAAAACATGCTATAATCGTTTATTGATGAAGGTTTTTTCGTTTCCGTCTGCAAGTCCAAAAACAACAAAGGAACATAAACAAAGGAATTTAAGTACGTCGGAAAATTGTTTTAGCAGAAGTGTCCTACCTCTTTTAATCACAAGAATCTAGATTACGGAAAATGCAGTGCCGACTTACCGTAATCCAAAATTGCGTAAGCGGTGTGTTGTGCAATCACGACACGCCGTTTCACAGTGGCTTAGAGAAAGTACTCTACAACAGCTCTTACGAAATCGGAAGACAGAGGAGATGCACTTTGGAACTGCTCCTACGAACCGGGGTTGTGAAATTCAGTTCCTTACTGAGTTTATGTGTCACGCAGTCGGTTTTGTTCATGCAGCTCTCCTAGAATCTACATTTTCTTAAGGAATCGCGTCCACTTCAATGTTGTTGTTCTAATAGTTTGATCGAAAGCTGTCGGATTCAAGCCGTTACATTCAAATTGAAGTATTTCCGTTCAGACTCAATCTTAATGAATTCTACCGGAATCTACAGAATTGCTGGTAAGGTCTGCGCAGTCCAATTTGCGTAGGGGTTCAGAAGACGTGCCGAACACGGCGTCCAGTGTGCGTAGGAGTTCAGAAGACGAGCCGAACACGTCGTCCAATGTGCGTAGGAGTTCAGAAGACGTGCCGAACACGTCGTCCAATGTGCGTAGGAGTTCAGAAGACGAGCCGAACACGCCGTCCAATGTGCGTAGGAGTTCAGAAGACGTGCCGAACACGTCGTCCAATGTGCGTAGGAGTTCAGAAGACGTGCCGAACACGTCGTCCAATCTGCGTACGGGTTCAAAAGACGAGCCGAACACGGCGTCCAATGCGCTTAGGGGCTCGTATGGTCCGACGGAAGGACTTCACAGTAGGGGGGGGAGCAATCAATACCGATCGGTATTATCGGAAGGATAAAGCGCTAAGTTGTACATCGGCTGGCGACCGCAAGTCATTGTTGAGATAAAAATCCTTTCCACGTAATACGTAGAAGAACAGAGCGTGGCGGATCCCAAGAGGGATGGAGTAAGGCTGTCTTTTACTTTTTTATACTTCTGTATGCTACAAGTATTTGCTCACGTCTTCGTTTCATTGCATCGTAAGAGGTGTTCCAATATAGAATTCGGAGAGTGGTAACTATTCCAGAGTGTAAATTCGCTTGCTAGGTCTGTCTTTGATATAAATGTGCAGTAAATTCATCAGTATTTCACCACGTCGGCGTGCTTCGCGCATTGTACTTCCACTTGGTGCTCTTGAAACTGAATGTTAAACTGAAAAAATGTGAAACTGAATGTTAAGTATGGTTTTGATTTACATCCCGGTAACTAGTCTTCCTTGATTTATCTAGTTTAACCTTTTTCGTCCTGATACCAACAAACAAACAACCGTTCAACTGTGCCACGATTAAGAGAATAGGGATGTTACGATAGGCACAAACTCCAAGAAGAAGAAACCGCGTTAAAGGAGGACTAGGAAAAACGTTTGCCTGATTTTACACAAGAAATTCTATGGTTCATTGACGTTAACTTTAAGATACTAACAATTAAGTGCTTTTCCTGGAATAAAACTGGTTTTATACTAAACATCTGGACAATTCTGCACTATTTCTTATCTTTAATTAGCTGGGGAATTATTCCCAAAGCATGCTCCTTATACATCGCGTGAAAACCCCGGAACAGCGCGGTCGTGATTGCACAACACACCGCTTACGCAATTTTGGGTTACGGTAAGTCGGCACTGCATTTTCCGTAATCTAGATTCTTGTCTTTTAATCCGCACTTAAAACTATTATTCTTCTCTTAGTGGAGCATAAGGATAGGTACACTTGGTGTTACCTCCCGAATGGAAGGTCTTATATGTGTGAAACCTTGTATTGTGTTCCCACCCTTAATCGAGTCACGGAACAGTTCAGCCCGACGAGGGCCCGGTTGGCTGCGACCGCGTGGCAGCCGCCAGTCGGTCCCGCAACGATCGCCTGCATACTGTGCGAAAACTCGTCCAACCCGCCCCGGAAAACTCGTCACTACCATGTCGCTTTAGACGCGAGTCTGGATGGCTCGCCGTCGCGCTCCCTTGCAGAGCGATGAGCGATGCGACGAGCCCTGAGAAGTTCAAACTCTTCCGCGTCGCTCTGCAGAACTCATCGCTGCGATTCTACCGCGGTGACGGGAAGTATGCACAAGGCCTAAGGGATCTTTTAGTGTGCATGCAACGCGCGACGCGATGTCACGATAACTCCCATATCGATTTATCGCTTTGTGCGATCGATTTGACCCTATTATTCCATCGCGTCACGCGTCGCGTGCACACTAAACGATCCCTTATGAGCGTGGTCGGTCAAAGATATGGTGTGCACACATAATATTAGATGGAATCACCCGCTAATAAATATTGACTAGTCATGGCGGAGATGACAAGTGACCAAGATGTGTGCGGAAGACGTGGGTATGATGGCCTGTATGCAATATAGTAAACAGTACGGTGGTTCAGTTTTATTCGGAAGGAAGCAGAGTAAATGGTGAAGCCCGATCGGTGCTCATCAAGACAGTACAGAGAGTGTCCATCATCCCAAACAGCCCAGCAGCCTCCCCTATTAGTACAGTTACGCTCTCAAAATGTTCTCGAATATTCGAATTCAAATATATTCGGAAAACGCGGTTTGCTAAACATTCGAACTCGAAAACATTCGTAAATTTTTTTTAAATGTTCTAATTCGAATGCACTCGGAAAGCACGCATTTCGAATATTCGAGTTCAAATATTAATTAATTAATTAATTAAACAAACGTGCACAATGCGCTAGAAATGATCGATAAAAATGATCGAAACAAGCCATGTAATAAAAAAAGAAAATAACACCAGAAAAACAAATCACCCAGCAGTGGCAACACTTTGGCACTCAATTTCAAGAGAAAATAAGTGGCACACAACTTGCAACTGAGCCGAGAGAAAAGAGCATGCCCCTATACATTTGTTGCTTACCATTGTTCAATATTACACCAACGCTACCTGTGCACATGAGCAAGCAATGATGCCTCTCTGTAGATAACAGAACACGGGTTCGCTGGCCGCCCCATGGACTGGTAACTAGGACAGGTAGCCAGGAAAATAGACAAAACAAGGCGGGCTAGCTTAGAGGAAATACTAGCTCTAGTAAACGTGCTTAGTCCTAGAAGCTCAACAGCAGTATGCCACCTACTCTGGAATCAAAAATGGGAAGGATCTTGCCAAAGAGTGCCCTGCAAATCAAAAAATAAAACCAATTAAATAAATCACGTTAATGAAAAATACTTGTGAGAAACTGCTAGCTCCGATGGAAGCCACTGTTGGGGTGGATCACTTGAAACAATACTCTGTGGCCTAAACTAACATAATACCTGACGAGCAAAACACGAAGCCATCGAATGTCTCATCTTTTGTTTTTCTCCAGTGCCAGAATTTACGCAAAGTCGGAGATTCGTAAGGCTTGCAAAACGTCGAGTCTATTCAACCGTACCTTAAAAATTCTGCTGTTCTCAGTATTCAAAATCTCACCTGGTTGGTGTCTTATCGATCTTGTTCTTTGATAGAAAATGAAATTAAATAATTGTGCGCAATTTTTCTCCTAGATTACAGGATAGTGTAGATTAAACCCTCTTAAACCCTCTAGATCTTAGGCCACAGGGCCTAAAAATCCAGTGCTTACTAACCCGAAGTTTGAGTTCTCCTCGGAATACTTTGAAATAGAACGCAAAATCAGAAACAGCCCTCCTAAATAGTTAGGATCTTAGGCGTAATAGGTTTAGACGCTCACCATAACTTGGGAAATTCCTCTGCGAAACGCCTTGGTGAAGCCGAATCGTACCAGCAACCTCTACGTTTGGTGTTGCTGTAGCCAGCGCATACTTCCAAGCAGATGGCACCTTCCTTAGTATCACAGAATTGTTGAAAATGTCCGTGAGTGGTCTGCATATTTCATGTGTTTATTTTTTAAAAACAGCATACCGCAAGGTTCTGTGGTAGAAGGCTTCATCTTTTGAGAGCACGCAAAACGTCGGAAGGATGAAAGAAGATTATACTGAAGTAACGCATCCTCTCATTTCTATTTTCGACAACAGTTGTTCCCACATGTACGCGAAGATTGGTGTGTTCGTTCAAGAAAACGCTGACAAAATATCGACCAGAAGCAGCTGCTTTACTGTTGTCGCAACAGCAGTTTTTACCATCAATATCTGCAATATTAGGGAAAGCAGCAGCCGATTTCATTTTTTGATGTAAGTGCAGGCGCAGTTGCTCATAGACGCCCGTTTCACAAGTTTACGGTCGTGGTAGGCCCAAAATTTTTTAGGATGATGGTCAATATTACTGCAGATTGTTTTGTACTAGACGCTGTTCAGAGAATCGGGAGTTCTTCGAAAGATTCGCTCCTTTTGAACGAGGAGATTGCGGATGTGTGGAGAAAAACTCATTTGAAACAGTTGCTTGCTCTTGAACGAGATGTATTGCGCCAGTTTAAAGTAAATGGTTCTGCAAAATCGTTGGTAGATTAAGGATGGTCGTTTGCTGTAAGATGCCCCTTAGCGAGATAAAATCAGCATTTGAGAAATCCGGCATACGTAACACGGGATAGGGAGACAATTCAGATTGCAGACTGGTCGGAGTGATGGTCAGAAGTGGCGAGAGGAGGCAAGCAGTGTACATCGGAGACTATAGGAGATGTAGATAAAATTGCATCTAAAATTCTGCCTCCGTGGGCCAGCTCTCTGACAATGTGTCTGAAACCCGAATCATGGATAAATTTAAGAGAATCTGACGCAGCATGGCTTAAAGGTTTGGGATTTTGCCAATCTACTGCAAGATAATGGTCACCTAGAATTATCTATTCGCGACTTACCGCAACCAGGAAGGAAATTAGGTCTAGGAAGGCTATCACCTTCATTTTTTGTCAAACTAAGGAGGACAGGTAAGAACAAAACGGATTTTGCCGCGTTGGGCTTTTGAACAAGAAGGAAATCAACATAAAATACATCAGATTTAACGGAACTACTGCACCGTATCATACTAGAGTTATAGTATTCCGAAAAACAACACACCCCGTCACCCAGACCACTACGCCGATCAAAACGATGTAGAAAATAAGGCAAATCTGAAAGGACTTCTGCATCCCTAATCTTTCCAGTTAAACACGTTATGAAAACCATGTCTGATTTCCTGCTTGACAGAAAATGGTGGAAGTGAAAAAGTTTGCTATGCTACGGGCATTCATCAAGAGAGATAGGGACCTCCACCGTACACAGCTAATCATTTCCCCGACCTCCGTTGTTATGCTCAGAAACATGTCTAAGCTGGCCACGGTGAACTACCACTCTCTCACATATTTACCTTTATTTTTCTCTTTCGCCAGTTGTCTTAGGTCGTACTCCCTCTTTCTTTCCTCCTCAGTCGTACTCCTACGTACAAAAACGCCGGAGTAGCCAGGAGTACGGAGGAGTAGTGTCTAAAGCTCGCATCCAATAGGAACAGGACGGAAGTACGACCTTGGCTAAGCGGGATCTAGAGGCGCTGGCTTTACCTATCTTACATAGCTCTGATGGTTCACATTCTACCTGCAAAACATCGAGCAGGCCCAAAGCTTTGATTTTGAGCTCTGCTTTACACTCAGGAGGCGAGAGATTTTCAGGAGACTCCTCTAGTCCAGTTATTACGATGTTGCCTCCTCGGTTTTCAGCTTCAGCGTAATCTGAAAAAATTTTGAGACGTTCTCGCTGAGTACGCCCAACATCTGCAAGGTGACGAGATCGGATACCCGAACCCTTGCCTTCTTTAGAAGACTCTCAACAAACAGCGTTCTGAGATCAAAGTCCTGCACAACAGACGGGGTATCCAATGCGTTTATAATCTCAGGAACCTCCGCAACAATAGAGCTCTTCTACGACGGGTTTTCCTGATCATCACGAAATTGAGCTACTCATAGTGGCAGGAAATACGACATTAATTCGAACATTCGAATTCAAAAATTTTGAATACTGGAAATTCGAATATTCGAATCCGAATCCAATAAATTCCATCACGACCTAACTTCGTCTTTAGCGATAAAAAGTTTTTCATGTAGAATCCAGTCTTCAACTCCCAAAATGAGAGGATTATTGGGGACTCGCTTGCTGATGCTACCGCCAAAGGACGACTTCAGGAAAGTGCGAAAAGGCCTCAATCCATTATTGTTTGGGGAGAAACCACATCTTCAGGAAAACCTCCACTTGTTTTCGTCGAAGCTGGCGTGAAAATCAACACAGCGGTTTACACGGATATCCTGGAAAAGGTTCTCGACCGTGGGCCAATTCCCACTTTGAAGGAGCCTACTGGTGATTTCAACAAGATTATGCTCCAGAACACCAAGCAAAGGTGGTCCTAGACTGGTGCGCCGAGCAGCTGCCTGACTTCATCACTCGCGACGAATGGCCCTCCAGTTCTCCGGACCTTAGCCCGATGGATTATTCTGTGTGGGCCATCTTAGGAAAAAACTTGCTATACCAGGCACCCAAATTTGGACTCTCTCAAAAAAGCGCTTTTTAAATCCTGGGATTGATGAGCCGTACCATCGTTCCACATGCGAAGCGTTTGTCGAACCTCTGAAGGACTGTGTGGAGGCGGAGGACGATCATTTTGAAAACTGTTAGCATGTTTCGAGTTGTCATGTTTGTAGTAGATAAACTTGATAGTTAGAATTGATCTGCGATGTTAAGGATAAAGGATAAAGGACGGCGTTACTCAATCCCTTTTGGGATGCGCCAGCGCATTCTACTTCTACGGGATGTCATGGAGGCGACATGAATGCGTATTTGGCCATACAATGACTTGCGGTGGTCAGCCGATGAACAAGTCAGCGCTTTATCCTTCCCAGACAAGTCTGGTACCAATTCACCGACCCCGGAGGGATGGAAGGCTTGGTTGGCCTGGGCGGGAAATCCGAACCAGGAACCTGGTATCGGGTGCACGCGACAGTCGCGCCTCCTCCGACTGCGCTACACGCGCCCATCTGCGATGTTAGACTTCAAAATGCCATTGAATTTTCAGTGCACGGCTAATTTTGCCGCACCCTGTACATAGTAGCGATCCGCAGGCTCTTCAAATTGCAGTGCAACAGAATAAACGGCAGCACATTTGGTACTGCCTGATAATATACAAATACCACGAAGAAAGTATGATTAAAGCCTTCTCTACAGTCCAAAAAGATGCCTTGGGAACCTACTTCATGCCATGCTCAGTGTACACCTACAGAAAAAGTACCGTAAGAGTCGTATCCAAGCCACATCATCCGCAAGGGCGAAAGGTTTACCAGAAAGATGCACGACACTCTACTCGCAATTCATAATGCTTATGTGTGACATAGAGGCGGCCTTACCCAAATAATGGTGGTGGAGTCGCATAAAGATCTATGTCAATTTCTGTAACTAAAGACATTAATCTGCCACCAACGAAGGACATTCTTTTATATTACCGATTCAAAAAGTTCCCATTTTAAGCTACTCCGCGTTTTCCAGCTGAGCAAGCCGTCCATATCTGTATGATCCTTAAATCTATGCCTCATTTTGTCAGAGAAGATATCTACGTTGGAAGATTAGTGAAAGCTTCCGGTGGCGGATAGGGACGTGGAGGAACGTGTCTGCCGATCTCTGACTGTCTGCCCGGATCGCTTCATTCGTTGCTGCTCATCGACACTGGGTGGTCGACTAATGTGCCTTCTTCCTCTATAACGGACCGTTTTCAGATCTTGTCTCTCTGCATCACGCTAGAGTGTAATCTGCGGCTTCTACCGTTGTCGGCATCGAAATGGGTGTGTTAGCATTGGTTGCTTATCATATCTACAGCTGGAGAACCACCGCTTCAGGTGCGGAGATGTAAGGGATGAGATGCGAAGAAGAGGAGGAATTGTGGTAATGTTTACGAATGAGCAACCTTCTTTTCAATAAACGTGTCGAACCCATTGTGTATTCAATCCTGTCTAGATGCATGAGCTAAAGCTAGTGCCATAAGCCAATGAAGACACACGGAGACACCACCGCAAGAAGATCGCCGAACAGGACAGAAAAACCATCAGAAAAGCAAACCAAATGCCTATACGTCAGAAGTAGAGAGAGCGAGGACAAAAATAAAATCTTCGTTTTTTAAATATTTGAGAACGAGTATTAATATAATAAATCGATGTTAGCTAATCGTTAATTTTAGACTGTTGAAAAATGTTTTTTTTGCTAGGATTGCTCGGAACGGGAGCGAGGTGCAATTTATGAACTAATGGGATCGATTATGCATTTTAGCGGTCCAAAATTATGCGCTGATCCACCTCACAACCAAAGTTCAGAAGGTAGCTCAGACTTGACATTAGTTATAGGCCATATTGCAAAACGTATTGTGACAGCTAAGGCTGGAACAATTCAACGACCAATGAACCAGCTCATACCACTGGCCTTCAAAGGCGACAACAACGGACCAACTCCAGTTTTCGCTCCACAACACAAAGAAGCACAACCAGCGACGAAGCAGCAGCCGTTTGTCCTGAGTCGATCATCCGCGAACTACAGGAAAATCGGCCGAGTAGAACATCTGGAGTCAACGATCTCTACTATTGCATTTACTGCGGAGGCTGGCGATGGAGGAAACAGCTGCAATTGTGATGGTGGTGCGGAGAGAGGAATGGAAGCAAAGACCAAAAAAAGGTGACCAGTAATTAGTGACAATCAGTAGAGAGGCAAAATTCCTTAAAGGGATTCAAATAAATGTATGAGTATTCTGCAGTGTTACGATGGTGCGCATTACAATTCTAATACAGGGAATAACAAGTGCTAAACTTCGCTGAGGGGTCTTGATCGTGGGAAGAACGCGATGAGCTGAACCTGCGGTAGTATGATATTATATAATTCCAAAGTTTTACATGTACTGTAATGTTAAGCGAGGTAGTATTAAGTCAATGGTTTTATCTTGTTTTGTTGATGAAGTCGTGTTAGAACATAGGTCGTTAACTTTATTCTCGTTTGTGAAATTTAGTTGTTAGTACATAAGTTGAAGCACATAAAACTCTATCACCTAGTATTATACTAAAAACTAAATTAATTCGTTACCTTCTTCACTGATGAGCCTCGGGGTATCTAATTGTAAACACGTTTTGTATGAAGATAGAAGCGAAACAAAACATGTTAATGTTGTTAGCTGTCGTTGTTCTGCATGCATTGTACCTTGTCCACGATTGTTGTGTCGCTGTATTTAATGTTGTTGAAGAACTATGAGAATAATATTTTTAATTTTTAAAATGTAAATGAATATAGTAATAATCTATTATTATTTATTGATATTTTAATTTTACACATAGATTTATTCCTGATTCTATTCAAATGGGCATACTGCATCACTAAACGTTCAGTTCCGTCTGCTTGCTTCAGCACAACTTGTGGCACTATGACTATCTATAGGGCGATGCGAGCGCGGAAACACTCTGATGTCTCCATTTGGCTGATCTTCTAGTCGTCGTGAGTGAGGGTTATCGAAGTCACTACCAGGTCGTTGAAAGGACAATTGGTTCGAAATCGAATCTATGACAGGACGTGCCCAATTGTACCATGTGTTGTGTGCAGCAATGGAAAAGAAGATGATTGCATGACTTCAGTATGGCTTACCTCATGCCATCAATAAAAATGGGGAGAGCTATACACATATTGGAAACGTGCAGATTTCTGTGCATCGGGATCGATTAACTCCGGCATGGCCTTACAAATGCAACATTCTGTCTCGTTGAAGAGAACGCGGAGTTCCAGGAGATGGAGGCGAGGCGTTACAAGTGTCCAGGTCAATCTTTTCAGAAAAAATCGATTCCTTGACAAGCAGGATACTTCTGGCGTTTTGGATCACGGGTGAGGTGAATCAATCGCCAGGTGAACCGTAAGGAGCAGTGTCTGGCGGTAACCAAGAACAGGCCCTCGTCATGGTGCTCTGCACGTTTTCTTCTGTTTGGTGTGACTTCCAGGGCACTTAAAGCGGGTTGCTCCGGGGCTGACGCCCCTCACCCACGCTTCGTTCAGCTACGGGTGATTGGTGGTCCACTATGATAACTGTAAGGAAAGTTGAACTTTGCGACTTTCAGCTCTGATTTTGTATGTAGGGTCTTCCAGAACAGTTTCCTACAAGATGCTTTGGACCTTTCCAGGCTCTGAAGAAAGCAATGGCTCAGAGACGTTAGCCACAATGAACCGATGTCAGCCTTGGTCGACACTAAGTAAGACTAACAGCCTACATGACCATCTTAGTTATATTGCAATGATATCGCGGCTATCCACGTATTGATAAAAGCTATTTGCTTCCATTATATGATAGCTGTGCTGGTCGTCAATGGACTATGGCGAGAGCTAGTGCTGATCGACTGGAGAAGGACTCGTGTTGCACCAGACCGATCAGAACTCTCATAGCAAGCAACAGGAACGTAAACCTTTGAGAGCATTCCAAAAATTTCATGCGTACCCCTTGGATAGCCGAAAAGAAAATGTTACCCTTTAACAAACCCACCACGGTGCGTTCTAAATCCTCATCTCAAGAAACGAGCAGAACCATTATGGCTGATGATGGCGAGAGATACAGAACCTGAAACCGGCAAGTGTCGTAAAGCAGCTTCAAGAAAACAAAACCTCTTAATTTTGCAAAGTTTCGCTAGTGCTTTAGCTTCACTCATACATTCTTCATTCAGAAGCAGTATGCTTCGTCTTACTGTAAGGTCATGTGGCTAATGTGAGGGAAACCTAGTACCTGAGGTTGTGCTAGCACTGCACACTGATAGGAGATTAGTACGTGCTCATCTCACTGCTCTTTATCAAGCGAACATGTCACAAGAGTAAGACTCCAAGGACGACAAGAATATTCAGATATTGTTGATTTTATGCAAATATTAAATAAATAAAGAATCCTGAATTATAACAACTTCTTAAGTTGCTGTGAGCCAAAGTGAGATTGTATAATGAACAATGCCCGTCGTAAGGAAGGTGGCTAAACGAACCATGATGTCTGGAGAATTCGCTACAATATTCAACCGCATTCTCATGCAAAGCGATCATGGCGGTACATGAAGGTGGGAGCTAGCCCCGTATACTAATAAATGTTGCCTCAACAAAGGTGGTTTACAAAACAATACGCACGTACACATAGTCAATAAGTTTAGCTCGCTCCAGCCATGGAACCGAACACTTGTTTATTTGAGACTCCACCACAAGTGACGATACAAGGGTCAATATAGAAGCCAGGTGTTCAGCAGCTAAATGCCAAAGAATTCCAGGATGTGGAGCACCCGCCACATTTGCCGCTTGCTGCAATACTCGACAAGCGTTCAACTCCTAATGTAATTCCATTAGCGGAGGAGTGTAAGTTTCATGATGTTCCATTTCAGCCAAAACAAGCGAACTGACAAAGGCCGAACCAGTTGAGTAAGGATTCACTGAGGTAAAATGTAGGTGAGTGTCAAGAGTCCTACCCACTCCTAATAGCAATGTTCACAGCGGTGACATTACCTGAGGTCACAATGATCCACAACGAAAAGGCTTTAGTGATTTTGCAGTAAGGTTGAATATGAAATACGGCAACCCCAAGGTTTTTTCAAAATTCTTGAATCAAAATTTTCTTTTTCGACGAACTCGCAACACAGATAAAGGCGAATGTTAACTCGAAGAAGTCGAAAGGAGACGGAGATGTTGCACAATATTGTTTAAAGCTGGAAAAACTGACAAGGCAAGCACACGCAGAATAACTGATGAAGAGCTTTCCCGAGCAAGAACAGGAAAACTTGTGAGCAACTTAAATGAGTCCCAGTTGAACTCAGTTAATAAGGTGGCTCCTGTCGGCAAAGCCGACCTTTTTAACCCCTTCATTGCGCCCCCTTTGAGCCCTTTGCGCGGTCAAAGGCGCGACCTACGGGCAATCGCTTGGGAAGCGCGTCGATGTTGACGGCACTGCCGTCTCCTTCGAGGCGCTTGCGTTGATCGCAATCGTTCAGGTCGATGCCGTCGTGGCGGGAAGCGAGGGTGGATGGAAGGGAGCGCGAGGCAGTGGACTGCCGTCGTCGACTGCTGTTCGGTCTTTTCCTTTTTCTCTTCTTGTCACACTTCGGTGGGGGCCTCTGTGGTCTTCTTTGGTCCTGTGACTGAGCTGGGGAGCGCTAGGACCCTAGGCGGCGACCGAGACAGGGAGTGCGGTTGGGGTTCAAGTCAAGAGTTGGAAGGAAGCGAGTGTAAAGGGGGATTAGCACTTAGAGGAGCAAGGGTCTGGTGTAGACAAGGCGCGATGAGTTCATGATCGTCTCTTGCTGCCCTCGGGAACGGTCCATGTTAGAAGCCGGGAGGCCACAGTTCGTAGTGATCATCATCCTTGGTGTCATTAGTCGTGTATCTCATTGTTGTCTGTTAATTGCGTTATTGTTCTGTTGTGTTATATTTGTAATAAAGGTTTAATTACCCAAGTTTGAGGTTTCGACTCGGCGGTTGTGGCCGTTATATTCCTAATATCTATACCGCGTGGCGTCACATCTTGTGATTGTGCGAGCAGTTCGTTATTCTAGTGCAAGCGCCGTCGGGCCGAAAGCTCCAAAGGGCATTGCATATTAAATGGTGAAGTTCATGCTCCACCGCTGTAAAAGAAGCAAACCAGTAGATAATGCGACATTGATGGAGACGACTTCTCGGCTCAGCAAAAAGACTGAAACAGGACATAAAGGCTTACTAGAGTGCTAAAATCATGAGCGGTGTTGTCAGCTCGCAAGAGACGGTACGCCCTCCAGTACAGAAGAGCAACAAATGTAAGAACAGAAACCTAAAGCACGGAGAAAAGTATCTACATCACGACAAAAGTGGAGTCCTTTAAATGCTACCAAGGTCTAGTGATATGAAGCGAAAATGTGGACTGGACGGATAGGACGTGGATAAGGGGAGAAGATAAGAAGGAACCATGGCTATATAAACGAGTGAAAGTGAATAAATGTGTTACCTCTGGTTTCCGATACTATAGCCACAGCTGACGACCTCCAGGTCAGAAGAAGCATAGGAACTAACAAAGCCGCTGGGCGACGTCTACTGTAAGGCCACGAAGGCACACAAAGTGCGGAGGTCAAACCGCATGCAGATAGAAATAGAGCGAATGAAGGATTATATACAGAATTGGGAGAGGTTATGCATGCATATAATTACAGTGGAGAAGGAGGGGGATGAGCATGATTAGACCAGTAGGCCGCTAGAGTATTCCAGCATTTTAAGGTGAAGTAGGGCAATACCTTTGGTCGCCGGGGAGGGCAGTGGGCGTCCTTTCACAGGTCCCACACTCATATTGATATGATCAAATCACCACCGATAACGTCCAAACGTCTACTATTGTCAGGCCCCAAGGATTCGTTCCCCTGATGGGGATGAATGGTACTTGACTGGTTAATTTTTGCAGTGCATGCTGTGAACGAAGCATGTGATTCCGCCATGACGCATGGGTATGCTTTTCCTATTACAGATGAATTCAATCCTCCAGTAATTCATGTGATAAAGAAGAGCTCCAAGGTCGCCTCCAGGGATGAGCAGATAATGAAATTTTGAAACCCGGATAACGAATAACGGACAATTTTGCCCAAAAATGGCTGGATAACTGAGAAACGGATAACGAACAAACAACAAAATTAAAGCTACTTTTAAACCATTCTTTGTCCAATGGTAGGTCGGTAATTGTAACACTGTCCATGTCATATGTCAAAAAGTGACTTTTAACATGCTTATTGGTGTTTTTTCTGCAAGGCACGTTGCAGTGCAGTCGGAAGTGCCGCCTGTCGCATGCTCTCCGACTCAATAATCTTGGTTCGGATTTCCCATCCAGGTTAACAAAGCCTTCCATCCTTTCGGGCTTGTATTGGACCAGGCTTGTCCGGTCATATACCCGGTCAATACCGGCTTGTCCGGTATTACCCGGGTATATGACTGCTATTGCTTGGATTCTGTTGTGCTATTATTGCTTGGATTCTGTTGTGCCTCTCCAAAAGTAAAAGAAAGAAGTCGCGAAAAGTAGATGATCAGCGCCAAACGAAGATACGAAGAAAGGAATACGAACTTGTGCAAATGACGTTCAATCATCACACAAACTGACAAGACAGATGTTCACTCCAACAGTTTCCTTCCTGATTCTTGTATAACAAGGGTGCCCGGCATCCACAACCGCATGCGCTTTTGATACTTATCGATCTTTTTGGCGCGCACCACAAATTCAAAATCACCGTTGGCGCTAACTGCAATTTCAAAACATGTTTGGCGCCAATTTCAAATTCAAAATCGCCCTTGGCGCCAATGCAGGAACCGCGAGTCCATAAATAACGCCCGGCAGCGCGTGCTGACTCATTCTCCCATTTTTTTCGTGTTTTGCTCTCGTCCGCGCATCCTCCTGAGATTTGTGTTCTAGTTACCTCGATAAACGGCTGAAGACTAGTGTGTTTGTGTCTTCATAGGCGTGCACACTCGCCTTGGTACCTGGAGGAGACAGTACACAAGTGCTGCGACACGCCTAACGGCGTGTCTTGCACTTGTGCGCTACGCGCGACTTTACTACATCATTGATCCAAGGAAAGCTACGTCATTGATCCAAGTTTTTGTAAAACTTAATATTCGCTATCATCTAGGATCTGCTGCGTACTTTATTGGCATCAAGCCTCTCATAACTTCCGTGCGTTCATTATGGACATTCTCCACGGATCGTCTGATGCCATTGGTTTGTGCTGCGCAAAATATCTGTCCTCAGGTTGCTCCTCCGCAACCGTTCTCATGCCCAACAGCTTGTGCTTCCGGATACCGCTAACACGCCTTCCGAATCGCCAGGTTTCCCCTCACTCGTGCCTTCTTGCTGTATCTAATTGCTGGTCCGCCTATAGTGGTCTCACCCTCCCCTTCATTCCCCCACATCATAGGCATTCTCCACGGATCGTCCAGTGACGCCATTGGTTTGTGCTGCGCAAAATATCTGTCCTCAGGTTGCTCCTCCGCAACCCTGCTCATGCCCAACAGCTTGTGCTTCCGGATATCGCTAACATGCCCTCCGAATCGCCAGGTTTCCCCTCACTCGTTTCTTCTTGCTGTGTTGACGCACCATGGCCGGGCCACCGGAGTCGATCTACAGATCATCGATTCGATCGCGCGCCAACGAGGGGATATAAGGAGCCTGCCAGCCGACGAGCCAGTTCGCCGACGCCTGCGCCCCCTCGTCCCCCATCCCTTGCCCCGGCCCTCTCTCTCTCTGATCTCTGTAGGTTAGGGGACCCTTAGTAACTTTTTTACTAACTCATTGTTATCGTTTGTTTGTTATGTTGTTAATTAACATAAATAAAGGTTTAATTACCCAAGTTTGAGATGCTGTTTTACCGGTCCGAGCCGGAGATATCTGTTCAATTCGTGGTATACGCTTAATTCGTCTAGCCTTTCAACGACAAGTCCAGGACGCTCCGCCACGCCGAAGTCACGCCCGAGGCCACCAGCTAGGACCGGGATTTTTGTGTGCCTTATACCGACGTCCACGAGGGACCCGAGGTCAGCACATTGTTTCGTACATAAAATCCACTGAACCACCGCACCCCTCTTCCCTGAGTCTCCTCCACACAAAGGACGGGCGGGTAATCAGCACACTTGCTGTGTCTAATTGCTGGTCCGCCTTTAGTGGTCTCACCCTCCCCTTCATTCCCCCACCTTCCTGGCCTCAACTCCTGGCCCACTTCCTCGTTTCTACTATTGTCTCCTTTACAGGTCTCTTCTTGCTGGTTTCACCGTTCTGGTCCATCCTCCAGGTTGTTTCTTTCCTTCCTGGTAGCTCCCCTTATCCACGCTAGATCCCCCTTACTTCCCTTCTCCAACAGCCTCTTAGTGGGCCTCCCGTCTCACGGCAGAAGTCGCTGTCATGTATTCGGAATGAGAACCCTAAGAAACACGCGCAGTAGCCGCTGCTTCAAGCAGGAGGAGGCTGCGCTTCCTCAGCTGCAGCAACATCCGATGTTGAAAGGCACATTTTGCCCGCGTGAAGTTCAATGAGGCGTATCTCACGCAGGTTTCTAACTATAACGTCATCGAAGGCTATCTCAATTATATAGTTGTAGATATTTAAAGCACTCTATTAAACAAATAAATAAATAAAATCACAGAAAATGCAACCGTCGCAGTTGGTCGAACTGGTTGATGGGAAGGCGACGAAGAGAAGAAACCATATCGGCATGCCGTCTCAATAGCCCTTTTAAACAAAGGACGGAAAATGTCTTAGCCTACCCAACCCCGTAAACACCATTTCTCTCTCAGATCACGCCTTCTTCATGAGTCGAGCGCGGTCCATCTACCCCATCACATACATTTTACAGTTTAAAAAAATATCTACTTATCGAAATATTTATAAAGTACCGTCCGCAAAGCTTCGCGCGGCATAACCTAAGTGAATGAGTAGTTAAGGACACTCTTTCTCGCTGACACCGGCTACGACCGTTCAGGTGTGCAAGAACCAAATCTTGTTTAACGAAATTACCAAAGCGAAGGTATTCTCCTAATTGTAAGGGTTTACGTTCACATGTATTGACAACCGGCTGGTAATTAAATTACGCAATAACTCTTCTGCGACCTCCACGTCGGCATGATTGGCCTGGGCGAGAAACCCGAGCCAGGGACCAGGAAAAAAAAAACTTGAAAACTTGCTTTGCCTGGACAGGATTTGAACCAAGAATCTTAACACTGGGTGCACACAACAGGCGCCTGTGCTACCACGCGTCAATAACGAAGCTTACTACATATACGATCCACTTAATTTTCAACGACATGGAACAACAGACAGCGTCTCCGATTCTCGAGTCTCGACGAAAGCCGTACGTTAGCGCAGGAAGAACAGCTGAATAGGTGAGCAAGAAGCCAGACCATCTTCTTCAAGATTTCTTCAACGCTCTTGTATGCTGTTCGACCTCTTGCATCCTCCTGAGCGCACTAGTTCGTTAGCCATGTCGGCCTCATGGCCTAAACCCACGTAGTTGGAGCATTCGCAGACGGAGACGTTCAGTGCGTAGAGCGAGAATGAGCCATCAGAACCTCGCCCATTTCTCATGAAAGGGGAGTGTACGTGACAGATTGATCAGGACATGCAGGAATGTGTGGGACTGAGATCCCAAAACCAGAAAGAACACGAACGTTTGAGACAGATGCTGATCTGTACGAAAGGAGCAGGATAAATCTAAACAAGGGAACCAAGGTCCAATGTGGTCCCGGAGTCTGACCGTCGTATCTCTTACCAGGGAAGGGTGTCAGGCGTAGGTCTGAACGAGGAAATGGATAGTACTACGAGAATCTCTACCCTTCATGTCGTTTTTGCTGAGTCCTTGAACCCAAAGAGCTACGGGCCGTTCGAAGGCGGGGCACAGTAGCGCACCGTCAGCAGGTGCTCACGTGCATGCGTCCGCGCGCGCTATTGTATGGGACGCGACGACAGGCTCTGAGGCAAGCGAGTCGGTAGCTCAGGAGGGTGCGAGGCTACTTCAGAGGTGCTAGACCAGATGTTCGACTCCCGTGCTATGCACTTTTTTGCATTTTTTCATGACCGCTGCCTCCTTTACCAATTTGCTTCCTGCACATCTCCTACACATTTGTTTCACTCTAAATTGTCAGAAAGATCAGATTCGTGGTCAACACTCCAGATTCGTGAATAGCACCCATGACTTCGACAGCTCTAGCCACCCGTACCTGCTGTAACCTACCGCAATCGGCATAAATTTTATAAACGGATGTTAGATTCGTGATCAGCACCCCAAATAACCGACCTCTGGAGTCGTGAAAGTACAATAGTGCCCTAATGGTAGTTTAAGTCAGCAAGCTTCCTATACATCTCCTACACATTTATTTCACTCTAAATTGTCCAATAAGGGTTTACTGTGAGCTGTGCTTCACTCACTTCTCTCACTTTTTGTATTATACAATGTTTTGTGTTTTTCAGCGAACGTTAAACAGTGACCTTACAACAGGTGCGGGTTACAGCAGGTACGGATGACTAGTGCTGTCGATGTCATGGGGTGTTGATCACGAATCTCACCTTTTTGACAATTTAGAGTGAAATAAATGTGTAGGAGATATGTAGGAAGCAAATTGGTAAAGGAGAAAGCGGTTATGAAAAAATACAAAAAAGTGAATAGCACGAGAGTCGAGCACCTGATCTAGCACCTCTGAGGCAGCCTCGCACCCTGCTGAGCCACCGACTCGCTTGCCGAGGAGCCTTTCGCCGCATCCCATACAACAGTGCGTGCACGCATGCACGTGAGCACGAGCTGACGGTGCGCTACTGTGCCCCGCTTTCGAGGGTCCGCAGCTCTTTGGGTTCAAGGACTCAGCAAAAACGACATGAAGGGTAGAGATTCTTGCAGTACTATCCATTTCCCCCTTCAATCCTACGCTCGAGACCCTTCCCTGTTTAGTAAACTCAGCCCCGCGATCCGCTGCCACCCCACCACACAACTTTAGATGTGTAAATGTTGGACTCTTCGTTGTTTATTGTTTATTCGTGAGGAATCTTCAAGAAGGCCTACTACTCGTAAGTTCAGGCGCAATAAACATGTACGGAGATATAACAGCTAACTTCGTTAGAATTCTATGCGCTCTAATTTGCTACTGATTAACAATACACTAGTACGAGCGAACAAATCAGCCAGTGTTATCGTGCTGGAGCCTCTCCTCTTCGAGCCATGAAGTGCCGCATTGCAATGGCAATGTAGACCATAAGAAGGATGGCAACAAACACGTCGTCGATCAAGCCTGGGAAGGAAGAAATTCACAAAAGAATTCTATTTCAGTGCTGTTATCAGTGTCTTCCCTACCAATAAACCCATAGGCTGATTCTGGTATAATATCGAACGGTGACAGAACATAAGCGAATATGCCGAATGCGATGAAGAGTATTCGCAGCCTGAAAATGGATGTTTGAATGCGAATAGAAATTCCGAAAAGCTTCGTCATGAAACCGACCGAAACATAATCATAAGGCCGTTAAGGTCGAATAGATTTCTCACTATATACGGGATTAGTACCGGCAGATCCCAGAGATATTCCAGCCACTGAAAGCAACAGAATCATATCACGCCTATGAGTCTAAAAGAGAGCTGGATGATTAGCGCACCGGGCGGTCCCCGGAGAATCTCCTGTTGTAGTCGTTCAGGCCTATGTTGTTCTCTCGAAGACGGTCATTCGCATCATCGTGCGGCCAGTTGACAGGAAGAAGTACAGATACCTATATTCAACAGTAAAGATACTACTATAACGGGTTTGTTCAGCAAATGTTACCTCTGATCTGCAGATTGCACATCCAACAGGGCTCACAAGTGACGCCGAATGCCTCCAGTATCCCATAATGCATTCACCTACGAGGACATGATCAATGAATCAGTGCCAAGCCAAGTTGGTGTGGATAAAAAAGTCACTGTAAGCTGATTTAAGTCAGTTTTTTTAAGCGTCAAGTGACTGATATGGTTGTAAGCTGTTACAACGATGTTTGGTTGCGATCAAAATCTAGCGCCGGGCGGGACTCGAACCCGCACTTCCCGTTAACAGAGCGGGAATGCTCTACGTCATTATTTCACCGGCGCTGCTTGATCCATCAGCACTCGTACATCGGGATGAGTTGGTCGCTGATCTCAGCATGGAAGAACGCTGCGTTCGATCAAACAGTGCTGTTGGTGTGATGAGATGTGCGTAGAGCATTCCCGCCCGGTCACCAGGAGGTGCGGGTTCGAGTCCCGCTTGGCGCTACATCTTGATTGCAACCAAACTTCGATGTAACACCTGACTGTAAACTAATTTTTGAAACATTCTTAGATCACACAATCCATTTCGGTTCTGATTTGCTTCAAAGAAAAGGTAGTACATCTCGTTCATTGCAACATTGTATCCAGCCGATACTTAATGCTTCTAACTTTCAAAGACAAGCCAGTAAATCAACAAAAGCGTCTTAGAAGGAGGATATCTTCGTGTTCGGCGACCTTTGTTAGCCACTAACTGAAAAGCACTGGGATGATGGATGCTTGCTAACTGCCAACGTAGGCACAATATCATTAATTGGTCCTTTCGAAGATAACGCTATGTGTACCCGGCTTAGTAGAACAGAAAGAGGTGTACGATTCAACACTCCAGAAGATTCGTTGTGATCCTGCACAACAATAGGGTTTAACTACAATTTCCACTTAAGTCACTCAGACGGCAAAGACCACACTTGAAAGTTTAAATGTGTTACGACGATGTTTTAACGCGACAAAACTCTAGCGCTAGGCGGGACTCGAACCTGAACCTTCTGCTGACCGGGCGGGAATGCTCTACGCCATTACACCACCGGCGCTGTCTGATCGAACGCAACATCCACACCTCGTGGGAGCCTCCAGCACTCACCCATATATCGGGATGAGCCGGCCAGAGTTCGATCAAACAGCGTGATCATGGTGTAATAGCGTAGAGCATTCCCGCCCGGTCAGAAAGAGGTGTGGGTTCAAGTCTCGCCTGCCGCTAGTTTTGATCGCAACAACTGGATTTAAATTCCACAAGTAATTGATGCGAACTAAAGAATGAAGGATAGAGGACAGCGTGAGTCAATCCATTTGAATGACGTGCCTCGCAACGAATTCTAGTTCTGCTGAATATCGCAGAGACAATTCGAATGCGCATTTCGCCTTTATAGCGACTAGCGTTAGTCACCCGATGAACCAGTCAACGTGTCATCTTTCCCAGACGAATCTGGCACCAATTCTATTACCACAGAGAAGAGACAAGTTTGATTTGCCTGCACAGAATCTGAACCAAGGGTTCAATTTGAGATGCAGGAGCCAGCCAAGAATTCAATTCCTCCAGGGTTTGTCAGACGGCGCCAAACTTGTCTGCGATAAAACACCATCAGCTGACCACCGCAAATCACTGTATATGCCTAATATACATTCAAATAACCTCCATGGCATTTAGTGAAAGTAGAATGCGTGGCGCATCACAAGAGGGCTTGGTTAACGCCATCTTCTATCCAGTTTTCTATCCTTTTAATATATAAAAGTCTACAGAGCCCGTACCTGCCTCTTTAGACCCATTAATCATTAAAACATGTAACGCATTAGAACACCCTGATTTCCGAAGCTCTTTACACCATACATATATTCGTAACTCTTAACGAGAAAAAACTCACAGCAGAATACATGCCCACAGTTTGTAAGAACTGGAAACAGAGCGTTGTCGTAGCATATAGGACAAGTATGAACAGCGTCGGGCCGTTCGGCCTCCAACCGCTGAAATTGCTCTTATTATGCGAAATATTCCTTATTGGAAGCTGAGACGTAGTTGGTCTATTATCGCGCAGTGAGAGCATTGTGAGTGAGCACGTTGCACTCCATAGTCATTCATCTTCCTCAGAAGGCAAGGGAATATCAGACTACAACAAAGCTGGTCCAATCCAATCCAGCAGAGGTGTAGAACACACCCATTCTGCATAAAAATTTCAATTCCGTGCAACACAGCACGCAATACGGCGCTAGTTTATAAGGTGACCTCCTCTCCACCGAAGCCACTTAGCGCCCAATGGTCTTCTTCGACTTCACGAAGAAGGTAGGAAACCGCATGAGGCTATATAACACACCTTAGAGCCTGTTCATAAGTTCACAGAGCGACGAAAGAGATGTGAGCTCGTGTAAGGCTTACATATCGATTGATACAAAAATCAAGCTGCGTATTCTGCCCCTAGTCGTTTCCGTCGTAGACTAGACTATGAGCAAAACCTATTGTTGAGACGGGGACGGATTCCTCACCTTTGACAAGAGGGACCAGTGCAAGCCGCAGCAGGCACCTCGATGCAGTTTCCCACCTTTTTCGAGAAACGTCAAGGTTATACCACAATCCTTTTTGTTGTCGTCACGAATGTCATTAGTATACGAGGCCTTCAGAAGCCATTCCACTGGCCCGTGCTTTACGTTTTACGTGAGAACGTAACGCCCACATGCGAAGATGCGAAATTAGCTTAAATGAAGAATTTAAAGAGTTAAATTCGAGCGGCAGATTAAGATTAGACCGCTTTGCGGTGCTTGGAACTCAATGACCGTCAAAAATACCCAATCCCCAATATAAGAAGACGAAACGTCCTCCTCGGTCAAGTCTAGAGGGGGGGGGGCACCCTGTATCTCACTTGTTTTAAACAGCGTGACCCTATCAGTAGCAAAACTAGGTGTATTTCTAAGGGCATAGCGGATATGTAAGTTGTTTAGCGTCTTCATTCTTTGGGCAAAACCTCTGGATGTTATGAAGGACCATGACGATGTACGCCAGCTCTAAACTTGAACCTCTAACTGTACTAGAATCGATGGCGGCACAAAGCGGCTAAGGAGGGGGAGGGGGGGGGGGTCACCATGTAAGGCCGTGTGTTGTAAAAGAAGAAATTCTGCACAGGACTAGTGTGTTCTACACCAGCGCCACGTCTGATGTAATTGGGTTCATGTGCCTTCTGACCAAGGCAGGTAACGCTTGATACAACGTGACTCCCCTCCCTGAGCCGCCTTCTGCCGATACACCTACAACCGGAAAAAAAAACTCGTCCGAGTTGTCCGGTGCGCAACGCCCACAGCCGTGCGATTCAAACCTGGTTTTCTATCAGCCATGGAATGCCCTTACTACAGGGTCTATACCTTGGATCCAGGTAAGACATCAACGACGCTCTATGGGATTTTCTGCCCATCAGAAGCACCCCCCCCCCCCGACCCTATTTGCATTGGACAAGCACGAAAATACCACTAGCTGCAGCGAATGATCGACAGTGGGTAGGCAACTGCGTGGTCCCGTAACGATTTCCCTGAATTTCACTCCGAAACTATGGTGGACAACTCAGACGGGTCTTTTCCGGTTGTAGGTTTATCAAACACTCATTATTCCTCAATGGCATCTCACTGTTGGTGCTCGCACCTTACACACGCCCAGGACAAAGGACCGCATAGTACCGAAGAGTATTTCCAAAACATAAAAGGCAAATACCAAAAGCCTCACCCTAGCTTCATCCACTCGTCCACTTTGAACACGCGTAAATGAGTCTCGAAATCCCTGAACGTCACCGGCCAAGTCGGGATGAATTTGTGCGACCACAGGGTTTCTTAAATGCTGAACCTGAGGTGCCGTACGGCAGGGCTTCCACAACCTACGGCGAATTACCTTATGAAGTAGTTGACAGCACATGCTATAGCGCTGGCTATTAATACAGTGAATAAGATGAGAGCATCGTTGCCAAATCCTAAACACGAAGAGGTTAGTGAACAGCGAGAAACAACCCCTAACAACTGGATGCTTGATTTTTTTTCATAAGACGGAACTGTTTCCAAAGATTTGAGAGCGCTCACCTTCGACGAGCGTCCCATTGTTGTCACCTAGCATCAACACGGCCTTGTAGAACAACAGAACAACAGAAAGCATGTAATCTTACATAGATAAGCATAGAATTCCTGCTTGAATGGAAAGAAGCAAAGGCAAATCGGCCAGATGTCGTGAGAGGTCGTATTGGTCGCAGATTGCTAGACGCATTTAACTCGACGCCAAAGTTCCATTTTGCCTTCGGTAAACACCTGAAGATAGCTTGTCATTCAGTCGTTTCTTACCTGTGCTGCTGGGTTGTTATTCAAGCTTTTCTTTGAGGAATGGAAGCAGTGAAGCCGAAGAAACCACGACCAAAGGAGCGCAGTGTGCCGCCGCGTGAGGCTCCTCCAGCTCCGTCTCGACCTGCCGTAGTGATGGGGATGAGACTGCCAGAGGTTCCACAGCACATGCCATCCAGAGCAATCACGCCTGAACCGGAGGAAGTGTGAGTTATGAGGTGCTCATTTTCTTATGGATAAGCTGAATACTGGAGTAGCCACGCAAGCGTCACAACAGTTTTTCACGTCTAGAGAGAATAGAATAGCTGAATAGAAACCTCAGGTCTGGCTGTTCAACCGAAGAGCAGCATCTAGACCAGCTTAAGTGATGTGTATTCTATCGCTACGTTGCGCAAATAGCATTTGTGAAAGGAATGAATCATCCGTGACTCATCAATCTGCGCTAACCCTTCGAACAGTTTTGGAAGTCGGCCAAGACGATGTTCAGAAAGAGAAGTCTTGAAGGTGAAGGGCTACAAAGCTGAAAGGCTTGCTGTTTTTCAGAGAAGAGAGGGTCAAGCCTTCGTTTTTGAAATAGTCAGAGGTGTACCTCTATTCTACTTCAGACGATCGGTACTCTCGCTGAGCGTCTATTTGACGTTTATAACGAATTCAGTTTGCCACCATGAAGGATAAGAGGATAAAGAACGGCGTTACCCTTCTGGGATGCGCCACGCATCCTACTTCTACAGGGTGTCGTGGAGGCGATTTGAATCTTATTTGGCCATACAATGGCTTGCGGTGACCAGCCGAAGAAAAAGTCAGCGCTTTATCCTTCCCAAACAAGTCTGGTACCAATCGACCGACCAAGGAGGGATGGAAGACTTGGTTGACCTGGGCGGGAAATTCGAACCAGCAACTTGCTATCGGGTTCACGCGACAGACAGCACCTTCTTGGACTGCTCTTCACGAGCCCCTTACCAACCCATAGCAATGGAATCCTACTCCTGTACTCGAAACTTGCTGAAGTTCGGCTCAAGTTGAATGAGCGTGATTGCGAGCACGTGTCGACTCGTGCACACTCGAATGGCGTCTCCTACCTTCTGCGCCAATCGCGCCGACCTGGTTGGCTGCCGGAGTTAGAAGTAGGGCAGACTGGAGCCTGAGGCGCTATGGAACTGTGGAGGAACAGCCGTCACTCATTAAATAAAGGACAAATCAAGCGTAACTCAACCTCTTTGTAGGATGTGCCACGCATTATATACTTCTATAGGATATTGTGGAGGCAGTTTGAAAGCGTATTTGGTCTATATAATTTCTTGCGCTAACCAGCCTATAGGTCATTCTCTTGTTGCAATTAACTCTGTCACCAATTCATCGGCCCTGGAGAGATGGAAGGCTCGGGCGGCACCCGAAGCGAGAATCTTGAATCGGGATGCACGCGACTCTCTAAAGGCCCCCGCAGACTTCTGCGGCGAGCGGCGGGCGAAATCGCTGAGCGGCGACGGCGAACGGCGAAACCGCTGAGCGGCGCCGCTCCGCGGCTTGACTCATCATCAGTGGGAGCGGTGACGGCGAGGTACTGTACTGTTTCTAGTCGGGACCGACTGGTGCTTAACACTAACGCGCCGCGATGACGATCGCGCGCCCGCATCGACCGTCTCCGCTCTGGATCCCGCCGCGAAAGGGCAGAGCGCAGACAGACAGACGCTGGAGCGGCGCCGCCGGGTGAAATGATTCAAGTCATTTCCGCCAGCGACGCCGCCGGTGCCGCTGGGCGACGCCGCTGGCGGCGAGTTCTGCGTCTCTGCCCTATGGTTAAGCATAGGGCAGCGGCGACGCCGCAAAAGTCTGCGGGGGCCTTAAGTGCGCTACCACTCCCCGCTCATTGATTGCGGAAAGGTAAATCGTCTCTGACTCTACTCGCATGGGTAACTACGCTTTCTACCACTTTAGACAGAATTACAGTGGTGTACTTCTAGATGGGGGCGTGGTGGCGCAGTCGGAGAAGGGGTCCGCTGCCACATGCACTCCGAATACAGGTTTGTGGTTCGGGTCCCGCACAGGTCAACCAAGACTTGCATCGTTTCGAGGCCGACTAATTGGTACCACGGTTTGGGTGGGAAAAACACTGATTTGTTAATCGGTTGGCCTCCGCGAATCCTTGCATAGGTTAAATACGCATTCAAATGGCATTCACGATATCCCGTAGAAATATAATGCGTGGCGCATTCCGCAAAGGGGTTGATTGAAGTCTTCATTTATACTTTACTCTTTATCCTTATTCTTCTGTATATTGAATCATAGAGGCGCTTGGAGCAGACAATACTGTGTAAGGCAAATTGTAGTTTACCTTTGCCAACCGAGCCCACCCTACTATTTCAGTCAGTGCATCTCTTCTCAAAAAGAAGTGGATTGTCGCCGACATTTATCATTTGCTTCTTATCCTAGCCCCTCAAGTGGCATAGTAGACAGATTGCGGTGCTATGATGCGCTCGAATCGTTGGGGTTCAGCTGCTCAAGAAACAATTCTGGGGCAACGGCCTGTTACCGTTCTTGTTTCGGATACGTAAAATAGTAATTTGTTTAATAACTACAAGAATTAGCGATTAAAGTTTAAATGTTAAGAGAGATTTTAGCATAAAGGATAATGACTGCTAAAGAGGAAATGTGAGACACGCCGTCGCTTAGAATCTCACATCTCTTCCTGTCAGTGCATTTTTAAACAGCGTTCAAAGGAAATCGAAAGCGGTGCACCATTGGAGATGAGCGTTCTGATGGGTTGTTGAATCAGTGGTGGAATCAAGGGCGGAAGTACTATTGAAAATCGGAACATACGATGAATGAGGTCATCGACAGGTGTGTACACTAATGGTTACATTGGAGCTCTGCTTGTTAAGCGGATTCATGCTGTAGGAATTTGCATGGCTATAGATTTTCAAGTTAAAGCATGTGTAGAGAGGGTCGACCACCCTATATTTCTTCCATCTCTTTCTTAGGTTGTGTGCAGTGCAGTCGGAGGAGGTAACGGCTGTCGCGTGCACCCGATACCAGGTTCCTGTTTCGGATTTCCAGCCCGGGCCAACCAAGCCTTCCATCCCTCCGAAGTCGGTGAATTGGTACCAGACTTGTCTGGGAAGAATACAGCGCTGACTTGTTCATCGGCTGGCCACCGTAATTCATTGTATGGCCAAATACGCATTGAAATCGCCTACACGACATCCCGTAGAAGTAGAATGCGTGGCGCCTCTCAAAAGAGAGTGAGCAACGCCGGCCTTTATTCTTATCTTTTAATGCATTTTGGAGCTAGAAATTTCTTCGCCGAGCCCCCAAGCACGTCAATCACAAAGATACTGGTCTAACCTCCTTGTAAGATATGCCTATCCTTACCTGGCCTGGTCATCCCGAAATCCCAAAAAGGATTGAGTAACGCTGTATTTCATCCCTTTATCCTTTTCTCATTTCTTTTTTAGCGAGCAGCTTGACCCTGTCCAAGAAGTATTTAATGTAATGCAACGGTGAAGTTAGTATATGCACCCGTGCTTAACGTTATTCTAAAAAGATTGAGCAACATTTCCGGACTCTATCAATGAAAATGAGGGTGGATTTTTTCCCCTTCCTAAGCTTGCCCAAAGGCATTATTGAAGTGAGTGTGTCACATTTGCATCTGATCAGTCATTTTGGAATCGGTATCTATACCTTACATGGTTTTCTGTCCACCTGTTGACCTTCAAAAAATTCACTAGATGTAATGAAACTGCTTATAGTAGTGCTTCAGCGTTATCATATGCAAGTGGATTGATCGCTCTTATCAGTTGATTGATGCAAACATTAATCTTTCTTTCTTTGAAGAAGAGCTTGTGACGTTCACTCTACGGCCTTGACTTCTGCAGCTGTAGTTCACATATGAGCAATGAGAGAATAGAAATTGTTGAAGTGCATCAACTAGGGATTCGCCGGGCTTTTATGCGATCCCTAGTTGTTCACCCTACCGGCTGCTTCAGATCTTTTGTGAATAACAATTGACCTAGATAATTCCATGAATTCCATTATGTTGACAACCACAAAGGAATAGATTTGGATTGATTGCGATAACTGCGATAGATTCCCGTCGGAACTTACAAGGAGAGCCTTCAAAGTGGAGGTGAGCTTTTTCGATGCAATTTTTACAGGATGTAGGGTCCCGTGTGGGAGTCCAAAACTGTAGTTAATTTTTTTCGCGAATGTTCTTTTGTTGTCGAAAAAAGGCGTGTGGAAGCGTAAGTACGAAGTTCATCACGCCCTACTGCCACCCAACCGAATGTGGTCGGCTGGCGCAATGGATAGTGATGTCGCTTCTCTGCCGCATCGGGTGGGTTTTACGGTTCTACTCCCGGTGTCGCCATAGTTTTGCACACATTGGGTCGTCAGTATTATGTACTTGCGTGACCGCAGGAGTCAATTTGTACATGAATAATGCTTTTAGGAAGTAATTGCAGCCCTTTTCTGCTTTCACTTGAGATACCTTCAATGGATTGTATTTGCACTGTATCATATCAACAACGATGCTGGATCACGGGATAGGTCATGAATTTAGTTTGATACCGGTGAATACCTAACACTTATTAAAAGTATTAATCGTGTACAAATTGACTCCTGTGATCATACAAGCATATAATAATAGCGGTCTGATGTGTGCAAAAACTATGGTGACACCGGGAGTCGAACCGTAAAACCCACTCGGTGCGGCCGAGAGGCGACATCGATATCCACTGCACCTGCCGATCACATTCGGTTGGGTGGCAGCAGGGCGTGATGGACATTGCACTCAGGCTTCCACAGGCCTTTTTTCTACCACGGAGGAGCACTCCGAAACAAAATAACTATGGTTTGGACTCCCCACACGGGACCCTACATCCTGTAAAAGATTCATCGTAAAAGCTCACCGCCACTTTGGAGGCTCTCCTTGTTAGGCAGAGGTTTTAAGGGACGAGGGTAGCCTTGCAAAACCAGTGCTCTGAGTTCATTAAAATGCACCATTAGAATTCAATGGTTTTCATCTCAGAATTCGGTGCTATAATGTAGCTATTCAGAGTACTGTCCGAAGATGAACAGCCATCAACGTCTACAGGGGCTGTTGAAGAAGTTGAAACTCCTCCAGCAGACGTTTCTCTTCCAATAAATGGAGCGATTGAGCCGGTTGAGAGGTTGGTCAGCTGTCTTCCTCTTTCGTTAAAGTCTGACGGCTATGATTCCTTGCAAATAGTCGTCAGCGTCTCACTTATCATAGTCGGGATTGAGTTCCAGTACACACAGTAAAAGCAGTTGGTGATCTTCTTTCGGGATGAATTATACCCGAACCGGTTAGGAACAGATTAAGGTTGACTTCATGCGGTGGCCTCCAACAATCAATATTTATTCTAAATGCACGTTCAAATTGGCTTCGTAATATTTCATAGAACTAGAATGATTAACGATCCCCCTTGGGGTTGTGTAGACCACCACTTGTTCTTTCTACTTCCTGTAAATCCGTACTTTACCCCTGTACCTCGCAGTCGTTCAAAGCTTTTAGTACTTATCCTTAGTTCTGCATTCAAGAGCTAAACCATAGCTGATACCGCTGTTTCAGTAGAGCCATCGAAGAAGCCTCGTCGTTGCCGGCCAAGGTTGCTGTTTTCGATTCAGTCTGTTACCCGTCCATTCCGCAACTCTCCGAAAGTGCTATGAATTCCACTTATACCTCGTCTGTTGCACCACCCCTTTATGAAGAGATTTCGAAGAGGATTATGGAGAAGGTAAGGTCACTTGCTCCCGAGTCCTAGAGGAGTAAGAGCAATTACTTTTTTGCAGAGCTCATCAGTTGTGGGAGCACAAGTAGCAGATGCGCCGCCGCTGTATCCTTCTTTGACGAAATTGCACTTCGAGAAGGATCGGCATGGTTTACTAACGGAGCAAAATCTGCTGGAATTCTATCACAACCCGCTCTACATGATGAGCGAAGAGTTCATCGACAGATTCGTGCAGGTAACTGTCAGAACTAGCGGTACATAATTGCTCTGAAAAAACGTGATTGTTTTCAGAACAATCTAATATCAGCTGGTCCAATATTTCCTCTGCTGAAGCGGCTGAAAAAGCTATGCGAGCAAATGTCCATAAGCGAAGTCAGTGAGAAGGATAACACCGAATGTCTGTCCAGATGTCTGCGAGATTGTTGGGTTGTTCAACAGCAAACCTTTGAGAGCAGAGTGAGTTCTGGGTTATCCTTCTGTTCGTCATCGCTTTTGAATTTCATCGAGTTTCTTCTTGTCGTGCTGTCATTCTGTCCATCGCCTAGACATTTTATGAATCCTTATGAATCCATTTTCCCATCGAGTCGTTTTTTAAAGCCTCTATTGGCTGGTACTGAGGTTGAAAGCTGTCATAACGACGTCTTGTGGCGATCAAAACTTTAGCGCCAAACGGGATTCGAACTCGCACTCCTTCTGACAGGGCGGGAATGCTCTACTTCATTACACCACCGGCGTTGTTTGATCGAACGCGACATGCACTTCTTGTGGACCTATCAGGACTCACCCGTATATCCTGATGAGCCGGCTGCTGATATCAGCGTGGAACCAGTAAAGCTGATGGTCTTGAAAGAAATGATTCAAGTCATTTTCATTAAGCCTTAAGTGGCTGTTACGGGGATTGCAAGCTGTTATAACCAACCACTTGAGGCTTAAAGAAACTGTCTTAAGTCATTTCTATCAAGAGCATCAGTTTTACTTGCCCCATGCTGATATCAGCAGTCGGCTCACCCCGATATACAGGTGAGTACTGGTGGGTCCCACGAGGTGTGGATGTTGTGTTCGATCAAACAACGCCGGTGGTGTCGTGGCGTAGAGCATTCCCGCCCGGTCAGGAGGAGGTGCGAGTTCGAGTCCCGCCTGGCGCTAGAGTTTTGATCGTAACGAAGCATCTTGATAGCAGCCTGCATTTTCCCATCGTTTACCGTGCATTTTCCCATCGTTTACGTGCTTTGTCGTGCTACCGGTCACCTGAATTCAAGTGCTCATCTAACATAATCAATTTTGTTATCTTTTTCCAATTGGGCGAGCTTTTACCATCATACCCCTTTCAGTCATTTGTTCTGTTTTTTTCCCACCGCGCATAAGATTCGTTTTCTATATCTTTTTTTTAATATTTAAAGTTGGAAATTGAAAACGAAGTAACTTTAAAACGACATTAAATGCTCGCCTCTTCTGTTTCCTGCAGGTGAACCACTAGCTGTAATATTTCCTAGGTGGATCATTCTTAGGGAAGGGTCTCAGGCGTAGGTCTAAAAGGGGAAGTGGATAATACTACGAGAATCTATACCCTCTATATAGTAGAAAAGCATGTTTCGTTTTTGCTGAGTCCTTGAACCAAAAGAGCTACGGGCCCTCGAAGGGGGGGGGGGGGGGAAGGTGCTAGACCAGATGTTTGACTCCCGTGCTATGCACTATTTTTGCATTTTTTCATAACCGCTGCCTCCTTCACCAATTTGCTTCCTACACAACTCTTATACATTTATTTCACTCTAAATTGGCAAAAGGGTCAGATTCCTGGTCAACACTTCAGATTCGTGATTAACACTCCATGACCTCGACAGCCCTAGTTACCTCTACCTGCTGTAACCTGTCGTAATCGGCATAAATTTCAAAAATGGATGCCAGATTCGTGATCAGCCTACACATCTCCTACAGATTTATTTTACTCTAAATTGTCAAATAAGGGTTTAATATGAGCTGTGGTTCACTCACTTTTCCCAGTTTCTGAATTATACAACGTTTTGTGTTTTTCAGCGAATGTTAAACAATGACCTCATAGCAGATATGGGTTACAGCTGGTACGGATGACTAGGGCTGTCGAGGTCATAACCACTTGCCCAGACTTTTCCTAGTGGGTTATTTGGGGTGCTGATCACGAATCTGACATTCGCTTTTGAAATTTCGGCTGATTACGGTAGGCTACAGCAGGTACGGGTGACTAGGGCTGTCGAGGTCATGGGGTGTTGATCACGAATCTGACCCTTTTGGCAACAGAGTGAAATAAACGTGTAGGAGTTATGTAGGAAGCAAATTGGTGAAGGAGGCAGCAGTTACGAAAAAAGCAAATGCAAAAATAGTGCATAGCACGGGAGTCGAACAGCTGGTCTAGCACCTTTTCCACCTTCGAGGGCCCGTAGCTGTTTTGGTTTAATGACTCAGCAAAAACGAGACATGTTCTTCTACTGCATGAGGGGTGGAGATTCTCGCAGTACATTTCCCCCGTTCAGAGCTACGCCTGAGACCCTTCCCTGGTCAGTATTCGTCTATCGACACTATCTAGTCTCACTCTTTTCTCGTGGTCACTAACTCATTGGGAATCAGTTCTCTTGTGTGAGCTAGGACGAAAGCCTTGGGGAATAGCGAATATTCTTCCATGTCTCCACGTGTGACTTTGGACTTTGTTCTTGTAGTTCTAGTTGTCATTATTTAGGAGCAATTTCAGTGTAACAAAAGATCATCAAGGCGCTTAAAGCACTTGGAAAAGAGTGGTATTAGGTAATCCCTGTATTCGTCGCACCCCTCTTCTGTGCTTGGTTTGTGTATCCTTACCGTTTTATGGTTCGGATCCCGCTCAGGCCAACCATGTCTTCGATCTCTGCGGGATTTATGGATTGATGACATACAAGTTTTGAAAAGGCAACACTGACTTTTACATAGACAAACCACTTTCAAGTCGTATATTCCATGCATATCTAAACTGCCTCCACAAAGTATGCCATAGAAGTAGAATTCATAACAGCAGAAGGATTACGTCAAACTTTTTCTTTTGTAAATGACTTCCTTGTAGTTGTAGGCTATGCTCGCTCGAGTAGAAGACTTCCTTGGCTTAGAACGAACGGAGCCTAACCACGATACGAAGTGTGGATGTAGAGTGCGTGTTGCTTTTAAATGAAATTAATACGAAATTTTACTCGTTACGGTTTCCACATTCCTTTCTGAAATTTTTTTTTAACTGAATTTAACTAACCACAGGTCTGCTTTTTCGACTTGTTGTACCATCCTATAATAGTCTTATATTGTATTGCGTACCATTTGATGCCCACTTTTCCTTCGAGTTGTTCTTTCTTCCTACTCTTATCAACCTCTCATAATTTTACTCTTCCAATCCTTATCTTTTTTCATATTTTATGGCCAACCTTGAACCTATGAAATTTTTACGTTTACTATTTCGTACTACTCAAAATGTTCCTTCACCGTTCTCTCTTCGACCGTCCAATTTTTGAAGAAGTATCTGCATATACTTGCTGGCTTCGTAGCTTTCTTTTCTTCATTTCATGCACTTCGCGAATTTTCGTGTTTTTAGGGAAAATGTGGCGAAAACAAAGAGGCCTCAGGAGTAGGACAGTTCTTCAAGTCGGTCCTTGTCAACGAAAAAGTCGAAGAGCTCAGAAACCTGTTAGCTGCTAACCGAACTCACATGCTGGATGAGCGCATCTGTGAGGAATGCCAGTTTAGAGCCACCGCTTTGCAGGTATTGTTAGCCGGGGTTTGTAACCCAAAGGTGTTCCTCGGATATCCTCCGATTAAGGTCCAATGGATTGTGATATCTATCAACAAGCAATTCATGGAGGAGAATGGCTTGACGCTTCAAAGTCCACCAACATGTAAGTCGAGCTCCTCGTTGCTAGGTCTTTCACTAATCTGTCTGTATTTTAGTGCTGGAGAATGCCATTATCTCCAATGGGAGGCTTCTGCTCTTGAACGCTTTGTCCGATATCTTCTATCATCTCAGATTTCCATCACTGGCTAAGCGCTACACTGATGCCCTTACCGGGTGGGCAAGAGAGCTGGTACGTTGGTAACTCCTCGCTTTACATCTTAAAAGTCTCCATTGTTGTTTAGGTATGCGTTCTGTACATGTGTTGTCGGTGTGAGGACGCGCAGTTCATAATTAATCATCTCCTTCGTCTTCCCTCACCTATAGCGGAGTGGGCAGCGCCATTTGTTCAGACCTTCATTCAGGTTGGAGGAGTGTTTCTTAAACGTTTGATCTGTTGGCTACGCTTTTAGGGGTTAGATCAACTCATATGACGCCATGAAGGTGAATGCGCTAACAATGAGTTCCTTGACTTGCAGTATTTCGTAGCATGTTTCATTGCATCCGATAATGTCACTCCTTTAGGCACCTTCCCCACCGAAAGTGAAAGTCGATTACTGTATCACGATGCTATCACACCTGATGAATCCCATCGCGTGAGTGTTTCAATGTTTCCTTCGTCAGGTCAAGAATCTGTGTGGAAAGCGCTGGAAAAGATGGATTCTATGAAAATTTTTTCAAGTGGGAAGGCTTTTAAGCTGTGGTGACCTTCAGAACCATGAACGTTGCATGCTGATAGCAGACGTATCCCGTTATCAGTACAAGTGCCGATGAGCCTATTGGGAGATAGTGTTGCGTGCGCTCAAACAGCGCTGGATGACCAAAAATAAGTGATCGCAACTCACGTCTTCTACACAACTGAAATTATCAAATAATTCATTTATTCATTACACGGCCATGTTTATGACTAATACAGGGTATCTGAGGGAAATGTGTACATTGTTTGAAAGGTGATAACCTTGTTCATAGTAAAGGTACTGAAGAAGTTAAGGGCTCGTACGAAAGCATAAGAAAATAGAAACTTTCTGACATATGAGAGGCATGGAATGCGCCATGCACTCGTCTGAAAAGTTTCGATTTTACACTCGATTGATTGTGTTTCGCTTGAATACATGATATCATTTCTTCACAAAGTGGCCGTTTTTATTGACTTGTGCTTATTTTAGAGTTTAAAACTAATTACACATTATAGCTTGCGAAAATGGAGGGTATTCTAAAAAATAAAGGTACTATGTGAAGGTTTGTAACATTGCTGCTTGTAAAGCATTTGGAGATATTTGAGCCTCGCATGAAAGCGCAGGGCGATGGGATTACTGTGGCGTGCAATTAGTCAAGATTGCGCCATGCTCCTGCCTGAAGCCTTGCATTCCAGACTCGATGGATTGTGCATGGGCTTGTTGCAATCTTGTTGCTACTTGTCACATTATCTGTGCTGTGCTTCTTTTAACGTTTTGAACTTGACAGCCTCGTGAAAGACACGTTACATGCAAGTTTATTGATCGCACGATTTAAATGTGAGCAGGAGCCGCATTTTACAAGACGCATTCTGTGGACTACATTTAAGCTGAATGGAGAGGTTAATTGGCATAACTGCAGCTACTGGATGACGGAAAACGTTAAAAGAAGTACAGCTCAGGTTAATGTGTCCAAGTAGCAACAAGATTGCAACAAGCGTTTAGTCCAAGCACAATGAATCGTGTCTGGAATGCAAGGTTTCAGGCAGGAGCATGGAGCAATCTTGATATTTGCACGCCACAGACATCTCCGTTTACCCTGTACTTTCATATGAGCCTCAAATATCTCCAAATGCTTTACTAGCAGCAATGTTACAACTCTTCACATAGTACCTTCATTTTTTAGAATACACTCCATTTTCACAAGCTATAATGTGTAATTAGTTTAAACTCTAAAATAAGCACAAGTCAGTAGAATCGGCCACTTTGTGAAGAAATTATATCGTGTATTCAAGCGAAACACAATCAATCGAGTGTAAAATCGAAACTTTTCAGACGAGTGCATGGCGCATTCCATGCCTCTCATATGTCAGAAAGTTTCTATTTTCTTATGCTTTCGTACGAGCCCTTAACTTCTTCAGTACCTTTACTGTGAACAAAGTGAAATAGTGTCTACATTTTCTTGAGACACCCTTTATATCAGAAGGAGAAGATAATGGAATATACGGTCAACAATGGTTGTAAAATTATTTGAAAATCTAAAAAAGGAAACAATGCGCGAAATCAGAAGCATCTTGTGCCAGTAACTCATACTCCTACGAAGGAGTTTTTTGAAATCATTGCAGCTTGTTTGTAGAGAATGCCTTTTGCGATAGATTTCAACGTCATCGTGGTATACAGCAGAGGAACGTGGAGATAGTGTATGCGCATCGTTTATGCGTCTCATATTCTATTTCCATTTTCTGTCACTGAATAAATCAGCGTTATCGGGCTGTAAAGTGTTGCATAAATTCGTTGTCGTACGATGCTTATTCGGGAAATGTTGGCTTTTTAGAAAGGGAATGGGACCTCAATAGGCAGTAGAGATGGCTATGAAAGGCATTGTACTAAGTGTAAGAGGAATCTAAGGAAAGCAATTATTGTGTCGGAGAAACTAATGACTCGAACACTGTCGTTGGGGATTTTACAAAACTTTCCTCGTTGAGCTGGAAAACTGGCAAAGCGGTAACTGGTAGCGTTGAGCCTTCGATCCAAGCCTACTATCCACGCTTTGCTTGGCAGACGTTTCTACGTAGCAGCCTTCGTCGACGCCTTGTGGAAGCAGCCGAGAGGCTGGTGTTTCACCTCGGATGGGCAGATTGCATGAATCTGCACCTCGAGGTTTTCAGTTACTATCAATGTCACGCCTAGATTTAACGACAGTCGATGGGAAACCCTCCGTTCTTCCTGGACTATTTGCAACGAAGAAAACTTGAAAGATACCTATTCCAGTACTATAGGGTGCGTAAAAAGTATTGACGCACTAAATGACGGTTGTGGAAATAGTATTGCCAGTAAGTTTTAAAATATTCACTTGAGAAATATGGAAATTGATCTTGCGAACACGATAGAGTAACTCGTAATTGACATTGGTGCCTTTACTGTGAATACAAGAGCGAAAACGACGGAAAAATTCATGAGCACGCGCCGCAAACACTTGCATTTCGTTCCGTGCTTTGAACAGGGTAGCCTTCTGCGACTGGTCACTTCTGTTGAAAGTAGCACAGACCTCATTCTCCAAAATCGCCTAAAAAGAGTAATCCAGCGGATTCACGTTTAAGCTGTGCTCGTCTGAGAAGCTGTCTACACCTGCGCGCGTTATCTGTTTACCGTTATCGGACAGAGGTTGATAATTTCGGATTTGAACGTTAACGTGCGTGAACCTCTTGTAATCATCATCTGTTATGACAGAGCCTTGGCTGACGTTTGGGTTGCTGACATCTTTCCTCACCTACCGTTTCGAACAGCGCCTAAATCTCTTGTTAAGGAAGTATTCGGCTCTTTGGGTAACAGACAAAAAAAGGGCCACCGTAACGATGACGATCATGTTTCTTCAGTTTTTTCGTGAGTGTTTTTTGAGCACAATACAGACAACAAAAATAACACACAAAAACCTAGAGGGGTAGAAAGAGAAAGCTGGAGCTGAATCAAAACGTAGGTGCGTCAATACTTTTTGCGCACCCTGTACTATCTTCTTGAAATAATCGTAACGGACATTTTTCATTTCCAGCTGCTTCGTTTATAAATCATAAAAGATAGTGTTGAGAGTTTGTCAATCATTTTATGGAATGTGCCACGCGTTCCACCCTTTTGGGACACGGTGAAAGCAACTGGAGTGTCTGTGCAATGACTCGCTGGGGCCTGCCAGTGAAGAAGTCAGTGACTTATTCTTCGAGTACAAGCCTTGTGCCTTGTACCAGCTCACGGACACGGTAGGAATGGAAGTTTAGACGTCCTGCGGCTAGATTTATCAACGACTTACAGCAGTTTAACAGAGAAAATACAGCCGAAAACCCTGATGGCGCGGTTTATCAAGCGATATGATGAAACACTTCGCCGTGCTATCCAGGGATTCGGCTGTATTTTCTTTGTTAAATTGCTGTAAGTCGTTGATGAATCCGGCCTTTGGGTGGGACTAAAACATCAAAACGTGGACCGGGATACGCGCACGAGGTGTCGCGAGACTGTGCTCCTCGAGCCCAGATTCCTCTATATCTATGTATCGTTTAGAAGCAGAACATGTGGCGCATCCTAGAGGAATTGTTTGCTTCTTGTCTTGATTATATTTACCCTTTAATGTTTAGCGCAAGGGATACGTTTCTTCGCCAGATAGGTTTATATGAGAACGAGGACTCATCGTGGGCGATTCTGAGCGGAGATGAAGAAGAGGTAAGACTTGCGCACTGCGTTCTCTTAAGAAAGTCGACGATCAATTTTCTCTATGCAGTTGTACTTCAGGGCGATTTCTCCCTTGTTACAATCAATGAGTCCGATCTTACCAGCCTCCTTGATCAACTGCCGGTCTCTGAACTATACTCCTTGGCTTACCTCTACTTTTCCAGTTCAAGTAGGGTTTTTTTTTTTCAAGCACATTATCCATTTTTGGTTCTCAAAGTTTTCAAGGCAGGAATTTCTTTCAGCTGGTGACAAAGGTGATCAGTTCGTATCTCTGGTTGCTTTTCAACTGTTGCTTATGAAGGTAATCGATTTTTAAAATTTGCGCATTTTTGAATCTACGTTGCTGTGGAAGTTGCAGGTGCTGGACACCGGGTTGTCTACATATACTGCTCCCGCTTACAAGTCATTTTGCAAACAAATTGGAAACAGTTTGAGGTATTTTTATCCTGCCGTACTAAAGTAGTGCACTGCTTTCTGTCAATGAAAATAAGTGTTCAGACAAAGCATACGGGAGTTATGCAGCCACTGGACAATTACGCGGAATCTGCTGTCATCTGGAGTGGACGTTCAGCTTCAAATGGAAGTCGACCGCATAGTGCTACTCGCCGTTCAGCACATCACCAGTAGACCAGGGTATACTTCTTCATCGACTTGCGTGCTTGGGGAAATAGGGATGTTTGGATTTCTCTAAGTTCATGCAGTTGCTTGCAGGTTAGGGCTGTGGCAGTTCCTAGTTGACCTGCCGTACGACTGCGTATCGGAGGACTGCCGCATTCGATGTGAATATTTCCTACGCTCCTCTGAGGACCTAAAAGTCTCAGAGATTTATGACATTCCTATCTCTGAAGTTGTGGCGAGAAATAGGGCTGGTAAGTCTATATAGATTCGTTCAAGTGTTCTCCTGAAATTATCCTGAAACGCGTAAATAAAACTAATAGAAAATGGAATCTGAACAAAAAGCTAGAATTAGTTTCGCCATCTTCTTTATAGAGGCTTTTCTCAAAACGTGTCCACAGTGGCTCTTCAAGGAAGTCGGCCAGGTTAAGGCTTAAGGCCCCCACAGAGTTCTGCGGCAGCGCCGCGGCCCTATGCTTAACCATAGGGCAGAGACGCAGAGCTCGCCGCCGGCGGCGTCCCTGCCCTATCCCTAACCATTGCGGCTAGCGGCGTTGCCGCAGAACTCTGTGGGGGCCTTTACGCATCATCTGTTGACGGGGCCATATCAAGCCAGTGATATTGATTATATCTCAGATATGAGACATCCGAAGGCATAATGCTCTTAGATCTAATGCACCTACGTCAACAAAGCTTTCATTTTCTCCGCGAATTACTACCCCTCTTGTTTAGAGAGGATGAAACACCGTCGGCTGGCCACTACAGGTCATATTATCGACCAAATACTATTTCAGTTCTCCTCCACGGTATCCTATAGAACTAGGATGCGTAGTGCATTCCAAACGCGGATTAATCAACCCTATTCTTTGTAATTCATTGTATTAGCTGCGGGCATTCTTTCGCTCTTTATGCAGAATGAATATGTATGACAATGCTCTTTGTTAAGCGGCCAGATATACAGTGCCCTCTCGTTATAACGCGTTTGAAGAGACCGGAGAAAATCCGCGTTATAATGAGGGTCGCGTCCTAACCGGAGCTGGCCTTTTTTGGACTCTTTCAGATTTATTTAAAATCGCATACAATGACGAAATATGGCTATAGTAATGAAATATGTGATCATGAGGAGAGTGTGAAGGCAAATAGCACCTTCAAATTAATGATGTAGTCCTTACTCAGTGATACTCTCTGCTATGCGCATAAGTATGAGAGATGTGTGAGCAATAACGAGTATCAGAGGAAATTTAGAAGGTTATCAACAGCAAAACTCTGTAACCCGATGCTACAACATCTTTTGCCGCCATCAAAACTCACACCAGGCGGGACATGGCCTCGCACTCTCCACCTTCCAGGAAGGATTTTAACCCATTACGCCATCAGCGCTGCTAAATCGGGCGCTGCATCTGCCATATCTTCGTTGCAGTTGCAGCGACCTCTCAGCACTCTTTCGCGATATCGGGATTGCACTGCATGTGGTCTAGCAGCGCTGTTGCTGTAATCCTGAGCGGAAAGCAGAGGGTGCAGGTACAAGTCCTGCATGGTGCGCGAGTTCTGACAACAAACAAAACATCATTTGACAGCATATGACGTCTATATCAGCTGTTCTAGGCTTAGAACAAATGTGTAGGATATTGTCTTGAATAATCTGATGCACACCTTCTGTCGTTTCTGATAGAGGAAATCTTCCATCATACGACATCTTCTACCGACACCGGGAGTCTTATACTGCGCTCGACATATTGCTGACTATGACCACTTTTGTGGGCCGCGCCCGCAAGAAAAACGTCCACATGCATCTAATTCATTGTCGCACAAGTGCTGGTCGCGGTTACGAACGAGGCAATAAAAGGGGAGGTCTAATCGGTGACGCGGTCAGCATCTTGCTCGTCTTCATTTTCCGTGTGGGACCGTAACTGAGTCCGGGTCGCGTTATAACGGGAGTCATTTTGAACGCATAGTTCTTCCCAAAACGGCGCTATAACGGGAGTAGCGTTGTATCCAACGCGTCTTAAGCGGGGTTGGTTCGTACTGGCGTAAAGGTAAGCTGACCGGGACCAGAGAAAATCTACGTTATACCGAGAGTCGCGTCCTATCCGGAGGCGTTATAACGGGAGGAGACTGTACTTAGAAACTAAGAGCCCTTGCCTCCATCTCCTAAACCCGAGAGGAAAGTCGTTGGTTTAAAGAGTTGTGTCGAAGTCCTCTAATTTCACACTAATTTCACATTCTGTTCTACAGGGAGCTATATAAGCACTTTGAATGCGTATAGGCCCACGCTACGCGACGACGTGAATCCAATGGGCAAGTTAGTGTCTGAAGTGAAATTTGTGGTTTAGACGCCGCGCGACATTACATTACGGTAGTCACCGATACAGTATAGTTGTGCTCTCGAATCTTCCAGCCGTTCGGGTCTTGGTCGGTGTCTAAGGTCGTCCTTCGTAGAGCTTTATTCGTAGAGCCGCCACTCGCCTTCCTAACGAGCCCAGAAAGAACCTACAACTACTGAGAACGCGCCTTTTATAGGCACTGGGGTACGATAGGGCGCGAGATTCATAATTACTTGTAACTAAGGGAATCGCTTCGGGACCTATGCAACATATTACGAAATAAGAGAATAATGGCATGGAAACACAGCATTACGGATTCGTTACATTTGGAATACTCGAGTTCTAATATATTCGAGGAACGCGATTTTCTGAATACTTGAATTCGAACACATTCGAAGAACTGATCTTTGGATATTCGAATTCGAATACACTTGAAAAACGCGACTCTTTGAACAATTAAATTCGAATATCCAAATTCGATTGGAAATCATTCAAATAGCTTTTCGAGTAGGCCATTCGAGTTATATTAGACAAGTGATGGCAATCAATGGATTCCTGCTGCGGCGCCATCCCTCTAAAGTAACAGCCTTGCTTTACATTTTCCCAGACAGGTCTAGCCTAAGCTCGCCAACCCATTAGGGGAGGTTTCAACTTGCCATAGACCGGGCTCCAAAGAAAATTTTAAATCCAGATTGGGTCTGCTCCTCTTACCAATAGCTGCAGCATGCCATAAAAAACAAAGATGTGAAATTTCGAATAAAAACAGTAATTTTGCATCGTTTGCATATCTAGGTGCTCACTTTGGACTGTTTTGTTTCGGAAATACTATTATTTTTCTGTTTTGTGAACACTAATACAAAAATTACTTTGCAGGTGGCTTGAAAGAACGCGCCGAAGCGTTAGGCCCACTGGATTCCGTCTTTCTAATTAACACTCTTGCCTCGATATTCTCTTACTCACACAACGATGCCTCCCACTTAGTCAAGGAGATAATTGAGGTGGAATTCTTGGAATTCTACTGTGTTTATTACGTGGCTGAGCGTTTTTAAGTGAGCTGTGCTTCTAGTTGTGCTTCTGCGATGAGGCTTCTCGTGACAGCTTATACAAGGTCGGTAGCGAGGCGGTGTCTCTCCTAATCGCTCGAAGACCGGCCACATTCGATCAGCTTTTGACGATACTCGACCGAAGTATGTCGCACATGGATAACGTGAGCTTAATTCATTTGTTTCTTTTGACGCAGTGGCTGTCTCGGAAATCCCTTCGAAACTTCACCTTACCTTGAAAATTGTTTCAGTACGCCATCAACGTGCTAGCTTCTTCCAATCTATCCGGCTGCAAGCTCTCGCCAGCAATGTTGAGCATTCTTGGAAAGTGGCTGATCAACAAGGTGCTACTGACTAAAGCGTTACTTTATACTTGTGGAGCAAATGAAAGTCGTTTAAGCCGCCTGACGATGCTGCCAACCGGATGGCTCGGCGTGTCCTGTCCAGTCTCCACTGGGGTCCGAATGAGAATGGTGATCAGCTTTGGTTGGACCCATCTGTGCATGAGATTTCTGCGGACACAGTGATGAAGGTAATCATGAGTTTCCTAGGGGTACTGCAGGACAACAAGGCGTAGAAGACACCGCTCTTTCAAGCACTCGGGTTCCAAATATGTCAACGAAGAATTCTCTTCTTAAGAGCCTGTTCATACTTCGCGACGAGAGCGACTCGTCGCCCGTGCAAAACATGCAAATCGATTAAAACCAAGCGATCGCCACCGAAATCTGTTCATACTCTAGCACTGGCGCTGTTGCTCCCGTTGCTCTTGGCGCTGTCGTCGCTGCTGTCGCCTGCTCATACTTCGTGCCGTCGACGGGAGCGACTGGGGCGACGGACGGAATCACTACTTCCGTCGCTCCAGTCGCTCCCGTCGCTGCTGTCTCCAGTTCATACTACGTAATTAATTACGTACACCACACTACATCCGTCGCTCCTGTCGCTGCTGACGCCTGTTCATATCATTTTACGGGCGCTACCGTCGCTCTCGTCGCTCTTGTCGCTACCGTCGCGAAGTATGAACAGGCCTTAAGGAGTCAATGAGCTGGTACCGCATTTTTCTGGCAAGGGAACATATTGACTTATTCGTTGCCACAACAGGTCATTGTGTGAACCACATAAAAGAAGGAAGAATAAAGGGTGGCGTGAATTGAATTATTTGGGGTGCGCCACGCATTCTGCTTTCACGGGATGTCGTGGAGGCAACTTGAATGCCGCTTATTTGGCCTATGCAGCGGCTTACGATGACTGATAGACAGCGCAGTATTTTATCTTTACCAGTCACGTCTCGCACGAACGATCAATCCGAGAATAGTGGAGGAATTTTGAAACATGGAGAGTCCATGCGAGAGCCGGCGCCACCTTTAAGTGCGCTGCAAGCGTCATGTAGGCCAAATACGCATTCATGCTGTCTATACGATATCTCTTAGGAGTGCAGTTCGTGGCGCAGCCCGCAAAAGGAGTGACTGACGCCGATCTTCAACTCCTTATCCGTTTGTAAGAAGATAAAATTCAGGGGTAGGCAATCCTTAAGAAGTGCGCCATGGCTCCAAATTTGCGTTTGTATCAAGGCTGAGGTTTTATTTTGCATCTGGGTTAGCTAAAGGTCGTTGAGCCACCAATGACAAGTCATTTTTTACTTTTGACTTTTCAAATACGCATTCTGTGCGCATCCTGATGCCAAATATGGAGAGAAGGATTACGTAATAAAAAAGCTTTCAAGCATTTATACCTTTGGGGATTCGCCTGTTCTTTTGTTGGTTTTGTATTTGAGTTCATATCACAATTTGCAGGCGCACTCAATCCACTGTGGTAACTCAAACGGAATGATTGCTAAATCGATACGCCAGATATCGAAGCTCGCCAGCCGCATGGCTGATCACGAGCAGCTCTTTAATCAGTTCTGTTGGGACATCCTGATTAAAGTGAAGCTGAATTTCAAGGTACTGTTTTGGTTCTACGTGTCCTTCATTCCGTATTTGAGAAAACAACTTAAGGAGAATTCTGCCATGCCACAACACGACCTCTCAGCCTTCTTTATCTACGTTGATCAGAGCTGTCTCGGAAGGTTGGTGTGATTAAGTGTACATTATAGAAAGGTCTGTTCGGCCCCATCAGAAAGATCGGATCTATCCTAGTCCGGAGGGCGCAGCATTGAAAATTATGTAGCAAATTGACTTGGCACTCAAAAAGCTTACTGAAGAGATCAGAATAGGATCTAAATAAACAAAGAATGAAATGAACAAACAAGTAGAAAACAAACAAATAACCGCGGTTCTAAAGACGTCTCGGCGGACAAAGCGCATTCAAACACAGCTGACCGCTGCCTGACATGTTATAACCGGGATCTATCATGTGAAGGAAGTAAATAAAGCCGCATAACGCGTACAAACGCCGCCTGACATGTTATAACCCGGATTGCTCGTTGCGAGGGGCGCATAACGTTGCCTGCTAATAATCGCGGGAAACCGTATGTTATTGTTTTTTTCTTTGTAAATTTTTTCAAATTGGGTCCTATTCTGTTCTCTTCAATCCGCTCTGTGATCTCCAGGTTGATACATAATTTTTAATTCTGTGGCTCCCCGGATGAGGATAGATCGGGAAGATCCTTTTTTTAAGAAGTTGGTGGCGATTAAAATTATTTGTAAGTTGAAATAGGATTCCTATGAACGAACAATAATTAACAGAAGCCTGAAATCGTCATTAATTTAAAATCGAAAATTTGAGGGCATTTTTTCAAACTGGGGAGGCTATTATGAAGCAGCTCACAGGGACTGCTGTCGATGGCAAAGGTCGTTTGAGGCGGATTTCAGCCGCTTTCATTCTTCTATATTCGCAGGTTGGGTTCAAAAGCTAGTTGGAAAGGATACCAAGTCTCACCACGCATTGTAGCGCCGTCGGCGGAGGGGCGTTGCTTGATTTCGCCCCGAATCAAGGCTCGTGCTTCGGATGCCGCCCACACCAAGCAAGCCTTCAGTCCTTCCTTAGTCATTCAATTGGTGTCTTGTCATCGGCTAGCTACCGCATGTCATTACGTAGCCCATATATGCTTTAAGTCTGCCTCTGTCACATCCGTAGAAGTGGAATGCGTGGCGCATCTCAAATGACCTTGGAATGTTTGGTACTAATTCAACGTCCCCGGAGATGTGGAACGCCTTGTTCGCCTAGGCGGGGGTGCAAAGCGAGGTAAAGCGCGTAGCCGCTCTAGGTAAAACGTACTTGGATTTCGGTACTTTTCGCATATTTACCCCATAGAAACCCCCCTTCCGGAGATCCGGTTAGAAGCCTAAGCGCTGCTGCAGTTCGAGTTGTTTGGTTGGTGCCTCCCTTGCTGCAGCCGTTGCACCCTTCTAGTGCTCTACATTTTTAGTCGATAATTGCCAGCAGTTTTCTGCATGTCTTCAGTTCCAAATTAACCTAGTGGATGTGGAATGAGAGACGATTTTTTTGCAGCGTGTCGGTCTTTCTTGAACGTGGAGTTCCGCTTATGAACGATTTAATTGCTGCTGGTTGTTCTACGGCATGTGTCGTGCTACTGGCGAGACTCATGAAGACACACTATCCCAAAGTGAATTCACTGGGATCAAATAAGCCGTAGGTTTGAGTAATTGGGTGCTGCGGGCTGTCACACGTTTCTCTGCGACCTGTTCAGGTTCATGGAGCTGTTCGATCGCATTCTCCACGTTGACCAGTGCTCTTATGCAGTGCAGTGGATAACTGGGCCGTCATCAAAACCAACCCCCATTGTGCGACTGATCTGCTCATCGTTGTCGGTTAGATATCCTCACCGCTTTGCTCCCAGACTAGTGTTTGTCATTCAGTGCTCGTTTAGTACTACGCTAAACATGTGCATGATGTAGGGGAGTACTTTCGTACATGGATTGATCTGCTCTGCGTTCGACGACCCGCGGTTTGGAACACTGACAGCGTAAGACTGTGGTCACTCTGGTTCTGGGGTTATTTGAAGGTATATCCGGTGTAATGCTACAGTTTATCTCCTCCCCCTTTCAGGCAACTCTGCAAGTTCTGGGCACTGTAGCCCGTATCGCGTTTGTTAGCGATGCTGCGCACCTTCTTGGGATCCCGGATCTTATCTTTAACCTCTACCAGGTGAGCTGTTGTACCGGTAACCTTTTGTTTGCTGAATGTAGCTTTGCGAAACCTTATGAGCAGTGGCCAACGTATGCTGGGTCCGATAAAGCAGTTGTCAGTTTATAAAAATGAACGGTGCTGGAGTTGAAACTTCTAGGTCTTGATTTTTCAAATCGATGTTGTCGCTAACAACATTTTACAGGAGAAAGACAGGCGCTACCTCAACATATGAATTTCTGTACAGTTTAGGTTAGATGCGGCCCACCCGTGTAGCTTCTATAGGCTATTTTGTTCCAAGTACAAATCTAATTGACTTGTTCTTGTGCAATGTCATTACTTTTTCTCATGTCAGCTCATGCATACCCTTCCCACATGAACTGCGCATGAATTCTGCCCAAGAAATGACTGTTAGGGGGACCATTTCGTAATATATTTTGATATCCATCACATATCCTACTGCATCCCCACGCATGTAGTCTCTACATAATCAATCTACAATATGGACTTTTTGAAGGAGGACATGGCATAGTGTTAAGTTTGCAGCTTTGTCGCCAAAATAGTTTTATTATATTTCCATGGGCGCGTGTAGCGCAGTGGGAGGAGGCTCCGACTCTTGCCTACACCCGATACCAGGTTCCTGGTTCGAATTTCCCGCCCAGGCCAATCAAGCCTTCCATCCCTCCGGGGTCGGTGAATTGGTACCGGACTTGTCTGGAAGGATAAAGCACTGACTTGTTCATCGGCTGGCCACCGCAAGTCATTGTAAGGGCAAATACGCATGTGGACGAGACGTCTACGCGACTTGACCTGATGATTTGCTCGCCAAAATCCGAGTTCGGATTGCCACGCGGGATTGACCAATTGAGTTAGACGCTCTCCACAGGTGGTCAAACACCTCAAACTTGGGTAATTAAACCTTTATTATTAATATACAAAAATATACGACACGGTAAATGAGTGAGTAAATGCAGTTGGATAAATATAAGTCCTGGATACAGGTAAATGACCGAAATACATGAGTAAATAGTTGCTAACGGTGGTGTGATACATGAGAAGCGCACTATATGCAAAATATCTGAATGATAAATGTGTAGCGGTGATTGCTTAAGTGATATGAGATTAAACTGCCCATAAGCGAACAAGGCACTAACACTTTTACCCTCTACAAGGCATGATAAATGGGTTTAAGCGATTGTAATATGCGGATGTGATTTTTCCCTGGGGTCTAGACCTTAAAGCCCTTATACGCGATGAGACATTAGTGGCACCCGGCTACGAGAGACTACTACTAGGCATAAGGCGATAAGGCAAGAGCCCGAAGGCTAAGACAAGCGGCCATGAAGAGGACAACCACGCGAACTGTAGCTGAGGAGGAGGAGGAGCACTGGAGGCAGCGGCGCGACTGCCCTTTAAGTTCTCGCAGCAGCGATGTTGCCATTTCGGACCGCGACCGCCGCCTACTATCAGCTGATGCCATCATAAACATGCTAAAAGCCTATTTGGTCAGACATATCTGAGATTATCCAGATGAGTCATCAAATGCAAAAGGAGAATTTAATTACATAAACTGCAAATAACAAGTCTACATGTGGTCAAATAGGTAGACGTTGTCGTCAACGCATTCAAATTGCCTCCACGACATCCCGTAGAAGTAGAATACCTGGCGCATCCCAAAAGGGATTGAGTAACGCCATCCTTTATCATTATACTTTATATTTCCGTGCTTTTTGCTGTAGCCCTAGCTTTTGCTAATACCGTTAATGGCTACAGAATCATGACCGTTCTTTTGGGGCTGTTGTTTCTGGGAGAAGCAAGGTATACCATTTCCACGTCGAATTGGACTTTTTCAAATCAACTTCAGTTCAGATCAAATTAGACACTTTTAAAATCAAATAGGACACTCTTCTAAGCTAGCCTAAGGTTTTTGAATTCGAAGCGAATCCTTTCAAATCGAGATGAGTTTTTTTCTGCATTAAACTAGAGACTCTTCAAATGGGTTAGAATAATTTTTGTTCACGGAAAATTTTAATATAACTTTCTTTGAAGTTTTAGTTCACCTGTCCAATAAGTGAGCACATTGTTTGAAATTTTATAAATATTTTATTTTTGAAGAAAAATAATCGTTTAAAGTTTGTTTTCAAGAGCAGGAAGGCGGCCGTTTTTTAGTACCAAAACAGAGATTGAGCCGTGCCCTTGTTCGAAGCGTCGCAATTTTTATTCGATTGATAGCAAAATTTCTGTTTGCATGGAGTTTCACACCTGCAGACGGTGCAACTTAAACAATTGTAAAATACACACATATCCTCAGCTTTATGCTGCATGTAAACAGTATTTACACTATCATTCAATTAAACATTGCGACTTGTTTTTGGGTGCATGGCGCGATCCAGTCTTTTAATGCATGCGCTACATGTACAATGTACAATGCACTACATGATTACTGCCTTGTTGCGCCGCAAAATTAAATTTAATTTGTTATTTTACTTCTAAAAATGATTTTTTCAAAGTATTACACATATTGGGGCAGGTGAAATAAAAAATTCAAAGAAAGTTATACCAAATTTCATGAGCAAAAAAAATTATTCTAACCATCTTATGAGTCTGTAGATTAACCTGTAGGAAGCTCAGTGAAGTTGTTCACTTTGATTTCAGAAACACAAGGTTCGTTTAGAAGAGTGTCCAATTCAACGTGAAAATGCTATATATTGCCACAAGTTGTAGTGGTGTAATGGCGTAGAGCATTCCCGCCCGGTTAGAGGGAGGTGCGGGTTCGAGTCCCGCCTGGCGCTAGAAGTTTTGATCGCAACAAAACATTGTTATGACAGCTCACAACCTCGATACCAGCCACTTGAGGCTTAACGAAACTGATTTGAACAAGTTGTAGTGTTTCGCTTTGTAGCTCTAGAGTTGAAGTAAAGAAAGAAGGAGGATTGAGATGTGGTCAGTTTAAGGCAGAATTGTAGCGAGCATTTAGCTCGTACACATTGAATCGTATCTACGTTTTAAAGAGCTGAAAGAGTCTATGGTCTTTCTGTTTTCCTGCGCTTTTGTGCAAGCGCTGCACTTATATACTGCGCTTGCTTTTTTGATGCCCTGTATATCTCTCGCTCTTACATTTTCATAGTTCTCTTCAAGCCCGTTATTTTAGCAAATGCTGTCGTCGTGGAAGGACAACTCTCGAGGAATCCTGTCGATGTTCACAGCTGAGCAAGCACCGCCACCTTTGATTGCGAGCAGCTTGTATTCGCTAGCACCATGGGCGACCTATCTTCTACTTCTGGTGGAGAGCAAGAGCTTCCCAGTATTCTATCAACACCTCTACGAGGCATTGGTGAAGAAGGACAAGACCACGGTGGAGCAGGCGGCTAAAGTCAGTGTTGGAAGAATTTGTGAGCACTGACGTTTCCGTTGATCCGATTTTCTTTAGAAGGCGGCGTCCAAGGCATCGGTCCTACTGCCGCTTAACAGGCTGGCGGTGTACAGATGGGCGGAATTCGTCACGGCGTGTGCAGACACTACAGTGTTCCCTCTTGCTCTTCAGCGTCTTGCCACGGAGGCTTACCGACTGAAGACTGTGAATGGGTAGGTAGTGGCTCGTAGATCGTGGAAATTGAGTGTAGCTAAATATCGAGCGATTACAGAAGAAGGTACTGCTTTGCTCGTCGCTTTCTGGACTCCTCTACACTCGAGCCGACTCTGATTTCGTGCCGGAACACCCTAACTGAAGTGGAAGACCCCAAAGGGTAGGACCATCTTCTGTCCATTCGAATGTTATGAGACCAGATTTCAAAGGTTTCATTTAGGCTTGCCAGGGCTGTTGTTGGGTGGCTTTTTTGCTCCCATGAAGTCACGAGGAAGGGATTTGACTTCTCTGTCTTTGATCTGGACTATCTGCTGCAGCTCATTCTAGCTGATGACATGGCAAGTACCAGTGTTATGCCCTTTTCTTCGGGGTCCGTTAAAGTCATTCGTGTTTAGAACATCTGGTTGGATTTTGTTGATAACAACAAGCTGCTTCAAGAAGAGCAACAGGATGAGAAGGTGGGTCTTGTCGCCATTTAGATACCTTGTAATGAGGCTAAACGATAGGATTGGTTTCTGTTGTTATTTCTTTGTTAAAGACTGCTTAGAGCTCCACCGCTACGCGACGTGGTGATAAGCTTCCCTATGGATTCCGTGCGTATGAGGGAGCTTATCGCCACGTCGAGTCGCGTGGATATGGAGATCTGAATAGCCTGTTGTGCTTCACGTTAATAACTCCATTTTCAGCTGTTCTCTCTGACGTGTCATCTTGGACCTAGAGATCCTACGCAACATGTCTCGGAGCAATTTTTGAACAAGTAAGTTGTTAACTTAGGCTAATCAGGCAAATTAACGACGGAAAGGTCTTCTATCTCATAAATCCATTTTCTCCTTTTCATTTTTGAGCACAGTACGTACTTAGGCCTATGACGAGGAGCTGTTGCTCTTCTTGAAGGTCAATGTTAGCCGTTATGGTGCGCAATACACTCTTTTCTGTGTGATAAGAGAACTATTTGGATTCATGTCAGCCCATACAATGGTTTGGGGGCTGGCTTTTCGAGAACAACAGCATTTATCGTTTTCCAACATTTCGGTGCCATTCCTTCTTCTTCTTCTTCAGCGTTTATCCCGCTTCGTCGCGGAGTCCGCTCTTCTGGTGTCGTGACGCCATTTTTCCCGATCCAGCGCTAGATCTGGGTAGAAGCCAGTTGCTTTCATTTCCGTGTATAACGTATCCGACTAACGCTGCTTCGGGCGTCCTCTAGGCCGCTTTCTTGACACTTCCAACTCAATGCCTATCTTGCGGACGCTGTCTTCTTCTCCACGCAGAACGTGGCCGTACCATCGCAAGCGTGCTTCGCGCATCTTGTCAGCTATCGGCGCGACACCGAACTTCTGCCGAATCACATCGTTTCGGATGCGGTCCATGCGCGTGACTCCAGCCATCCAGCTCAGCATCTTCGTCTCCATGACGCTGAGGCGCGTTTCAACTTCCTTGGTCGCTGGCCACCACTCAGCGCCGTACATTGCCACTGGCCGATACTATAGTGAATCAAGGCGCGTGGTAGCACATTTGTATAAAGCGCCGGCTGTCGTCTGCTCTACAAGGTCGAGCTTCTTGGTTCAGATTTGTCGCTCAGGCCAACCAAGCCTTTCATCGCTCGGGGGTCAGTAAAGTGACCTATTAGTGATGCTATTCGGACTTCTATCGGAAGGTTAACACACCGACTGATTCATCTGCGTGCCACTCCAAGTCATTATATGGGCCAAATACGCATTCAGATTGCCACCATGACATCCCCAGAAGAAATCTAGAAATAGAATTCGTGGCGCATCCCAAAAAATGATTGAGAATGGCGTACTTGCAACTCGGACCTAAAATCGAACCGTCTTTTACAGTTTGATTCACAAATATCCATTCGTTTTGTGCCGTTCTGTCTTGCAGTTGCATCTCACGATCAGCTATCATGTTCGCTATCGACCAACTATCATAGAATCGTAATGATGAACTTATACATTTCTATCGAGTCGCCCATATAAGCCCAGTGAAGTGCTATGCACCATCATAAATATTGAGAAGGGATTTCTCTTTTTCATTTGGCTTATTAATCCTTTATCATTTACCAGACGTTCAGCGGCCTAGTGGCCGCCAAACGTCTAGTTGGGGGCCTCGCCCCCAAACCCCGAAAACCGAGCAATCCCAATCTTCCTTCTTTCTTATTCAGACCTTCTTACTTTTAGTAAATTTTACTTTCAGTAAAAATGGTTTTACTATAGAGATTAATGCAGCGGGATATGGTAGGTCAGAATCTTCATGGCTCCTATGAATAAAAAACAAGTAAGGATATGAAGGAAACAAAGGAAAATAAATAAACAAGAGAGAGAGGAGAAGAAAATAGAGGAGAGAAGAGAAGATTATAAAAAAAACATGAGAAAGGTTCGTCTCGCCACTTCCTTCAGACAAACCCTTGTTTTGTGCTCCTCCCGTGGCTGGAAGCCCATCCACCCTCTATCGCATATACACGATTTAGTCTCCGAAGTGTCCTTTCTCTATGTGACGAGAAACAGATAATGAGAATCCCAATCCGAAGTGCTTAATCTGCAGAAAAATAATTAAAATTAATCGGTATTGGCCGACTCCTCCGAATCTCATAGTCACCCTCCCTACCTCCCCCTACCCCTCCTCGCTAATACTGCCTTACCTATGCGCTGGTGAGAGTGAGAGTCAGTCAAGCACTCACATGTGACACTGAGTCCCGACTCACGTGTCACCACGTTGCCACGATGTCTATGACCCGTTTTCAGAAACCCGGCGCACATTGGGCGATATTGAGGGAAAATGGTCTGGTCCCCTTATTCCCACTCTAGTGGTTATCCTTTGCTGATCCCCTCTTCGCTGGTCCCACTCCTATGGTCTTCTTAATCGGAATCCAAGCGCACATTCGACGACGTCAATAGAAATTCTAAATTAGATGGAGTCCATGTCTGCGACACGTCTTCTGTATACCGACACGTTTGACGACGTCTGCTGCACGTCATCTGAATCCATTCGCACCATGGACGACATCTTCAGTACGTCTTCCGAATCCCTACGCACGTTGGAGGACGTCTGCGGTACGTTTTCTGAATCCCTGCGCACGCTGGACGACATCTTCAGCACGTCTTCTGCATCCCTACGCACGTTGGACGACGTCTGCGGTACGTTCCCTGAATCCCAATGCACATTGGACGATGTCTAGGGCATGTCTTCAGAATCCCAACGCACGTTGTACGACGTCTGCGACACGTATTCTAAATACCTACGAAGTTGGACTACATCTGCAGCACTTCTTCTGAATCCCAACGCACGTTGTATGACGTCTGCGGCACGTTCTCTGAATCCCAACGCACATTGGACGACGTCTAGGGCACGTCTCCTGAATCCCAACGCACGTTGTACGACGTCTGCGGCATGACTTCTACGACGTTGGACGACATCTGCCGTACGTCTTCTGAATCCCTACGCTCTGCACTTGATCCCCATCCATACCCTGACGCGTTTCCCCTGAATATACCGTAAACTTGGCTGATCCGCCGCCAAGGATACAGCTCGCCAGCAATCGCCCATGGTTAAGCTGAAATAAAATCCGGCTGACATACGCCGCACTGTCGTAAGTATCTCTTGGCTTCAGTCGCACCTCACCGTGACGGACACGTGACATTAGCCGATATAGGTAAGATAGTTCCTGTTTCATTTTAAATGTTTTGTGAAAAACTTAGTAAGGTTATGCTAAAGTTCCTTGCGACGGGTAGAGTTAGCATAATTTCTACAATTGTTTGAGAACACTTTAACGTCAGATACAGATACAACGAACTGGTACATATTGCAGGCAGAGTCGTAACTCACGCGCACTCGCCTTCCCAGTGCTACCAGCTCATCCATGTCTGCCTCCTGCACCGGTTGTGGATGTGACAGCTGTGTTTCAAGTAAACACCGTCATGGACATGATAAATCCTCTGATCAAGCACATACGGACCTTATCAGAGTAAGTCTAGAACTTAACTTTGAAGTCAAAGCCTTCTAATAGATGTTTCAAGTAAAGTGGTGAATCGCAATAAGTTTTGCTGTATTCACGTGATGAGATGATAAGGGTTTTGGGAGCTTGTTTCAGACTGACGCTTCACTGTGCGTTCATATATCGTTTCGTGGATATGCTTGCTATAGTCTAGTATCACATACTAGGGAATTGAGGAAGGCAAACAGTGTTTTCTAGCGACGGGTTTCTCCTTCATTAAAAGTGTTTTAGAAGTTCATGGTGTTGAGTAGAATAGTACTTTACACTTCGCCGTATTCTGTTTCTCATCTTTCGACCGATGCATCAGCAAGCCGAGGCTTGGAAACTGTTTACAAGTTTCGCGTTCTTGTCAGTTTTGCGGTTTCAAAGTTACATCTGCATTGCAGGGACTACGCCGCTTGCTGCGATAACATGTCGCGCGAAGATGCGAAGTACACGGACCTCGTCACGAAACTGCACACCCCAGTACTTCAGCAGGCGCCTGTGCAGTTGCGTTGTGGAAGTCGATGTGCTAATCCGTACAATAGCGCTATCCAGGTAAGATTGATTCTTTTGACCTGTCTTCCTCGAGTCATACACAGCTAATCGATTTTGGAGTCCGTTCGGGCTTAGACCTTCAAAGACTTCAGTCTCTCTGGAATCTAAAATTTGTTCTATTTTTGTTTGAAGAGGGGAAGGTAAAGCTCTGACTTCTCCATAGGCTGATCTTGGCAAGTCATTGTTCAGGCGAAATAAGTTTCGAAGTATCTTGAGGATATCATGTAGGCGTGGAATGCGCGGCTCTTTCTGAAGGCCTGTTGATACTTCACGACAGCAGCGACAACAGCGAAGAGAGCGCAGCGCGCGGAAGTATGAACAGGCGACAGCAGCGACTGGAGCGACTAGAGCGACTGGAGCGACAGCGGAGGCATTCGACCATGAACTTTTTTCGGCGGCGCCTGCTCGGTTTTAATCGATTTGCATGTTTTGCACAGGCGACAAGAGCGACGAGAGCGCAGCGCGGGGACGTATGAACAGGCGACAGCAGCGACTGGAGCGACTAGAGCGACTAGAGCGGCAAGAGCGACTGGAGCGACAGCGCCGGTGCTCGAGCATGAACACTTTTCGGCGGCGCCTGCTCGGTTTTAATCGGTTTGCATGTTTTGCACGGGCGAAAAGAGCGACGAGAGCGCAGCGCGCTTGGCGTGTGCAGAACCGGCAAGTATGAACAGGCGACAAGAGCAACTGGAGCGACAGCGCCGGCGCTCGAGCATGAACACTTTTCGGCGACACGCGCAGGGTTTTAATCGATTTGCATGTTTTGCACAGGCGACGAGAGCGACAAGAGCGCAGCGCGGGGACGTATGAACAGGCGACAGCAGCGACTGGAGCGACTAGAGCGACTAGAGCGGCAAGAGCGACTGGAGCAACAGCGCCGGTGCTCGAGCATGAACACTTTTCGGCGGCGCCTGCTCGGTTTTAATCGGTTTGCATGTTTTGCACAGGCGACGAGAGCGACAAGAGCGCAGCGCGCTTGGCGTGTGCAGAACCGGCAAGTATGAACAGGCGACAAGAGCAACTGGAGCGACAGCGCCGGCGCTCGAGCATGAACACTTTTCGGCGACACGCGCAGGGTTTTAATCGATATGCATGTTTTGCACGGGTGACGAGTCGCTCATGTCGCGAAGTATGAACAGACCCTATGGCCCCGTTTATACTTCCGATGCCGAGCGACGCGACGGCATGTAATGTGGCCAAATTGATCGATGCGTCGCTCAATCAATATGGCTGCTATACGTGGCGTCGCGTCGCTCGGCGTCGAAGTACAAACGGGGCCTAAGGAGTTGGGTGACACCAGACTGTCTTTTTAATGCCTTCAGATGCTGCTAGGTTTCTCATGCAAAATGTGAAAATATCTGGTATTCTAGGTGGAGCCCTGTGTGCATATGAAAGATGTAGCTGGGAACAACTTGACTACTCATTTGCGTTCGAAATAGTTCTCTCTTCACTGCGGTTCCTGCAAGATTTCTGGGTGAGTTTTAGGTTACCGGCACGAAGTTCAACGAGACCACGGATGCGCAAATGGCGCAGAGTCGCGAGAAGAGAAGTGCCTTGTTAGCGGAGCTGCACACGGGTGTACTAGACAGAATGGCTGTGGCGTCGGCAACTTTGGAACATATGGCTAGGTATGTCTTTTTCAGCGTATTCTTCGACATAATTCTTCATCGCGTTAACGAATCACGGGCTTTAAGGCAGCTCGTCCAGCTCAGCAACCTTTGCTCTTCTTCTCATAAACCGGGCGCACAGATAACTGGAAGAGCTGTACTCAAAGCGCTGACATCGTCGGTGACCGGAAGTGAGCTACTGTTCCCAGCAGCCACGTCAACATACGAGCATACCTTAAGGGTGCTGGCAGAGGTGAGGAGTTCTGCAAAATTCTTTCTAACCGCTAAACCGTCGCCGACCGCATATGCGTTTGGTACGCTATGGCACTGTAAAAATAAAAGTAAAAATACAATTGAAAAAAAAATAAAAATATTACGCCTCATATTTCTATGAACAGAAGCGAGAGCACTTCCTGTTTGATTACAGGCTTTCGGCTACGCACCTAATAAGAAATCTATAAAGGCCACCGTTAGTCAACACTTCATTTGTGGGGTGAGCAACTTACTTTTCTACTAGATATCGTGGAAGCGATCGTGTATGTGGGAACGTTGGACTGCAGCTGAATCTTACGAAGACGATGTTCATGAGGAACGGACAAGTTTCTGATGCCCCATTCACGCTCAACGGAAGGAACATCTCCGAATGCTCCAGCTATATGTATCTGGGTCGCGAAGTCAATATGGCCAACGACCTAGCGCCAGAGCTGGGCAGGAGGAAACGAGCGGCTTGGGAGCTTTCAAGAGCGTCGAAGAAGTCGCGAAGAAGACGAAGAACGTCCGACTCCGTGCCCACCTATTCGACTCCACCGTTCTTCCTCCCTAACATACGCCTCAGAGACCTGGGCTATACGAAAGCAGGATGAACACGCGATCAGCGTCGCGCAGCGTGGAATCGAGAGGACGATGCTCGGAGTGACGCGACTCACGCAAGTGAGAGAAGGCCTCCGGAGTTCCGAGTTTCGCCGACGTTCGAAGATCAGAGACGCCGTCGCGTGGGCCAAGTTGTCGAAAATTAGGTGGGCCGGCCACGTAATGCGATTGGCAGATACCCCCTGGACGAGAGCCGTCACCGACTACATTTCGCGGGATGTCAAGAGAACACCAGGACGCCCACCAACGCGTTGGTCGGACTTCTTCGTGAAAGCCCTGAACGACCGCTATGACGCTCTTCGTGTCCCTCGAGCGAGGAGGATCCATTGAAGCACTCTGGCACGCGACAGGGACGAATGGAGACGCTGCTGGCGCCCGCTCGAGCAAGTCGGTGATCAACGGGACGACAGGTGATAAGGTGATATCGTGGAGGCGATTTGAATACGTTTTTACTCTAATTTTCATACGGTGTTTATTCGACAAGTCGGCTTTTTTGTCCCTTTTGGACGGGTCTGGGCCTGGGTAGAACTCGAATTGCGGGCCGATTCGGGTCATACCCGAGACGGGTGTCTTACGGGACTGTGCTTCATGCACATTCATGACTTCCTACACCACATACTAGCAGTCTCGAAACACTTCAAATCTATACGAAGTCTCTGTTAAATGATTAATAACATCCCACATTAAAAATTGGACAGGAAAATGGACAGAGTAGCTTCTGGAAGCATTGGTTCAGATGGTTTCTGAGACATAAAAGAGTGGATTCTGTGTGCGTGTCAGATGCTGCAACAGTTGTGACTTTTTCAGGAGTTCGTTCGGATGCAGCCTCAAGAGCAGATCGCGGTTATGATGCTCGTTTTGGAAGGATTTGCCATATGTGACCCATTAGTAGAGGTACGCTAGTGATTTATTCAAGCCAGTTTTTGCTTGACTTGAAATATCCAATATTTCGCCTTGTTTTAGGCATTTACGCCAGAGTGCTTGTCATCCACTGAGCTCTGTGCCGCCTACACCAGACTTTCTGAAGCAGTTAGAGATCCAGAACGCAGCTCAAGAGCATTGAAACTACTGAGTGAGTTCGCTTCGTTATTGTTCAGCCTACCATTAAACAAAAGAGTGTCGCTGTGAAGCCGAGACCTCAGCGCTACTGCTCTGAGCTTGTCTCTCATAATCGATTGATATTGATCGGTTAGTCTGTTAGGTCTGAAGTACATGCAGTGTGCGGCGATCGTTTTCGCCTCATCCGCAGCCCAGTAAGACGATTTACAGCACAAATCGATCATATCGATTGATATTTGTCATTTAAACTACTTCAGTTTACTTGTAGGAAAGCTATTCCGCAAGAAGTGCATCCGTATTATTATCATCCTCTATGTCGGGTTAACTCACACAGCGACCATTAATTTTGCTTCGGATGGACTAATTCTCTTTCTTATATGTACGCTATGTATACAGGCTGTCCCAAAAAGAATGTAAGGACTGTTTCAAAGGTGATAACTTTGCTCACAGTAAAGGTACTGAAGAAGTTAAGGGCTCATATGAAAGCCTAAGAAAACAGAAATTTTCTGGCAAATGAGCGGTATGGATTGTTCCAGGCACTCGTCTGAATTCTTGCATTTGCACTCGATTGATTGTGTTTTACTTGAATACTTGTTGTAATTTCTCCTTAGATGGGCCGTATTGATTAATTTGTGCTTTTTTAAGGTTTCAAAATTAAAAACACACTATGTCCTGCAAAAAATGCAGGTTCTATTTGAAAAGTTTTAACATTGCTGCTAATGAAGCTTTTGGAGCTGTTCGAGACTCATATGAAGGCGCAGGGTAACGAAATGTCTGTGGCATGCAAATGGTCAAGACTGCGCCATGCTCCCACCAGAAACCCAGCGTTTCAGACTCGATTGATTGTCCATGGGTGATGTGAGTTCCACGTGGTTTTCCTGTTCCAAATGTTAAAAGAAGCGCAGCGCAGGTTAATGTGCCCAAGTAGTAACAAGACTGTAACACGCATTCAGCCCATGCACAATCAATCGAGTCTAAAATGTAAGGTTTCAGACGAGTGCATGGGGCGATCTTGACCGTTTAAATTTTTGCTATCCTGAGCTTTTATATGAGCCTCGAACAGCTCCAAAAGCTTCATTAGCAGCAATGTTAGAACCTTTTAAATAGAACCGGAATTTTTTGCAAAACATAGTGTTTTTAAGTTTGAAACCTTCAAAGAAACACAAACTAATCAATACGGCCTATCTAAGGAGAAATTACGGATCTATCCTAGTCCGGGGAGGGGGGGGGGGGCACATAACTAAAAAGTATTATATGTAACAAATCCGCTTGAGACTTACCAAGCGGCTCCTGCAGAGCAACATGAGACCTAAACAAGAAAAAGTCGCAAAGAAAAAGACGAAAAATCACATTTGTTGCGGTTGTAAGCCGGGAAAGTTGTGTGCCCTCCTCACCATGTTAGATCCTGGTTATAACATGTCAGCCGGCGGTAGGTACGCGGTATGCCTCCATTCCGTCGCTCTTTGCCCGCCGAGTCGGATGTAAAACCGCAGCGATTTTTTATTTTTTATTTTATTTATTCTTTCGTTTTTTTGGTTTCATCTTGTTCCCCAGGAGCAGCTCGGTAAGTCTCAATTCATTTTGTTACCAACTTTTTAATTATGTGCCCCCCCCCCCGGACTAGGATAGATCCGAAATTACAACAAATATTCAAATAAAACAATCAATCGAGTGCAAAATGCAAGAATTCAGACGAGTGCATGGCGCAGTCCATAAGAAAATTTCTACTTTCTTAAGCTTTCATATGAGCCCTTAACTTTCTCAGTACATTTACTGTGAGCAAAGTTTTCGCCTTTCAAACAATGCTTACATTTTTTGGGACAACCTGTAGTATGTTGTTTCGAGCTTCTCTAAATTTACCACACATGGCAACGGTGATCCTTGCTTTAAGGCCTTCGCACGCTTTCGCCGCCACGCGGCAGCCCTATCTTTAAGCATGGGGCAGAGACGCAGATTCGCCTCGCGAGGCATATCGATCTATGGCAATCGTGGTGCCGCGCCGCGTGGCGGCGAAAGTGTGCGAAGGCCTTTAGTCTGCGCACAAGTGAGTCCGAACATGATTATTTTCGATCGATATAATCGATATCTGCCAGCGGTTGTTCGTTTTGTGTGGGGGGGGGGGAAATATTATAGACGATGCACCGGCTTCGCCGTAAGAGCCTTCGCGACAAAAGCAACTCGTCGCCCGTGCAAACATGCATATCGATTAAAACCAGGCGCGCGCCGCTGGAAATTGTTCATACTCGAGCGCCGACGCTATCGCCCCAGTCTGTCGTCTCTCTAGTCGCTTCAGACGCTGCTTTCGCCTGTTCATACTTCCGCGCGCTGCGCTTTCGTCACTCTTATCGCTGCTGTCGCGAAGTATGAACAGGCCCTAAGTGAACTAAATCTATGCGCCAATCAATATCGATCGATGGTCGATTGCGATAGATTTACGGCAAAGCTCCACTCAACACTGCTTCAGCTTATCAATTTTTCAGGGCGACTTGGAATGGACAAGGCTGCCGCTTCTTTGCCACCGCAGCAGTTCGCCCCTCTGCTCCCGCTGGCTTTCAGAAATCTAGCCAGCCAGCCTGATTCCAACGCTCCACTGCATGTCCTATGCCTGGAGCATGTGATCACGTTCGTCTTTCATGCGTTTCCTGCCAATTTCATATCCGGACTGGATATTGCATTAGATGGCGAGTTGAAGCCGAGTTCGTTCTAAACGATATCCAAACGAGTAAACTGTGTTTTTAAGGGTGTAACACCGGTGAGACGCCAACAGCGCTTCTGCAAGTGTTTGTCGAACGACTAGGAGCGGACAATTATGAGAATCCGAAGGCGGACTATCTTCTGAATGGTCAGAAGGTGAGAGAAACTACATGGTAAATTGTTCTGAGTGGCTTCTCAAATAATTAATTCACAGGCCGGAGAATGTGCTCTGCTCCTCGCTCGACGCCTCAGCGATGCACGATCAAGGTCCCCGTCAATGTATGCGAGCTGGGGACGCTACCTGGACTCTGTCTCGAAACTCGCTCAGCTGTTTCTTTTCACTCCGACCCGTGAAGCGTTTGCAGCCGATGCTCCATCCAGTGTCATGCAGAGAGGTGAGTAGAGCCAGGTGAAGCCTAATGGCCACCGTTGAGCTATACAAGACCTAAGTGGAGAGTGGAGTCTTCTTCAAGGTCCGTTGTGCTTTTGGTTTATATAGGAGCTTCATGGAGGATTGTAAGTGATGATCACAATAGGTATGTCTGAGCAAACCGGCAAACGATGCATGCTTTCCCATCCTCTACAGGGGATTGTATGCATGTAAAGGTTGAATCACTCGTTGTGCTACCACTGATGGATTTACTCTAATGATCTCCACCTATGCTTGTGCTAATTTGACCGAGTGGGTCCCCCTTGCTTGAGAAATACAAACAGCATCAAGTCTTTTCTCGAAGAATCACATCAGGTCCATTGATAGGTGTCCTGGTGCTTTTTTGACATCTTGTTTGTTGTTTGTTCGTTTGGCATCTCTATGAATCTAGCCGGCTTCCGCTGTCGTGCTGCGGGTGTCAGCAAGCAGCTACATATATATGGACGACCGACCACCTAATTTTCGGCGGTTTGGTGATATTTCCTTTAAAGCATGGAACTCTTGAGGCCTTTTCTCAGTTGCCAGAATCGCTACTACGAGCATCGTCCTCTCGATTCCTCGTTGTGTGAATGATTGTGATTCCATACTGTTTCCGTAGGGCCCGAATTTCTGAGAGGTACGTTAGCGCAAGGGAATGGTGGATCGAAATATGCGGCACGGAGCCGGACGTCCTTTGTTGTCTTCACTGCATGTTCGACCTCTTTGAAAGCTGTTCAAGTAGCTCGTTTCCCTGCTAGCGAGCTCGTACAACACTAGTTCATTGTCCAATTGACCTTCCTCATGCATGCGGCTTGAGATTGACAGGAATTCGTGCTGAATGTCAAGAAGTTTCATTCCACATGAAAATTGTCCTCACTCAAGGTGTACAAAAGGCAGTAGATATTTGGAAGAAGTACGCAATATGCCTCCAGAGAAAGAAATTGTAGATATTTGTGGTAGTAAAGGTTCTTAATGGTAAGAAGAAGGATGCGGTTTTGGCTCTGATGGTCGCATTGTAATCTTTTATCGGTTAATGTATTCGTTTGCGATCTTTATGTACGGTTTGGTGTTTTGTTGATAAGTTTGCTAAAGTTGAACGCCTCATCAATACGAAGCGGAGATTTCACAATCTTACCAGGGAAGGGTCTCAGGCGTAGGTCTGAACGGGAAAAATGGATAGCACTGCGAGAATCTCCACCCTTCATGCTGTAGAAGAACATGTTTCGTTTTTGCTGAGTCCTTGAACCAAAACAGCTACGGCCCTCGAAGGTGGTCTACAGTATCGTACCGTCAGCGCGTGACCACGTGATACCTTCGCGCGCTGACGTACTGGGCGTGGCGAGAGGCCCAGCGGCCAGCGAGTCGGTGGCTCAGCAGGGTGCAACGCTGCTTCACAAATGGTGGGCCAGATTTTCGACTCCCCTACTCCCCTCCCCTACTCCTATATGCACTATTTTTGCATTTTTTTCATGACCACTGCCTCTTTTACCAAGTTTGGGCGAAATCGTTGATTATGATCCGTAGTCACCCGTACCTGATGTGACCTACCGTAATCGGCCGAAATTTCAAAAGCAGATGTCAGATTCGTGATCAACACCCCAAACAACCTCTTCGACTTTTGTAGTCTTGAAGGTACAATAGTGCCTTAATGGCGGTTTAAATCAGCCTACTTCCTACACATCTCCTACAATTTTGTTTCGGTCTAAATTGTAACTAAGGATTTACTGAGAGCTGTGCTTCATTCACTTTTTGTATTATACAACGTTCTTTGATTTTCAGCGAATGTTAAACAGTGGCCTCACAGTAGGTACGAGTTGCAGCATCTCGCCCAAGGGGGTTATTGAGGGTGCCTATCACGAATCTGACATCGGGTTTTGGTATTTCGCTGGAGTAGGGGAAGTTACAGTAGGTATGGATGACTAATGTTAAGTCATGGTCGCCGTTTTCGCCCAGCATTACCTATGGGGTTGTCTGGGGTGTTGATCACGAATCTGACCGTTTTGGCAATTTAGATTGAAATAAATGTGTAATAGATGTGTAGGAAGCGAATTGGTAAAGGAGGTAGGGGTCATGAAAAAATGCATAACACGAGAGTCGAACATCTGGCCTACCACCTGTGGAGCAGCGTCGCACCCTGCTGAGCCACCGACTCGCTGGCCGCGGAGCCACTCGCCACGTACCATACGTCAGTGCGCGAAGGCATCACGTGAGCACGCGCTGACGGTGCGATACTGTAGATCACCTTCGAGGGCCGTAGCTGTTTTGGTTCAAGTACTCAGCAAAAACGAAACATGATTTTCTACAGCATGAAGGGTGGAGATTCTCGCAGTGCTATCTAAATAAATAAATAAATAAATTTCGCTCGTTCAGATCTATGCTTGGGACGCTTCCCGGGTTAGTTAGATTTCGGTTTTGTGCCGCTCCCAAAGTAGCACTTCTCTACCGAGATAGGTTTATCTGTTCCAGGCTTATGTGAAGAATAGGACACTGACTTATCTTTCGGTTGGCCATTCTGGTCTTCATCCAGTTGTCAGTGGAAACCCTAGCATACACCGAATCCTATTTATTTTTTGTTCATTCATTTTGTACGTGAGCAGTTACGCTCAGTTAGAATCGAAGAATGAACAAAAGAGAACACGTTAGAATAAAATGAGCCAAATACTGCTCATTAGAGACAGCATGCAAAACACGGATAAAGAGTAAGCTATTAAGTAACTTCCTGGAGATACGATCGATAGGCTTTACGTATTTCCTCCATGAATTTGGCAAAATGATTTTCTTTGAAAAAGTTAGGAACTGAAAGCCAGTCCTATGAGCAAAAGTGCCTATCTTACATTAGTTCTAGCTCCTGAGGTCTGCCCGTACTTTGACGACCTCTAGTGTTAAGGATAAAGGATAAAGGACGGCGTTATTCAATCCCTTCTGGAATGCGCCAGCGCATTCTACTTCTACGGGATGTCGTGGAGGCGACATGAATGCGTATTTGGCCATAGAGTGACTTGCGGTGGCCACCCGATGAACGATGAAAGTCAGCGCTTTATCCTTCCCAGACAATTCTGGAACCAATTCACCGACTCCGGAGGAATGGAAGGCTTGGTTGGCTTGGGCGGGAAATCCGAACCAGGAACCTGGTATCGGGTGCACGCGACAGCCGCGCCTCTTCCGACTGCGCTACACGCGCCCTAGTGTTAGATTAAATAATATTATGACTTAAGTGTTAAGCAACGACAGCTCTTATCATTTGACGGCATGCTTGCAGACTTCGCTGAAGTGTTCCAACGAGTGGCCGCTGTGTTCTCTCCGCTGATTGTACCGATGTCCCCATCGGTGCCACCGTTCTCACCGTCGAACGATACTGAAGCCGAGATGGTGCTGGACAGATTTGTCCAGCTTCTCACTGCCTTCCCACACAATGCGGTGCTTCAACCTGGAATGCAGGTTTGTTCTCGTCATGTGAGATTGGATTAATACCAAGCAGATGTCTGCCTTTCCAGAACTTGCCGTCATTAGTGTGGCAGTTTTACTTCGAGAAACTGTCGATTCTCTCTCATGGTTCAACGCACTACTTCTCCTTAATTGTAAGTGACAAAGCACAGCCGACACTAACGTACGTTTGTTTGGAAGGTCCCAAAACGCTTCGCCTTTTATAGGAACGTTACTTCGTGCGAATACCGTGGCCTTCGTTCTATCCCTCGGAGCGAGGTCTGTCTGCGATGGACGACTGTCTGGCGACGCGATCTCCTTGCTGCGCTCCGTTTGTGGCACAGATCGTCGTGCGAATTCTGTGGAAGGACGTTTTGGCGAACCATGTAGGGTGATGGGCGCATTGTACGCCCACAGCGTTTCGTTTCATGTTCTTTTTAGGTCCACAGGGAGCTGGTGCCACAGTATCTGTCCGAGCTGTTCAGCATCCTCGTTCGTGTCGGATCGAACGCTTCGCATTATGCCAAGGTATGTTGTTAGTCGGAGGAGACGCCGGCTGTCGTGCGCGTCCGATTCCAGGTTCCGGGTTCGGATTTCCCACCCAGGCCAACTAAACTTTCCATATTTTCGCGGTTGGTGAATTGGCACCAGACTTGTCTGGAGATGGTAAAACACTGGCTTGTCTGTCGAATGGCCACCACAAGTCATTGTGTAAGCCAAATGCGCATTCAAATTGCCTCCACGAGGTTCCTTAGAAGTAGAATGCTTGGCGCGTCCTAAAGGGGATTAACTAATTCCTTCTTTTATCCTTATGCTATTTTAGTATTGTGGTGAGCAGAGTTCTATCCCTAAGCCCTAGTTTATACTTGCGCCGCCACGCGGCGCGGCATCACGATCGCCATAGATATCGTTTTTTCGCTCCGCCCGTTCGATATTTATCCCGACTATTGTGCCGCTCCGCGCAACGGCGCAAGTATAAACTAGGGCTAACGGTTATAGCACTGTGGCGCTAGAGCGCAATAAGTTCTGTGCCATTTTTCACGACCAGGCTGACAATGCCTTTCATTGCCCTTTCAGCGAGGTATTAGCAGAATTACTTTGAAAGAGAATGACTGTGGGTCCATTAAGTGGTGTCGAGAATCCGTTTTCCCAGTGAGACGCAAGTCCATCTCAGAACATCAGGAGAAGCTATAGCTAGAGTTACTGTTGAGAAGCAGCATGTCTCACATAGGATCGTCCTTCCGACACTGAGGCTTCAGAGCTCCATCTTTCTAGCTGAACCCAGAAGTCCTTTAATTGAGAGCTGCTTGCCATACTTCGGAAAAACGATGTTAGGCACCTTTATACTTCGACGTCGAGCGACGCGACGTCACGTATGGTGACCATATTGATTGAGCGACGCGATCGATTAATTTGGCACTTTGCATGCCTTCGCTTCGCTCGAAGTATAAACGGCCCTTACGGTATTTAAGAGCTGATTCGCTGCCGCTTCCATCTTTTCCAAGCTAAGAGAGCACAAAAGTGCCCCTCCAAATTCTGTACTGTACAAAATATTATAGATCTGCCAATAGGGGTAGAAGGGGAAGGGGAGCCTTAAATGTGGATTTTCCGCGATTCCTATAGATTCTGGCTGTTCTCATACTGCCACATGTAGTGTTTAATTACCCAAGTTTGAGGTAACATTGTGTTCAGGTACAAATTTTGCACGCGTCCCGAAATAAATAAATGAATAGTGGCAAATCGAGTGTAAACTGTCTTGTGGTGAGCTACGAGCGTGACGCGATCCCATATGAAAAACTGGCGTGGGATAGGATCAGTCGATATGCAGGTGGCTGTCGATCATCCGCGCTACCTACCTGATACAAGCGACTCTCCTATTGTCCAGCCGCGGCTTGAACTGCAAATCTTCCTTATAGATGAACTCGGTAAGATCGTGTATTATTATAGTAAGAAGAACTGGCTGAGTCCCTTAGTTTACTTTCATTCGCCTTGACGACACGGATTTGCATGGTGGCGGTGAAACCCCGTCTCTCTCGGTATAGTCCATCTACGGAATTCCCCAGACGGAGAAATCTGCAGAATTTGGCTAACACCTGAAGCTTCTGAAGCGGGACAAAGTCGTCACGACAGTACTACGTGCAGCATCGACCTGCGCATCGCGAAGCTGTGTAACCAGAAGATTACCGAGCTTGAATGTGACCTTCTTATCCTTCCGACGGCCCGCTGTTTGCTGGGAAACCCACCTGTCACCTATGTTGCGCCTTGAACCACCTCCTTCTTAACAAGAAATTCAGTGATCAGTCGTAAAAAAACTATAGCTGATTGAGTTCGTATTTTTATAAGGTTGTTTTTTTTTTGTTGAAAAAAGAAAAAATTTCGGAACTGGACTGTAATCGAGTTTAGTCAGGTGAAGTGCTGTCTTATACATGAAACCGGTATGATTTTGTGTAAAGCGGCTAGGAATTTATACTTCAGGTGCTTGATGAAAACCCGATTGGTAGAGATCACCTGCCCTGCCTAGCCGGTATCGATGATTTTCATATTCCCACACCGCGGAATAAATTAAGTATGAATAACATCTAACTAACGAACGGTATTGGTCAAGCTGATTCTTACTATGATTTCGTTTTCGCAAATAAAGTTGTAAAGGGTTGAAAATGATCGTGAGAGATGCCAAAAGGAGCCTCTTTCCAACTTCATGTTCTATGGTTTGCACCAGTAATTGAGTCAGATCTTGAAGGTTCGTGCCTCGATGCTCGATCTCGTCAAACACCTATCACAACGCGAAGACTGGGCGTCGGTGTCACCGGAACGTGCTGAGGAGCTGGCCAAGGTGGTCGCTGTGGCTCTTCCCTTCGACTCGCTTACAGCTCCGACTGACGTGGTTGGCGTGCTGATGATGTGAGCATTGACTTGGCCGTTGATTATTTCTGTTTCCTTATTGCTATTTCAGACGACTAGGACTGTGAAGTAGTAGTTAGGGTATTACGTGAGCAGTAGATCATCTGGTGCACATTGGTCTTCCTATAGGGCTTGTTCATAGTCTGCGATGGGAGCAACATGATCTACTTTTCGTTTGAGCAAAGATAAGCTATTTTCACGCCGAATTGGACACTTTTCAAATCAAACTGGATACATTTCACGTCAAGTTGGACACTCTTCTAAACAAACTTGACGATTCTGAAATCAAAGTGAACGTCTTCCAAATCGAAACGAGCTTCTTACAGATTAAACTGCAGACTCCAATTTAGTTAGAACAAATTTTTTTGTTCATGAAAAATTTATTCTAGCTAGGAAAAAAATTCAAAAACTTTTTGAGTTTTTTAGTGCAGCTGCTCGAATGAGCGTCATAATTTTATTTTTTTCGAGAAAAAATATAAATTAAACACTTTTAAAACGCAACGGGGCAGCAATCACCCGTTGCATTAAAAGACCGGGTTGCGCCATGCTTGTCGCGATTTTTACTTGATTGATAGTGTAAATGCTGTTTATGTGACGACATTTTGTTACGATCAAAACTTCTAGCGCCAGGGAGACTCGAACCCGCCCCTCCCTCTGACCGGGCAGGAATGCTCTACGCCTTTACACCACCGGCGCCGTTTGATCGATCGTTGTGACAGCTTACTACCTCGATGCCAGCCACTTGAGGCTTAAAGAAACTGATCTGAGCTGTTTATGTGAATAATCAAAGTGAGAATGTGTTTATTTTTTACATTTACATTGTAGTATGCAGCAGTGAAACTCCATTTAAACATCAATTTTGCTATCAAGCGAATAAAAATCGCGACGTTTTGGAGGAGTGCATGATGCAATTTCTTATTTTCTCACTAAAAAGCTCACGCTTCCCTGTCCGTTATAACAAGCTATAAACTAATATTTTTCCACAAAATGAGAATTTTATTAAACTTCAAGGGAAATGTTTACTTATTGGTCAAGTGAATTAAAACTTCAAAAAATACTAAAATTTTGCCTGAATAAAAAGTCATTCTAACCTTTTTGGCGAGCCTCTAGTTTAATGTATTAGATTGGTGCATAAGTTCTCGGACATTTGGAGCATGAAATATTTCTTATCACAACATACGAACAACAATATCAAATCATTTGAAGTAACCACCCTTTGCATCAATTGTTTTTCGCCAACGTGCTGTAAGTCATGGATGCCTTTTCTCCAAAACGTGGCCGGTTGCGATTCGAAAAATGTGAGCAGTGCCTCCTGACATCCTCTCGGTTCCCAAATTGCTGGCCGTCCAAATAGCGTTGAGGGCTTGAAAACAAATGATAATCAGAAGGAGCGAGATCTGGTGAGTAGGGTGGATGTGGAAGAACGGTCCATCCGTAGTCCGCCAACGCAGCCGCCGTCCCTCTAGCAGTATGCGGTCTAGCGTTGTCGTGTTGAAAATACACCTTCACTTGCTCTCCTCGTGTGGTTTGAAGGTGGGCCCTCAACCTCCTCATTTGGCTGACGTAAACCTCTGCCGTCACTGCTATCCCTTCGTCCAGCAGCTCCCAGTATTCTACGCCAAGAACGCTCCACCAACTGCATAGCATCACCTTTTTCACGTGAAGGTCGGGTTTCGGAACGTCCTCTGCCTCTCCAGTTGCGTCAACCCACTGTGCATGCCGGTGATAATTAGAGTAGAGTATCCGCTTCTCATCCCCGGTGACAAGGTTGTCCAGCCATCCGTGGGTACGTCTGAGGGTAAGGAGAGACAGAGCGACATCGGCTCTGCGATCCATGTCATGTTGTGTCAAGTCGTGAGGTACCCAGCGACCCAATTTTTGCACCTTGCCAATCGACTTCAATCCTCGAACGACTGTTGAGTGACTAACACCAGGAGTGCTTGATAGCTCGCGAGTGGTTTGGTATGGGTCCGCTTCCACTCTGCTTCGGAAGCCTTCCAAATCCAGTGTCATCGGGCGCCCTTCTCGTTCATTATCTTCAACAGAGAATTCACCAACTGCAAACTTCGAGAACCACTGGTACACAGTACTTCGAGCAGGAGCACTCTCGTTGTAATCATCCTCCAGGCGACGATACGATTCGTTGGCATTGAGGAGTGTCCAAATTGACGTGAAAATGGTGCATATTTGTCGATTTTTACCAGGCGATCGCTAGGCATTAATCGATTCGTTTGCTTCGCACGTGCGACTCAATCGCTACCCTCGCGGACTATGAACACGCTCATACATAGCCTACGGAATACTCCATAGACAATGCTCAGTTTTCGTTCAGAATATGGCGCAAGATCTGTTGCTTCATCGTCCGAGAGCCATTCTCTTCGGTAGCTCTGCTTAAACAGACGGCGTGGCTACGAACCGAGTGCGCACTGGTGCTACGTGGAGGCGCTTCAGCAGCACCAGCGGCTTACAGCTCACTGATAGCCGATGTGGACGCTTTGGCGAAGCAGCATGGTGAGTTACAACATGGCCGATACGAAGGCCAAGTCACTGTGCGATGTTGGCTGACGTAGGGGAGCATTAGATGGATCGTAAGCTCTCATAACGGCGTTTTTTTGGGATCAAAACTCTAGCGCCAGGCGGGACTCGAACCCGCACCTCCTGCTCACCGGGCGGGAATGCTCTACGCCATTACACCGTCGGCGCTGTTTGATCGAACGCAACATCCGCACTTCCTGAGAGCAGTCAGCACTCACCCATATGTCGTCATGAATAGAATGGCCGGTGGTGTAATGGCGTAGAGTATTCCCGCCCGGTCAGCAAGAAATGCGGGTTCGAGTCCCACCAGGGGCTAGAGTTTTTATTGGGAAAACGTCTTTATGGTAGCTTAGAACCTTGACACTGGCCACTTGAGGCTTGAGGAAACTGAATTGAATAGATGGATTTTTCTGGCGTCATTTGTGAGCGTTTGTGATTACACTATCGGACGCAATAGGTAGGGGTAAGGCCCCGTTTATACTTCCGACGCCGAGCGACGCGACGGCATGTAGAGTGTCCAGATTGATCGATCGCTCAGTCAATATGGCCACTATACGTGGCGTCGCGTCGCTCGGCGGCGAAGTATAAACGGGCCTAAAGGTTATTGTAAGGCGCATGTTAGTCATCGTTACGGATACGCCATGCATTCCGCTTCTACGGGATATTGTAGATTCACTTTGAGTGCTTATTTGGCCTACGCAAGAAGACGGCTAACCGAGAAACCACCGAGCGCTTTATCTTTCATAGGTGCTTCTGGTTCCAATCTGTCAACCCTGTTGGGTGAACTTGAGGGATGGTCTTGACCAGAATTTTTTTCTTGTTCCAAAAATCATTTGCTTATTCCAATGCTTCAAGAGTCTTCTGTCACACTTTAGTCGGCCGTTGCATTTAAAATGGCCGACTTTGACTGAAAATTTTGATAGATCATAACTTTGCTTGGAAGCAATTCTATTAATCGAACTAAGCACCATTATATTTAATACACTTTTACCAATGCGAGAATAGCTTAGGCATTTCATCTTTATAAAAATTAGAACTTCGAGAATTACTTAAACATAAGAAGTCATTTTCGACATAATCTTGGTTGCTGAAGTGTTATCCTTCACACGACGGCATAAATGCTTTAAAAAATGATAATCGGTAGGTGAGAATGCTGGATGTGACAGAGTTTTGTTTCCCAGTTTATCCAGTTTCTGGACAACAATTTTTGAAACTTGCTGACGCGCGCAGTTATGCAGTAGGATTGGACCTCTTCGACCGACCAAAGCCGGAAATGAAATTGAGGTTGCAAAATCGGCTATTTCATATGCAACGACCTAATATAAACGTCCTAAAAATTGAATGTCAATCTGAGTGGGAATTCTCGGAGAAAGAATAGAACAGAGGTCAGAAATTTAACTGTCTTCGTGGCACGTCTTGAAGGGTTGTTCTTCACCTCTCATTGTAAGAACGATGTTTGTTTAAAGCATATTGTTTAAGAGAATCTCCGTGCGTTCTCGGTCGTCGCCAGGGAGCTGACTGCTCTATGGAGTCGAATTGCAGATGCGAAATTTGGAGGTATGATTTTTTCATCGAGAAGGCCTGCTAAGACTGAAAACCTCTTGTTTAAGAATCGCTGGTCACTACGTGGAATGCCTACATCGATGCGAACCACGAGTCACCACTGGTGCTGATGTCGCTGAATACAGTGATTGGCTCTCTCAACTCGGATCAGGTGGTGACGGCATTGAAAGTCATGGAGAAGACCATCCGGGCATACTTCAAACGTAAGTTTCGACTGCTTTTTTCTAGATGCAAGGGCTGGTTGTTCTCGGCATCTCATGTAGGGGTCCTTCCACTATTCGCTATCGTGTTCATCCTCTGTAGATTGGTACCTTTTCTCATGAAAAGAACATAATTAAGTCGATGTGGAAATGACTGTGGTATCCGTAGACTAACCGTCTAGGATTTAATGCTGATTTCCAAGCGTTAATTGAAGTAGGGTTCCCATAGCTATGCCGTTTTGCTAATCAAACACATCTGCTTAAGGAAATTGCTTCTCATGGTCTGAGCTGATAGAATGGGCCCAGTGCCCCGCTGGTCTCACTGTGACCGTACGCGACTATCTACTAAGCGTCTCAAGGTTGGTTGTTTACGCCATAAAGGAGTCATTCGTGTCCCTGAACACTGTTAAAGATTCCCTTGCAGCTCCAACAGGTCGTACCCACTGATGCTGACGACGTCATGGTTCTTGAAATTCCTTCAAGCCAACGACGCTGTCAAGTCTGCTCTTCACGAGTTCATCACCAGTATAAAGCCAAAGTTCGTGTCTCGCCCCCTTTTTCACTGTTCATATGATACATATCGATTATTTCGTTAAGGCATGTCTGGTGCGAAGCATCGTTTCTGCTGCTGGTTTGGCAGGAGGTGCGATGGCTTGTCGATGCGGTCATCGCGGCGCATGCTAGGCAAGGACAGACATTGGATGATCGTTTACCGTCGTTTATCCGATGGCTTAGCAAGGTAGGAACAATTTAGAGTTGGAAGCAGCGTCAACTGAAAGGCGTCTGTGATGTGTTAGGTTCTACGGAAAGTTTTCGGCACTATTGTACTTTACGGACTCCAGAGCACGAGGAGAGGTCGGAAAAATTTTTCGCCCAAACTTCGCCCAGTGGGGTTATTTGGGGGTGCTGATCACGAATTTGACATCCGTTTTTGAAATATCGTCCGATTATGGTAGATTACGGTAGGTGCCGGTGACTAAAGGCTGTCGTAATCTACCGTAATCGGCAGAAATTTCAAAAACGGATGTCATATTCGTGATCAGCACCCCAAATAACCCCTCTGGACGAAGTTTGGGCGAAAAATTTTTTCGACCTCTCCTCGTCCTCTGGAGTCCGTAGAGTACAATAGTGCCAAGTTTTCACTCGAACCCCCTCGCCGGTACACTTATAACCGAAAAGAAAACCCCGTCCGAGTTGGCCGATGCGCAACGCCCACACCCGCGCGATTCAAACCTGATTTTTATTAGCCATGGAGATGAGGGGCATTAACGACGGTCTATGGGATATTCTGCCCATCAGAAGCTCCCCCCCCCCCCCCCCCCCCCCCCCCCCCGACGCTATTTGCGCCGGACAAGCACGCAAATATCACTAGCTGCAGCGACTGATTAGCAGAGGGGTAGGTAACTGTGTTGTTCCGTAATGATTTCCCTGAATTTCACTCCGAAACTATGGTGGACAGCTCAGACGGGGTTTTTCCCGTTGTAAGTTTATCAAACACTTTTTGTAATAGCACTATGTCTACAAAGTGACCTGCAAATAGACAGCCTAGCGTTTAATCGTTCTCGGACAAGTAATGTGCCAGTAAAGGCTCGGTTTTAAGGATGTTGGAGTTGCAGCTGACGCAGATATGGATGTGTTAGGCAGGGTTTATAGTGCATCGTCATGCGACGCGGCACGATAGTCGGGATAGATATCGACCAGCCGGCGCGAAAAATCGATATCTATGGCGAACATGGTGCCGCGCCGTGGCGGCGCAAGTATAAACTAGTGCTTAGGCGGGGTTTATAGTTGCGGTTATAGTTGCGGCAGAATGAGAAGCAAGAATGCTAACTAACTAGCCCTGGTGACCGATATTAGTGAGTTCAGTAGATCGACAAAAGTATCAGCATTGTCTTAAAAGTGCCAAACCAGCCAGACTACTCTGGGAAGCCCTCCAACATCGAATCCTTAGCACGCTTTTGCTGTGCAATGTGTTTCTTAAGGTGACAGTATTTCCAGGCTGCTAAGGATGAGTCCAGCTTCCTAACTAACTTGATAACGAGCAAGAAGACTGCTCATTCTCCTCGGTAAGCATATTTTCGTCATAGTTTCAGTTTTTTTTTTGGAAAATGAGAGGAAATGCAGAGGTATTTTCAGATTGCGAGCCGTTTTAATGATTCTGGAGCTGTATTTAATGCAGCAGATGATGGGTGAATCTCAGCTGCCGAGAGCTGCAGAGGGTGCTCCTGTTCTGAACAGTCGAATTCATGCGCTTAAAGAAGCTGCTTCTAGCAAGGTGAGCTAGGCTGTGCCTTGGGTATGGGAACACGTTTTACATGGGGATTTGGAACCTTCATTCAAACGTGGTCAACCACAGTCAAAGAGCTTACCAGTACCCCTTACAGAATTTCTTCGAAAAAAAAAACGAAAGCCCTTGACTCCGTTTCGATTTCCAGTTGCGGTTCTGCTTAAACTCTCATTTTCAGGCGAACCAACAGTTCGCGGCTGCGTTCAACGTCGCCACTCCTTTCTTCGTCCAAGTGGATTTGCACCACATCGGATCCGCTCCGGCACTCGTCCTTCAGTGTTCGAGGGCCTTGTTCAAAGAGAGATTTCTATTGGATACCTGAGCTATGTGATTGCTTTGTGTGATTGTCTCCGTTTCATGCTAGTCCTAGCCAAGTCCTTGTAAAAGGGCTACAGCAAGCGAGAATGACTCTAACTTAATGTAAATACTACGTTGTGATCTACTTACTTACACATCAGCTGTATAGTGCCGGTTTCGACTGTTCAGTTTGACTCAGCTTCCGTTGTAACTCCTGTCACACGTTGGTACGGGTGGTCGTTCTAGACCCCATCGACAGGCCGAACGATTGCGTTGTTTCCACTGTTTCTTTTGTGATATAAAGCTAAAGTATGTGTTCCTACACTTGTTGGTAGCGCGTAGTAGCGCAGCTGGAGGAGGCGACGCCTGTCGTGTGCACCTGCTTTCAGGCTCTTGTTTCAGATTCCCCGCCCAGGCCAACCAATCTATCCCTGCCTTCAGAGTCGGTCAATCGACAACCTGGGGCCGAATTGATCAACGACTTTCGTAACTTTAGCGGAGAAATGTAAGCTTATCAAGCGATATGGTGAGCGATAAGCCGCGTTATCTGAGCTTTTAACGAGGCTTATCGCTCACCATATCGCTTGATAAGCTTACAATTCACCGCTAAAGTTACATAAGTCGTTGATGAATCCGGCCCCAGGGGTCAGATTCATCAACAACTTACAGCAAGTTGACGGATGAATTACACCCGAAATCCCTGATAGCGGGGCTTAGCAAGCGATTTGGTGAAACATTTCGGCATTTCAACTATCAGGGATTTCGGGTGAATTTTTTGCGTTAAATTGCTGTAAGTCGTTGATGAATTTGGTCCCTAATGTGCCCTTGAAGGATGAAAAAACGACTTGCCCATTGGCGGACCACCTTAAGCCATTAGGCCAATTAGGCATTCAAATAGCCTCTACGACACCCCGTGGGGAAAAATTCGTGGCGCATCTTTGAGGGGTTTGATTAACGCCGTCCTTTGTCAGTTAATTGTTTAACCAGCCGTCCGTGCGGGCTCTCGGCCGCACCGAAGGATTCTTGACGACTTCGCCGTGGCAATAACTTCCCATCATGAATTGTAGCTGCCACCTATGTCATGGTTTCCTCAGGAAGGACATCTTAACTACTCGATTAAGGCAAGTTAGAAAAAGAGCGAAAAAATGGACGACATCCATAAAAGGCGATTATTTGCCCAATATCGATTGGTGGCGATCGACAGTTCAAAAACGGACTTCAGATTCGTGTTCGGCGACCTTGATTACCCCGGGGCTGAAGTTTCGTGCCGCTTGAACGACACCCACAAAAATCGATAATATCGATCGATATCGATTGCCTTCCCTGCTGTTAACGCCTCCCGTCGATGGTCATCTAAATGGCCATGCACGGTTGCCGACGTGTTCGGCTACTCAGTGCCCCCATTCCAGTTGTGACGGAAATACACACACACACACACACACACACACACACACACACACACACACACACACACACACACACACACACACACACACACACACACACACACACACACACACACACACACACACACACACACACACACACACACACACACACACACACACACACACACACACACACACACACACACACACACACACACACACACACACACACACACACACACACACACACACACACACACACACACACTTTTGCTCCTTTATATATAGTAGGATGATTGATTCAAGAAGTAGGAATACGACCTCGCAAAAAGTAAACGCATTGGTTCTATAAAACTGAAAGTGGAAAGTCGGCGTGGGAGAAAAAAAAAAGGCGCGAAAGAAGTCACTAATTACTACGAATTCAGAAAAGTCACGTTTTTATTCGAATATTCGAGAAATTTCTGAGAGCAGTATGGCTATGCTATGGAGTGATATTTCACGGATTCTTCACAGGGTAGCTATCTTCGCTTCGAGATGCATCGTGCAATTAGCCTTCGTGCTAAATTCTTTCGCGCCACTCGAAGACATGTCAGTCCTTTCTCGGTTGCAAGCGAACTTGGCACTAAATTACCTAGAGACGGCTGAGGGAGACCTACGTTGAGCTCGTCGAGCAATCGAACTCTACCTGATTCGACGACATGTCTGCAGTTCCTCGCGTCTGTTGTCCAAAAAACTGATAAAAGCAAGACAGTCAAATAATCCCCACACAGGTTCTGAACGCACGTGGTAGGTGTCTATAGTCAAAAATTAAGTAAAAATACCTCAAAGTAGATATGAGTGTCTGCTGATTGAAAGTTACATTTACGAAAAGTTGATTTACGGTTTTTTTTAATTTTTCTTTACGATTTACAACCCAAAATGCCATTAATCGTAAATCTTAGTTTCGCGCACCCCCGATGCCAAGCGATCGCCTCTTGAAAATCGACATGTATGTAATCTATTAGGTTGTCCCATAAGTCTTCGCCGTTTTTTTTCAACGATTCACTGCAGATTTCGCCGGCGGTCTCTTGCATAGCGCTGCATAGCTTTCGAAAGAGAATGATTTACTCTGTGAGAGCATATATTGCATTTCTTTTTTCATCATGAATTTTGTCAATTTTTAGGTCGTTAAATAGAAAAGTGAAAAGGTAGCCATTTGCGCACTTGTTCTCTCCGCTTAGGTTTGTAATTTTTTGCGCAGTTTTTACACCATTTGGAAGACAATGTTCTGTACTACAAGAATATGCGTTGGTCCTATTTTCTCACTTGTCCTTTATTGATTTTTAGGCCATCAAATTGGGAATTCTGACTTTTCCGTCCGAATTTTTACCAAAACTCCGGTTCTGTGGTTGGACTTTTTTGCTTGGTGTTATATGTCGTTCGGAAGAGGATGCCTTGCTCAGTAAGAATTTGTGTCGCGTTTATTGGCTCACGCTGATTTCTGTCGAATATCAACAACTGAAGAAGGAGAAGGAGTTGTTGGTGAAGACGATTTTTCTCTTTTTGGCATTTTGTTGATATTCAATAGAAATCGATAAACGCAACACATATTCTTATAGAGCAAGACATTTCCTTTCGAACGACATATAACACCAACCCAAAAAGTCCAACCACAGAGCAGGAGCTGTCGGCAAAAATAACCATCCTCCTTCGGACGTCCCAATTTGATGACCTAAAAATCAATAAAGGACAAATGAGCAAATAGCACTAACACATATTCTTGTAGTACGGAACATTGTCTTCCAAATGCTGTAAAAAAAACTGTGCAAAAATTCCAATCCTAAGCGGAGAGAACAAGTGCGCAAATGGCTACTTTTTCACTTTTTCACTTTTCACTTCAACGACCTAAAAATTGACAAAATTCATGATGAAAAAAGAAACACAATACACGTTCTGATAGAGCAAATCATTCTCTTTCGAAAGCTAGCGGCGCTATGCAGGAGACCGACGGCGAAATCTGCAGTGAATCGTTGAAAAAAAAAACGGCGAAGACTTATGGGACAACCTAATCACCTGTATCACCTGTCGTCCCGTTGATCATCGACTTGCTCGAGCGGGCGCCAGCAGCGTCTCCATTCGTCCCTGTCGCGTGCCAGAGTGGTCCAATGGATCCTCCTCGCTCGAGGGACACGAGGAGCGTCATATCGGTCGTTCAGGGCTTTCACGAAGAAGTCCGACCAACGCGTTGGTGGGCGTCCTGGTGTTCTTTTGACATCCCGCGGAATCCAATCTGTGACGGCTCTCGTCCAGCGGGTGTCTGCGAATCGCATTACGTGGCCGGCCCACCTAATTTTCGACGACTTGGCCCATGCGACAGCGTCTCTGATCTTCGAACGTCGGCGAAGCTCGGAACTCCGGAGGCCTTCTCTCACTTGCGTGAGTCGTGTCACTCCGAGCATCGTCCTCTCGATTCCACGCTGCGCGACGCTGATCGCGTGTTCATCCTGCTTTCGTATAGCCCAGGTCTCTGAGGCGTATGTTAGGGCAGGAAGAACAGTGGAGTCGAATAGGTGGGCACGGAGTCGGACGTTCTTCGTCTTCTTCGCGACTTCTTCGACGCTCTTGAAAGCTCCCCAAGCCGCTCGTTTCCTCCTGCTCAGCTCTGGTGCTAGGTCGTTGGCCATGTTGACTTCGCGACCCAGATACACATAGCTGGAGCATTCGGAGACGTTCGTTCCGTTGAGCGAGAATGGGGCATCAGAAACCTATCCGTTCTTCATGAACATCGTCTTCGTAAGATTCAGCTGCAGTCCAACGCTTCCACATACACGATCGAAGTCGGCCAGCATTCGTTCCGCCTGACTGATGCTCGGGGTTATGAGCACGATGTCGTCAGCGAAGCGAAGATGGTGCAGTTGCCGGCCGTCGACCTTCACTCCCATGTCTTCCCATTCTAGTTCGCGCATGACGTTTTCGAGGGTGGCGCTGAAGAGCTTCGGGGATATGGTATCCCCTTGTCGAACCCCTCTCTTCACGTCAATGACGACGTCGTTGTAGAATGGTGAGATCTTGGTCGTGAATCCACTGTACAGCTCTCGAAGGACTCTGATGTACTGAGTAGGAACGCCCTGGGTGAGCAGGGCTTCCATGACCGCTTCAGTCTCGACGGAGTCGAATGCCTTCTTCTGGTCGATGAACGTAAGGCACAGCGGAAGCTTGTACTCTTCGATGAGCTTCCTAATGGTGTGTATGTGGTCGATCGTGCTGAATCCTCTCCGAAATCCTGCTTGTTCGCATGGCTGTCCTTCGTCCAGCGTTCTGCTAATCCTATTCAGGATCACTCGAGTGAACAGCTTGTAGACTACGGACAGCAGGCAGATCGGGCGATAGTTGCCAATGTCGTGCACGTCTCCCTTCTTGTACAGCAAAACGGTCTTGCTGGTCTTCCACTGAGATGGAACCTTGCATTCGGACAGGTAGCGTGTGAAGAGGCGCGCCAAGGTGTTGATGAGCGCTGGCGGGAGGTTCTTCAGGTGTTCAGTTCTGATCCTGTCAGAACCGGGTGCTGTACGTTTCTTCACCGACGAGATGGCGTGTCGGATTTCGGAAGAGAGAACAGAGGGGACGACGTGTCCATCCTGCGGAAGATGGCATGGGGGGCAGGTGGACGTGGCTATCGAAGAGATCGGAGTAGAAGTCGTGGATGACTTTCTCCATGGTCCTTCTGGAAGAGGTGATGGTTCCGTCAGGACGTCGGAGAGCGGTCATCTTGGTCTTGAAGTTGGCGAAGTTCCGGCGGGCATTGCGGATGCTCAGCCCTGCCTCTGCTGCTTCAGCCAACACTTCCGCCCTTCTCTCCTTAAGATCTTCCTTTATCGCCGCTCTGCATAGCTTTGCAAGCTCGGACGTCAGTTGGTAGTTGCCTGACGCTCGTGCTGCTCCACGCTGGCGTATCAGCTCGAGAGTTTCCGGAGACAGGCGTCTCTTGGTGGTCTTCAAGCTCTCGGTTCCCTTAGCACTATCGTGGAGATGGTGCACGAAGCGATCGTATTCCTCGTCGACGTTGTCCATGACGGCATCTTCCCAAAGGCCGACAAGAGAGGTGTAGAGATCCCAGTTGATGGTCGTTCTGGGATTCCTCTTCTTGAACTTCGCGGCCTTCTCTTCTTGACGCGAAAAGCGGAACCTCGCGCGAAGGAGGCGGTGGTCCGATCCCGTGTAGAACTTGGGGACAACGGAGACATCGGTCAGGCAGTACTTGCGATTGAAGATGATGTGGTCGATCTCGTTGTGGAACTGGCCACCGGGGGATTTCCAGGTCCATCGTAGGGAGGGAGGCTTCTGGAACTGCGAGTTTCCATGGATGGTCTTGGTCGACATGATAAACTCAGACAGCCTTTCACCTTGCTCGTTCCACTCCAAACCGTGGGTTCCGATGTGAAGTTCTTCCGGCGACCTTCGTGGCCCGATCTTGGCGTTGAAGTCACCGACGATCACCTTGTAGAAGGTGTGATCTTCCTTATAGAACTTCTCAAGCTCCACGTAGAAGGCCTCGACGTCTTCGTCGTCGTAGTCGGATGTTGGGGCATACGCGACGAACACAGTCAAGGCTGGCACGGAGCCACATCGCTTCAGTCGCAGACGTCCGATTCGGCTTGTCAGAGACTCGTACGAATCGATGTTCATGGCCAAGTGCGTGTTGACGAGGACACCAACGCCTCCTACTCCCCTGCTGTCGCATGCTCCGAGGAACAGTTCTTCTCCGGAGTCGTAGGCGGCGTGTAGGGGGTGGTGTCTTCTCGTCTCGGTCAGTCCGATGACGTCGTACTTGATCTTCCTGGCTTGCATCATCAGGTCCTCGACGGATGCTTCGGACGCAAGCGTGCGGGCGTTGTAAGTACAGATCGTCATCCTAGTCCTTCTCAGTTTGCGCAGCCTGGTTAGGCCCTGAGATTTTAGCAGCCTCTCCGTACTCGTCCTTCCCATCGCTGCAGAAATGGGGGCTCTTTCGGGGTCAGGGGAATGAGGCCCTTTAGTGCTGCTGTGTTTGACTGGAATACAACACGGATAGCTAGTCAGGCTCTGTCGTGCGGGCGGGGTACTCCGGGCAGCCAGCCAGACTGCCCGAAGGGACGGGGCGAGACTTAAGGCGGCCTCGAATCGCCTTACATGTACTCCCAGTCTACCGAGTGCAAGCTTTTGGCCGAGCCGACACAGTTACAATCCGCACAGTCACGGACACATCCACGCACACTGTGCACGAACATGCCGCTCCCACGCACAAGGAACGCATCGACCCGACACAGCAGGAGCAAGGAGTCCATCCCCTGCATCCCACCTGCGTCTCTGGGCAGTACACGGTCGCATTTGGTTCGCGTTTAATTCCCCTATCCACCACCCGGGGACGCGCCACGTGGCCCTGCGACAAGCGGCCCGAGATCCCTCTTAACAAGAGAGCCCGAAGGCTCTCTATCGAGGGAGATCATTTTCATGTCGTATTGAGCACTTTTCGAATTCGAATCAAATTGGGCACTCTTCTAAGCTAGCTTAAGACTTTTGAAATCAAAGCGAACTCTTCCAAATCAAAATGATCTTTCTCAATGTTAAACTAAAGACTCTCCAAAAGTGTTAGAATATTATTCATGTGCACGGAAAATTTTAGTGTGTTTTCTTTGAAGCTTTAATTAATTTACCCAACTCTTTGAAATTTTATAAAATTCTCATTTTTCGTGGAAGAATAACGTCCAATAGCTTGTTTCAAAGAGCAAGAGAGCGGCAATTTTTGGAGCCAAAAGAAAAGATTGCACCAAGACGTCGCGAATTTTATTCGATTGATAGCAAAAACGCTGATTGCATGGAATTGCATGGAATTTCACACCTGTATACGTTAAAACAGAAGCAATTGTAAAGAGCACACATACCTTTACTTTGATAATTCATGCAAGCAGCTTTTACACTATCAATCAAATAAAAATCGCGAATAGCTTTTCGAGTGCATGGCGCAGTCAGGTCTTGTAACCCACCTAATGCTTGCCGCCCTGTTGCGATTTAAGAACAATTTTAATTTATTATTCTTTCTAAAAATAAAGATAAATAATAAAATTATCACACTCGTTTCGGCAGCTGTACTAAAAAATTCAAAAAAGTTATACTAAACTTTTCCTTGAACAACATATTATTTTAACCATCTTGGAGAGTGTGTAGTTTAACCTGTAAGAAGCTCGTTTCGATTTGCAAGACATTCAATTTGATCTCAAAATTCTTAGGCTAGCTTGGAAGAATGTTCAATTTGATTTAAAAAGTCTCCAACTCGACGTGAGAGTTTAATAGTTCCCCGGGCAACCAGCCGCTGCTGCAACTTCCGCAGCGGACTGTCAACAGCCCGTTTCCATTACTTTTACTCGTCCTAGTAATTTAGAGGATCTGTTACCTATAAGTTCGACGTTTCAGATCAGTTCGTTCAGGTCGGCGGAGTGGCGTTCTTCCCCCGCCGTTTAGGGTCTGTTCATACTTCGCGACAAGGGCGACAAAAGCAACAGGAACGACTGGAGCGACTGGAGCGACAAGAGCGACAAGAGTGACTGGGGCGATGGACATAGTGTGGTGTACGTAAATAATTGCGTACTCCACCTTCCGTCCGCGACGAATGTAGTGTGAAATGTGTAATTATTTACGTACACCACACTACATCCGTCGCCCCAGTCGCTCCAGTCACTCTTGTCGCTTTTGTCGCTTTTCGCTCTTGTCGCGAAGTATGAACAGGCCCTTAGGCGCCTTTTATACTCCCGCCGCGCAGCGGCGCGTCAATTCGGAACGCGGCGCGGCCAGTCGCGCCGCGCCCGAATTTGACGTGCCGCTGTGCGATTGTAGTTAGAAAGGGGAGCGTCAGCGACGCGCTGCGACCAACTTCTACGTACTACGTTCCGTGCGCCATGAAGGACGACGGAAGAGATGGTCCAAGAGTCATTGAAGAACCAAAACAGAAAGAATTCGTCTGGCCGATCAGCGGAATGCAATGCATCTGGCTAATGTTAGTGGTGGAAATCCTGTGGGGAACGACGAATCCTCTCTTAAAGCTGGGGTCGAAGTCGTCTGCTCAACCTACGGTTGAAATTGGTGAGTGTGGTATTGATTCGAGTCCCCTGCAATGCAAATGGCACTAAACGACTCTTTATTTTGCAAATGTGCAGGTTCATAAGTGAAATTGCTGGAAGGTACTCATTGTCGAGAATCGCTCAGAATTCTCTCTCGTATTGCCATCCGTGGTCATTGTTCACTGAACATATCTTTAGCGTAGTAGGTAAAACTTCGTGAATGTCTACAGGTCTCCATCCCTTCCTAAGTTACGAAAGGTACGGGTGACTAAGGTAGTGGTCACCGAAAACGGATGTCAGATTCGTGGCCAGCACCCTAAATAACCGCCCCCCCCCCCATGGAAAAGTTTGGTCAAAAAAACCTTTCCGACCTCTCATCGACCTCTGGAGTCCTGAAAGTGCAATAGTGCCAACATTTTGCTACACCTTCTTTGTTTTGTTAGTTGAGGAGCCAAAACAAGGAGTACATAGCAAAATGATTCATCTCGGTGGTGAATCTCCCACTCCACATCGAGTCTGCCGCAGCTGATCGCGCCGCGCCGCGCCCTTCCCTCCAGCGGCGCGATTCGCCGAATACCGTAATCCAAAATTCCGTCAAGTGTGGTGTTTTGAGGCGGCGGAGTATGAATGCGATGCGGCGCCGCCGGGCGGCGCGAAAAATCGATAGCTATGTCAACCATCGCGCCGCGCCGCGCGGCGGCGCGAGTATAAAAGGCGCCTTAGGCCAATGTTATACTTCGGCGACGCGTCGGCCGACGTCGGCGACGCTGTGCTTTGCGGGCAGCTACGCACTGCGTGGCGGCCCGCCCAACACAGCGTCGCCGACGACGTCGCCGAGAGCTCCGCAGGGGGGTGTTATACTTCCGCCGCCGACGTCGGTGGCGACGTCGTCCGTGGGTCGGTCGCCGCGCTGTGCACGGCGACGGGCCGTCGCCGGCCTCATTCAAGGCTGGGAAAAAATGCGCTCAGAGGGAGTATTTTGTTTGTGGGTGGGTTCTTCGTTCCCGGCACTGTCAACATCCTCGGCGGACCTCGAATTACGAAATCGAAAGTGCAAAAACGCCCATCTTGCGGGCACAAATGGTGCCTTTTTTACTCTTCATGTCCATTTAAAGTTAGTCACATGAGGACTTCACAGAATTCTTGTGGTTTTTAATATGTAGCAGTTCTATTCCAACGAAAAATGTTTTCTTTAAGGCTTGCAGAAAAATATGTAAAAAGTTACTTTGGTGTGTTCTTTAACAAACAACGAAATTGAGGCAGATAACAGAGTTTCAACAGAAAAAAGGCATAAAAATATACGTATCTCTACCTGATAGACGGAAGTGAGTGTTTTTTTTATACTGCCTAATTCTAATAATACTGGGTGTCTCAAGAAATGAATGCACTGTTAGAAAGGTGATAACTTTGGTCACAAAAAGGTACTGAAGAAGTTAAATGCTCATATAAAATCTTAAGCAAATAGGAATTTTTTGACGTATGAACGTATAGATTGCGCCATGCACACGTCTGTTTTTATCTGCTTTTTTGATGTTTAGAACTTGACAACGACGTGAAAGACACGTAGCATGCGAGTTTAGTGATTACAGAATTTAAATGTGGGCAGCAGACCTATTTTCCGAAACGGGTTCTGGGGACTGATGAAGCAACATTAAAGCTGAATGGAGAGGTTAATCAGCATAACTGCAGCTACTGGGCGGCGGAAAAGGCTATTGGCCAATGGCGTATACCCCGCGGCATATCGCGGGCAGTGACTTCAGGGTATCGTGGGTCAGATAGCCTGCTATAGGCAAATTATAGCAGCTATGCCAGGGGGCGTAGCCCTGCTCATGGCGGACATAAATACCCGTTACGAGCGTACCAGGGTGGTCTTTTTTGTGGTAGTACATGGCAGTTCTGCTAATTGCAAACTCATTTGGTGTTGCTTCTTTCATCTCGCAATTGCATGATTTATTGCACTGAAAGACTCCGCAAAGTAACGCTTAGTTTGTTTATGTTCCGAACTCAAATATGTCGCAATCGGCAGACTGGTGGCCAAATGATGACATTGAAAGCGCGCTCCGATGCTAAAAATGCGCTCCGATGCTCTCCTGTCAACGACGTCCCCGACGCTGCCACAGAATCTGTTGACGACGTCGACCACGCATCTGTGGCGACGTCGGCGGCGTCTGTGGCGACGTCGGCTGCGTCTGTGGCGACGTCGGCGACGTCGGCGACGTCGCTGGTGACGTCAGCGTCGGCCGACGTCGGTGACGGGCCGTCGCTGACGTGTCGCAGCGTCGGCGACGCGTCGCCGAAGTATAACATAGGCCTTAAACGGAGGCGTTGCAAATGTCTGCGTCTCCACTATCTCGTAAGGCAGCCACTGGACTCTCGAGCAAGCCTAGGAGTTGGGGTGAGCGGTCCAGGGGCCGTATGCTCGTCTACCCCGAGTCTCCCCCAATGGGGGACTGGGGCGTGATATGATATGCTGATATTGATTGATTTTCCCCCAACGGGGGAACACGAGCATACGGCCCCAGGGGTAGAACGCTCGTCCCCGACGCTCGCTCGACTGTCCAGGGACCAAAAGTCACAACGCACCCCATGTTAGGCGGTTTTCGCCCGAATTTCCCAGTTTTCACGGCTATCAGATGAGCTTTCCACTCCAAAAAGGTCGATGTGCAGCTCTGTTGCTATCCTCATTCCTCAAACGAGCCATCTGGCACAAAGGCCAAAAGACTAGGGCACTAATCTCGATGGAGCGAGGAATTCTCGTTGGAGCGCACATTCCTCGTCCGAAAATTTTGTAGATTGAGCGGGCTCTCCTTTCGCTGTCGTGCTTTCTCATCGTATTTTGTGTTTGCAAGATATTCTCCTCCACTTTCAACGGGAACTTAGAGCGACAACCAGTAGTTCCCCGATATTTAAAGCTTCTATTAGTGATTTCTCACAGTTTGAGCGATACATCCGATCTGGCTGGCCTTTTGTCTATATCACCCGGTTTGTTCCTGACGTATGACGAAATCTAAATCTAAGATTAGCTAGTGGCCTTTCCTTGAATGCACATACCATCTGACTCTAACACTGAAAAACCACGAACTTCAAGGGTTGTGATCTTCTATGCCTTTCAAGGTTACCTAATGCTCTGAAGCGTCAGATTTTCTCAGCAGAAACTGAAATTCCTTCACGGAGTCCGCGGAAATCCCATCGAATTTGAGGCGACTGGGCTGCGCTGCGCTGCCCAGTCGGACTTATCGATCGGCTGTTCACCGAGTGGATTAGCCGGACGGACGTTCGTTCCGCTGCGAGGTGTCTCTGCACTGGCGGTTGGATCCTCGTCCCTTCATCCGCTTTTATTCCCATGACTTGATCTGGATTCTGTTGGTGTCCCTTCATTCTCAGTGATTTTTTACGCGGTCCATTATTTTCGGTCAGTTTTAGTTGTTTTTTACAATCACAGACCAATGCTGAGGTTTTTCCCACCTGATTAACGACTTCAGTTTATTAGTGGTGGATGAAGCTAACCACTAAACTAAAAAGGATAAAGGACGGCGCTACTCACACCCTTTTTGGGATGCGCCACGCATTCCACTTCTACGGGATGTTGTGCAGGCGATTTGAATGCGTATTTATCACAACCTTACCAGTGCACAAATCGGACCAGTAACAATCAGAGACAACTACTCTCAGCACGATTACATTGATTAAGTCACAGGGAATCTAGACGTTCACCTAAGGATGGAAAGACAGGCATATTCCCGCTCCAAGTAGACGGAGGCGTAGCGAGGGCAAGAAGCGACTTAGCTCTTCTTCTCCAACTCAGTAAGGTGCTTCACTCCGTCGTACACTCGCTTGACAGCTTCAAATTCGGTCAGTTCAAGAGGAGTAATGAAGTCCGCCCGCTTGGTTGCTCGCCTATTTCCAAATCAGTGGCTCACGAATACCAACTAGACCCACGCGGAATTGTTTTTGACCAACGGCGGACCTCAAACTTGGGTAATTAAACCATTTATATTAAATTTAAAAAACAATAACAACAAACGTATAAGACAACCAATCCTAAATGGCTAAACAGGACAACAGGACCGTCGAAATCAGATATCAACTGAAATCGTTAAGCAGAACTTGAAGAATAAAATGCCGACAAATGCGGAGAGACGTATACAAACACCAAAACAAAAGACAATCGTCCACATAGTTGCGTATTTATGCAAAAAGAAATGTTTACAGACGCCCCATGCGTCTAATCTGCCGTCGCGATCTCTCCGCAATGAACACATCCTATTGATTGTCGAATTCCTTGAATTTAGAAGACGATTTGTCGTCAAGGAGCCTTGTTCGATATGTCATAAACACCACAGAAATAATAAGCCTTATTTTCCACCTCAAGCCATTGTATGGCCACAAGGCTTTTCTCGTCTGGGTCAACGAGGAGCATCATCTCCGCATCATCTCTATGCAAAAAACCCCGTTTATGCTTCCGACGCCAAGCGACGCGGCGGCATGTATACCAGGGATGCACATTTAACGGTTAACGATTTAACGAATTTAACGAACTAACGGCATTTTTCGTTAAAATCTGGCTTAACGACTTAACGGAAATTTTTAGAAATTTAACGGAATTTTTAACGGACTCTTTTCTCAGTGAGTTTATCACATTTGCCCTTAGTCTTCACTAATGTTGTAGGTCTCATCCTCCCTATTAGGACCGTTCCTAAAAAAAACTATTGGAATCAGCAAGAACATTTTAATGTTTTCATGAATATGTTTTGAATTTTTGAAATTTTTTAAAAATGCATTTCGGGGGCGCAATCGGAGGAGATGCCGGCTGTCGCGTGCCCCTATACCAGGTTCCTGGTTCGGATTTTCCGCTAGGCCAACCAAGCCTTCCATCCCTACGGGTTGAATTGGTACCAGACTTGCCTCTTGTTCATCGGCTGGCCACCGCAAGTCATTGTATGACCAAATACGCATTCAAATCGCCTCCACGACATCCCGTAGAAGTAGAATGCGTGGCGGTGATAGTGATTGAGTAATGCCGTCCTTTATCCATCTATTCTTTGATGCATTTTGGACGTGAAGTTTCTTCGCCGAGCCCCCATGCACGCCAACGAATCCATAAAGATACTGGTCTAACACCTTCTCGTAAGATATGCCTATCCTCATCTGGCGTTGCTTATCACAGAATAGTTTTGCCCGCCACTTGGAACAGTCCTGACAGAGAGAATGTTTTCTCTCGCTGGACGTATTTTAAACGATTTTAGAAAAACGCTAATAACAAAAACCAGGAAAGCTACTTTTTCTGATCGTTAACACGTTGACGACGTAGCACACCTTCTCGGCAGTGTAGGACCGTGTGACACGATGTCGTGTCACGGTCTCGACGTTGCAAAAAATGGATTGGTCCCACCCACCGGACACTCGAAAACCGTGCGTTCGACAACGTGTTCACATTCCACTGATAGCCTTTTAATTGTATCTTTATTAAATCTTTCTGTAATTAATGGGGTGATGCCCGCATGGAGATTGTTTATGCTCGTAGAACAGTCACTCAAAAAGGCCTCGCAAAAAATAAGAAGAGGAACTCCGGGTTTTGCCTTATCGTACATTTTAAGATGCCTTGTCGGTGATCATCTTGCATGGTAATTCCATACCTCTCTTCTTCCACACCCTGTAGATAATTTGTTGCTCAAGGCTTGCTCGAAAACTTTCCTAGACCCCACCCTTCAATCTGTTGTAGGTCACAGCAATGACTGCTAGAATCTAAAAAATTACGAATCTTTTTCTGTAATTTTGAAAACACGGAAAGCTGAGATAATTCTGCTTCTGTGCCAGCAAGGTTGGTAGGTGGAAAGTTTATTCTACGCATAACGCTTCGACCGTTTCGTCGTCTTCAGAGGCATGACCTTCCACCACTAACGATCACCTCACCTGTATCACCTGTCGTCCCGTTGATCATCGACTTGCTCGAGCGGGCGCCAGCAGCGTCTCCATTCGTCCCTGTCGCGTGCCAGAGTGCTCCAATGAGTCCTCCTCGCTCGAGTGGCACGAAGAGCGTGATAGCGTTCGTTCAGGGCTTTCACGAAGAAGTCCGATCAACGCGTTGGTGGGCGTCCCGGTGTTCTCTTGACATCCCGCGGAATCGAGTCGGTGACGGCTCTCGTCCAACGGGTGTCTGCGAAGCGCATTACGTGGCCGGCCCACCTAATTTTTGACAACTTGGCCCACCACTAAAGATAAGTGCAGCGATTCGCTACAACTCGTTGTTATCAGACCAGGGGCCGTATTCATCAACAATTAAATCCGTGGATGTGGTGCTCCGGCATAGAGCTACTTGCCAGCGGCCAAATTTTCAGTGCAGCCACTACCTACTGCATATGTGAACAGCATAGCCTTTACTGCTGACAGTGTAATAGGTAATAATTTCGCTTCGCTTGTCTTCTGCGAGAACATGAATTCCCTTCTGTTCACTTTCAAGCATTATTCGTCTATACAACGCATGCTCGATCGTTACTGCCCTCTTAATTGTGATCGATAATGCTGAAATTATTCATTTTTTAGACTCCAACAGTCTCAGGGGCTTGGATAAACCTAGGCAGCACCAGATGCGGTTGTTTCTGGTGCTATGTGCGGTCATCGTAGTGGCTGTACTAGGATCCGACTATCCACGAGATCCCTATGCAACGCTTGGAATATCGAGAAGGGCTACTGCTAAGGAAATCAAGCGAGCCTACAAACAGCTGGCCAAAGAATGGTGTGTTTATTTTTGGTTTTTTTTACCGCTCTCATACAAAATTAGACTTGTCGCACATGAGTGTTAATTAACAAATTAGTTTTTTTCTTCAATCGTAGCGCGGATGTTGCCCAGGTATAAAAGATACACAGATTGAATATCCTACTATATATAAGCGAGAACGGTCGTTTGTCTGTGGATGACTGAGTGCGTATGTGTGTGGGTGTGTGTTTGTTTGTTTGCACAGAAGTGCTGAAGGAGTGTGTTGGGAGAAAGTATGGGTGAGGAGGGGGGGGGGGGTTGGTTGTAGTTGTCACCAGTTGTCAACTGTTGTAGTTGTCGACAGGCGTCCATGTTCAGACGACATGTCACCGATGTCGCGCAAGGGGTATTCGGATTCAGACGACTGATGTCGCGCAAAGCAGGTGAGAAGACGTTACCGACGTCGTTCATCAGGTGCCTGGGTTCAGAAAAGGTGTCACCGATGTTGCGAAAGGCCTGTCCGGATACAGACGACGTGTCACCAATGTCGCGCAAAGCATGCCCGACTTGAGAAGACATGTCACCGACGTCGTTCATCAGGTGCCTGGGTTCAGAAGAGGTGTCACAAATGTCGCGAAAGGCCTTCCAGATTCAGATGCCGTGTCGCCGATGTCGCGCAAAGCACGTTCGGGTTGAGAACACATGTCACCGACGTTGTTCTGCAGGTGTCCGGGTTCGGAAGAGGTGTCACCGATGTCGCGCGAGGATTCTGGATCCAGACGACGTGTTACCAGTGAAGGTGGTACCAGTAATGGGGACCGGTGAAGGATGGGTTCCAGTGAAGATGAGACCGGTAGAATGTTGACCAGTGAAGAGGGGACCAGGTGAAGGGGGACCGGTGAGGAAGGGACCAGTAATGGGGACCGGTGAGGCGGAGAAGGGGTCCAGTGAAGGGAAGACCGATAGAAGGTTGACCAGTGAAAGAGCGAACTAGGTGAAGAGGGACCTGTGAAGAAGATACCAGTAGTGGGGACCGGTGAATGAGGGGAAGGGGTCCAGTGAAGGGGGACCGGAAAAGGGTTGATGAATAAAAGGAAGAGTAATGGGGATCGGTGAAGGATAGGATGACCAGCGAAGAGGAGACCAGTAAAGGGAGGTCCAGAGAAGATGGGACCGGTAGAATATTGACCAGTGAAGAGGGGACCAGGTGAAGGGGGACCAGTGAGGAAGGGACCAGTATTGGGGACCGGTGAGGGGGGGGGGAGTGGTCCAGTAAAGTGTGGACCGGTGAAGGAGGGGGAGGGGTCCAGTGAAGGGGGGACCGGTGAGGTGGGGGAGTGGTCCAGTGAAGGGGAGGGGGGACCGATAGGAGGTTGACCAGTGAAAGAGCGAACCAGGTGAAGGGGGACCGGTGAGGAAGGTACCAGTAATGGGGACCGGGGAAGGGGTCCAGTGAAGGGGGACCGGAAAAGGGTTGATGATTAAAAGGGGGACCAGTGAGGGTGGGACCAGTGATGGGGATCGGTGAAGGATAGGATGATCAGCGAAGAGGGGACCAGTAAAGGGAGGTCCAGTGAAGGTGGGAGCAGTAGTAGGGACCGACGAATGGGGAGGGGACCAGTGAAGGGTGAACCGGAAAAGGGCTGACAATAAAGGGGAACCAGTGATAAGGACCAGTTAATTGGGATCAGTGAAGGTGATGGATCTGTTTTGCCCTATTCCGCTATACCATTCTATATAGCAAAACCAGTTTTTTTAATGAATGAGAGAATGCCTAAAGAGGAGAAGAAGACGTTCGTGGTTTCTATTCTCCGGGTTTAGAGCGAAGCCCCAACCAGACGTTTGGCGGTCGGCAGGCCGTTGAACGTCTGGTAAAATTATAACAAAGAACAGCTATCAAAACAAGCATACTAAAGAGTTTCAAGAGACCTTATAAGGCATCTATGACAGCAGATAAAAACGACTATGGCAGTATTCCAGGGGCCGGATACATCAACCGCTTACCGGCCGGTAACGGTGAAAAGTACCGCCAAACCCAGATGACGAGATTCATCAGCATCAGGTTTGGCGAAACTTTTCACCGTTACGACCGGTAAGCGGTTGAGGAATCTGGCGTCTGAAGACTACAATTTCTTGCAAGAATGCGTAGGCAGACCTAGATGCAAACTCTTTATTGTAAAGATGGTCGTTCTGTGATCATGTATTTGTTTGTTTGCTTATTCGCAGTAGGCTTTGAGAGAAAGTGGTCAGGGAAGTTGATTTTGTCTAGAAATGGGCTAGCAAAGCTATGGGAGGGAGATTTTTCAACTACTGAAGTACACTGTTACGCAAGGTACCTTTTAATCCCCATCATTTCGTGCAGCACGAGGTTCTGCTTGATATGTAAAGTCAGTCGATATGTTTTCTGTCTACTGAGAGAATAACGCATTCGCTTCTAAATCTTTGACCCATCAGTCGCAATTTGATGAGAATTTCTACACTAAATTTATGCATAGTCAAGTTCTAAGAGCGCAGATGTCAGTGGCAGTGCTTAAGCTCCCTAACCCAATCGAATTGCTATGTTATTTTTCTTTTTCCAGGCATCCTGACAAGAACACAGCACCAGACGCCCAAGAGAAGTTCGTGGCAATAAGCCGTGCCTACGAGTTGTTGTCGGATCCGCTGAGGAAGGAGCGCTTCGACAAATTTGGAGCTGTCGACGAATCGCCACAAACTGGTCCACAGAACCACGGATTCGGCGGATTTGAGCACTTCGTAAGTGATCATGAAGGTTCAGAAGGTTTAGGAGGCTAGACGAGATGCTTCAAGAAGCGCTGCTGCTGCGTTGTCTCGCAACAATCCAACATTTTCGAAGGTGTAGACAAACAGTGAGGTCTTCCTTCTTTCGACTGATCTATTCTTCGTTATTCAACATCAGAATACCAGAGCAAGACCACTTTGAGCTGTATGCGTCTTGGCGTTTAAGCTGATCAAATGTTCTTGAATGACCTCTATGAGTTTTTTGTAAACATTCTTTAAACGTTTTTTCATATTTTATAAGCGGTCCACACTAACGTTTAAGCGCGTTCAATTTCAGTTTGGCGGTTTCGGAGGTTACGAAGATGGTATTTTTGGCAAGCAAAGGATCTCCCTTCGTCAGTATACGCATTCAATCCTTGAAAGGTATGAAGTATTGAGTGAAATCTCAATTCTGCTTTCCATCACTTCACTTATTCACCAATAAATAAATTTTGAACCCTTGCGAGACTTGTGGTCTCTACATTGTGAGGAGTCATCACAGAAGGTCTCTTTAAATCAGGATAAAGACGGAAATGTTGAGATGTGTTGGCGTAGGGGTGCAGTAGTGGTCCGCTTTAGGTTTCAAATTAAATGCCAAGGAACAAATCTGCGCACAGAACTGGTATTGCTGCGGTTATAAGGTCTGAACTTCAATATATTTTACATTCTTGGTCCTACTTGTGATCATTTGAGGCATTTATGTTGCTATTTGTTAAAATGGCGCGTGTAGCACAGTCGGAAGAGGCTGCACCCGATACCAGGTTCCTGGTTCGGATTTCCCGCCCAGGCCAACCAAGCCCTCCTTCCCTCCGGGGTCGGTGAATTGGTACCAGACTTGTCTGGGAAGGATAAAGCGCTGACATGTTCATCGGCTGGCCACCGCAAGTCATTGTATGGCCAAATACGCATTCATGTCGCCTCCACGACATCCCGTAGAAGTAGAATGCGCTGGCGCATCCCAAAAGGGATTGAGTAACGCCGCCCTTTATCCTTTATCCTTTATTTGTTAAAATCCCTCCATTTTATCATAGTGTTTATCACCATCACCATCCCCGTATCACGGGTATATATCGTGGATGTTATGTGCGGTCGAACAGCGCCGGTGGTGTAAAGCGAACATCGCTGCCCGGAAAGCAGAAGATGCGGGTTCGAGTCCCGCCCGGCGCAAGAGTTTTGATCATAGTAAAACATCCTGAAACCACAATGTTTATCACCTTTTGGAGGCACCTAGAACTAATGTTGTTGCCATTATATCAATGAAGAAGAACTGTCTCTTGGATTTCCTGACTTGCAAAGTGTTCCGCAGTTACATGAGAAAGATTGCTGATTGTTGACGTAGACCCAGATACCTCTCTCGGTACGGAATGAGGACTAATGGCCATAAGACAAAAGCTGTAAAGCCTTCACACAATGCGTATTGACTCCATTCAGAAGTCACTACCAACCTTACCTCCTCTATGCGTACTCGAACTACTGCCAGATGTGCTTCCGCCTGCAGGCACAGTGGAAGGCGGTCTCCGAGGATCTGGAACCTCTGGGTACGTTCATTGTCGTGTAGTAGGGCTCTCTATATCTCATACTGCTGATTCATTCAAGGATACGGAATCGGAGCCGTCAACGCAATGACTGACGGTAATCTGCTGGAGAAGCTGCGAATCTCTCGTCTCCCCGCTATTGTAGCCATTGTTGAGGGACGAGTGACCCATTACCGCTCGGATATGTTCCTGATGAATGCAAGGTTGGTGGCTTAAAGTTTTGGCAGCGTTTCCATAGGTTTTAAAGGGTTGTTCCAGAGATGTACGTGTATTCGCCCGTGACATTATTCCAAGAACCTTCATGGGTTTGATCAACTCTCGTGATGGCCTGGCGAGATTCGTGAATCAGTGGCAGCCGAGCAACAAGGTAGAATCTTTCCTTTGGACGTTCGACAGGTTTTGACTTCACAACTGATTTGGGTTTTAAATTTCGGCGCTATTTTTACTGAAGAAGGAAAAATGAGGGGAAGACAGAGTTGTTGGCGAAGTGTCGACAATTTAAGATCGGTGCCTGTGTTGGCATATTTAAGTGGAGGTGGAATTTCTGTTTGATGGATGCCCCTATATATAATCCTATGGGATAAGGCAAGCCATTCATCAGTCCATTTTCGGGTGGTGAATTCTACTTCTGCAGGATGTAGTGGAGGCAATTTGAATGCGTATTTGGCCTATAGTGACCTGTGTAGGCCAGCTGATGAACAAGTCGCTGCTTTATCCTTCCCATACAACTCTTCTGCCAGTTCATCGATCTCGGAAGGCGTGGTTAGTCTGAGCGGAGAAATCACAGCAAGGAATCTGCAATCAGGTGCACACGACAGCCGACATCTCCCCGACTGCGCTAAAACGCGCCTTGGTCATCTAGATCTAATGGGTGTTATGCTGTGGCGCTGTTCTATTTTCCTAATTTCAGATCTCTGTCGTCGTACTAGGAGCAGCAGAGCAGCCAAGAATGAGATACCTGCTTGCCGCAATGAAATACTCGCATTTCGCCCGCTTCGCCTATATTCATCTTGCGTCGCCGTCTGATGAGGTACGGGACCTTCTGTTTTTGTTGTTGTGGAGACCAGTAGAGCTTATCATTTTTCTTTCAGATCGCAGCTATCCGAGATGATCTATCCATCAAGTGTAAGCAGTGTGAAAACGTCCTCATATTTAATGATCTCCCTGGGGTGAGCTCAATAGGCTAATGTTGTTTGCTAAGGTCAGACTGATACAATGTCTTTAGGGTGGTCCCGTAGCTCAACTATCCATCAGCAACATCAATCAGCTCACAATGGATGCGCTGAATACCTTGATCGAGAATAACAAGTGGATTAGTCTGCCTAGAGTAAGTCTGCCTCTTTTTTCTTCTAAAAGGGTATTTCAAAATCACTTAATCGCATGTTTTTTTAAAGCTGTCCTCGTCTGAATACCTTGACGAGCTGTGCCCAGTATCATCGAGGAATCCTCGACGTCTCTGCGTAATATTGCCCGTTGTCGATTCGTCAGATGATGAGGACTTCCTGAACAGCTTCCGAATGTTCGCTCGCCAGCATAAGCAACTCTACGCTGATCAGAAGGTGGGCACAGTTTGTTCATAAGTGTCGCTGACCGTGGTTATGTTTTGCTCCTGCAGCAGTGCTGTAGCCTTTGGCTTTCATAGACTGCTTGCCGCCATTATAGGCGCATAGTTTATCACTCATTCGTCGCAGTCGTATATGTGACGGCATCATTCCGTTTGATCTAACTCTCAGAAGTGCTCCTTCACGCCTATCGGCATGCCTCGCATTTGCGCGCTTCGCGCGACGTGCAGTATCACTAAGTTATGGAGAATCAGACCAAGCTAGCTGCTCTGCTTATTCAGCTTTCTTCCCTTCCTAGCAGTGCAAAAGGCAATATTTGAATATTCTAGCGCCAAGTTGACTGCAGACACTTTCACTACTAGTCCTGAAACGGTCAAGCTCAGGCAAAAATCGACATTTTCGATAGGTCTGCTCAATTTTGGTCGCACGACGAAAAGCTTTTTTGTCAGAACTCTCACCGCTTTTAGCGCTATGTTGAACTGAATTTTTTTTCCACGCGGGACCGCTACAGAAGTGTACCTCATTCTTAGTGGAACTCATCCCCATTACTGGTACTGATCCAGCACCACTGGCACCCTCTGACTGGACCTGGTTCCATTACTGGTACTGGTTCCCCTCAATGATCCCCCTTAGACGTGTTCGGCACGTCTTCTGAATCCTGAGGCACGTTGAGCGACTTGTTCGGCACGTTTTCTGAATCCCCGGGCACGTTGGAAGACGTCTGGGTATTTTCCGCTATTTTGCTCCCCTTAATTTGCGTCCCCTAATTTCCCCTTGTTTTCGCCGATCGATCGATAGCCCTTAGCGGATTATTATATAGTATGACCTACTACTAGGGCCGAGGTTTTGGACCGGCTGAACGACTTCAGGTTCGTTTCCAGCGACCTCAACCCCAGGGCTGAAGTTTCGGACCGCCTGAACGACATTCACAAAAAATCGATAATTTGATCCATATCGATTAACGGCAACCAACACATCAAAACGAACTTCAGATTCGTGTTGAACGACCTCGGTTACCCCAGGGCGAAAGAGATACACAACTTTCACGTCAAAATGGACACTTTTTAGACCAAATTGGACACTTTTCAAATCAAATTAGATGCTCTTCTAAGCAAGCTTGGCGCTTTGAAATTAAACTGAACATTTTCCAAATTAAAACGAGCCTCATCCACATTACACTAGGAACTTTGAGAGGTTAGAATAATTTTTTGTTCAAGGAACAATTAGTATGACTTTCTTTGAAGTTTTAAACTCGCCTTGTCCAGTATTTGAAAATACTTATTGGAATTTGAAATTTTTGTTCTCCAATTAAAAATAATGCTTTAACTTACTGAAACGCAGCAATTGTTTAGTATATCAAAAGAAGGGGTTGCGCCATGCGCTTGACTGGCTCATCGTGACTTTCGTTTGATTGATTACAAAAATTATCCTGATTTTGACTAACAAAATCTAAACGGTACAACAAGAACGCTTGTAAAACACACATATTCTCACTATGCTGGTTCAAAAGCCCTAGTTTATACTTGCGCTGTCACGCGGCGCGGCACCATGATCGCCATAGATATCGATTTTTCGCACCGCCCGGTCGATATCTATTGCGACCGAGGTGCCGCGCCGCGCAGCGTCACAAGTAGTATAAACTGGGCATAGGCAGCATTTAAACTAACAATCAAATGAAAATCGCAACGAGCTATACGAGCTCATGCCGCTGTCTCTTTTAATGCGGTGAAATATTGCTTCCTTTCTACGCTTTTAAATAAACCTTAAGTCTTTAAACAACGTTGATAAAAGTATAAAGATAAAACGATTTATTTTTCCTTTAAAAAACAAAAATTTTGTGAAGTTTCCAACAGTGTTTTAACTTTTTATTTGGAGCAAATGAGTTTAAAAATTTCAAAAAACTTCGTACTAAATTTCTCTTGAACAAAAAATTATTCGAGCCGGATTCGGAGAGTCTGCAGCTTAATTTGGATAGTGCTCGATTTGATTTGGAAGTTGAATTTGATTTCAAAAGCACCAAGCCTACATAGAAGTGTCCAATTTAATTTGAAAAGTGAGCCATTTGGGTTGAAAAGTGTCGAATTTGACGTAAACGTGGTATTGATGTTGTCCTTGCACCTCAGAAAGCACTATTTATTTATTTATTTATTGTGGGTGCCGAAATCGGCACGAGAAAACAAACTCAAGGAGAACCAAACGAGACAACAAGAACAAGAACTAGAACACAATGCTAGGAATTAAGTGACAATTCAATACTACAAAATGAGAAGCGGTAATTTGAACCGAAGCAGTAAAACCACATAATTATGAAAGGGTACAAATCAATCAACGAACTTTTGAAAGAAGCATAACTCAGTGACCAACTGGAAGACCTGAGAACTCTATTAAAACTAGTCCGTGTTCTAAAGCTGAAAAACTTTGCTCTGACCGAGTTACTGGCAGCACCTGTACTGACTTTGATATTGGCGCCCCTTGTGGATGACGGAACCAGTATGAAGAAATCCGAAATCCTGAGATTTGTAGTACCTTTTAGCATCTTAAAGGCCATAAGCAAATCAAATCTCCTTCTTCTCCATTCCAAAGAAGGGAGGCATAATCTCTTGTTTCTATCGCATGAGCTAGGAATATCAGCATATGACAGCCTGAATGAGCGTAGGAATAATTTGCGTGTAAACGTGTTTTGAACTCTTTCAATTGCGAGAATATCTTTCTTCTTATGCGGGCAGAAGACAGTAGAGCTCGTCTCAAGTATGGGACGAATATACAACTTATAGACTTTGAGCAAGGTGCCCACATCTGCAGTGTGAAGCACTTTGAAGATGTTGTACACTCTGCGATTGCCCTTATTGACTATTGAGTTGAAGTGCTCATCAAAGCCTAATTTGCTATTATAAGATATGCCCAAGTCCTTAACTTTGTTTACAACCTTGAGAGGAACTCCGGAAACAGTGTATTTCGGAGTTCTCTGTGACTTACCTATGCTCATAACACACGTTTTTTCGCAAGATAAGGGCAACCCATTACTAGATGACCATCTAGCGACTATATCGATAGCCTTCTGTATACCAGAATCCGGAGAGTCCGGAGAGTCTAAGTTATTGACTTCGACAGTTTTAAAATTTTTAATATCATCAGCGTACATGCAGCAATCAACCTGAAGATCAAGAAACAGCTTCGGTAGGTCAGAGGTGAAAATGTTAAACAACAACGGTGAAAAGCCATTAGCCCGTGTGTGCCTGTGCTCAGCCCCTTTCGAGCAACAGCAAAGCTGGCCAGCATCTTCTCTACGCGGCAGAGTGCCGCTAGAGCTGTTGACTTGTTTGGAGGGTCGGATCCGTTAGATGACCCCCAGCTTCCCTGTGAAAAATTGCTCCCCAATTGCCAGCTCCTAATCTTCGCTCCAGTTCCTTGAAGTGGTTTTCCAAATTCATAGAGTGTGTCGATATCTGCTCGAGATCATTTTACCAATTCTGTAGATTCTTTTTATTTCTCCTGTGAAAAGAGCGTCTACTTATTGAGATAGGTTGTCGTTTTAATGCCAAACTGCAGTTATAGATGTTTTTCTTGGTGTTTATCAATTTTGTGGCGTAAAAAACAATAATTTTATGAAACGTAATCCAAATGTGAATTTGGTATTTCAGGTTGTGCTGACGTACATCTATGCGAATAGACAGTCGGAGTGGATCAAGCCGTTCTTGGAGAAGAGGACGGGCGAGAATGTGGTGAGTGAGCTCGCCTTACGATTAGATTTCTTCTCTTGTTTCCAGGGGCCGGATTCATCAACGACGTACAGAGATTTAACGGAGAAATTATAGCCGAAAGTCCTGAAAAATGCGAATTAACGCGGTTTATCAACAGGGAATATGGTGAAATGTTGACGTTATCAGGATATTTGGCTGTAAGTTCTCCGTTAAATCTCTGTAAGTTGTTGACTAATCCGGCCCTAGGGGAATCGTGGAGTAGGCATCAGTTCTCAAAAATGATTTTGTAAGAATATCTCGAACGTCTCCCGTTCAAGTTCCATTAGTTTCTTGACATGTTCCAGGCAACAGCGAGGGATGTGTTGGTCATGTGGCGAATGGAGCACGTGAAAGCCCGCTTCACGTGGCTAGAAGCCGCCTGGGGTCAAGGTCCGGAGCACTTTGAGGCACTGCTAGGCGCGGTAATATCGCAAGGAACGCGACTAGATCAATCAGCCCCTGTAGGCAATCTGGTGAGGGCTTCTTTCTCACACCTGCGGTGAACTTCCTGCTCAGGGGATCGATGTGTTCCGTTAAGATAAATGAGTACGCGCCGTCGTGGTGGACGCGCATGTGCCGCGGCCTGGTTCGCATGATGCAGAGCGCCTGGTTCCACTTAACGAAGGAGGAGGCGTACCCCGTGATATCGGCTGTGGCGACGTTCCTCGTCATTCTTGTGATCGGCTACGGTCTCAACTATATGAATCAGGAGGCGAGGCCCAGAAAAGTGAGTCCTGTGAGTGTTCGGTTCTACTCATTAACTTCCGAAGTGTCTTTTTCCATTGAAGATGTTTTCTTTGAGGAGAAGCCAAAGTCTTTTGCCGGAGATGAATGGCATCCAGAAGACCCTCAGGCAAAATCTGAAGCTGCTCAAAAGCCAAATCCTCAAGCCAGATTGCAGCGGTTAGTTCCTGCTTTAAAAACTGCCCTTTTTTCATGAAATTAAGAGTGGCGTTCATTTCCTGAAGGTTTTACTTAGCATACAGTTTTGAAAAGAATGTTTTATAAGAAAATTTCTTTCGATTGCTTTAACTTGTATCGATTTTTCTTCTCGAAGTTTTCAACGTAACCACGTAAATGTATCTATTTGTGACCTGTGGTGGCGCGTTCTCAAGCTGTTATTACTATGGTATACCTTATCCTATCACCTGTATCACCTGTCGTCCCGTTGATCATCGAATTGCTCGAGCGGGTGCCAGCAGCGTCTCCATTCGTCCCTGTCGCGTGCCAGAGTGGTCCAATGGATCCTCCTCGCTCGAGGGACACGAAGAGCGTCATATCGGTCGTTCAGGGCTTTCACGAAGAAGTCCGACCAACGCGTTGGTGGGCGTCCTGGTGTTCTTTTGACATCCCGCGGAATCCAATCTGTGACGGCTCTCGTCCAGCGGGTGTCTGCGAAGCGCATTACGTGGCCGGCCCACTTAATTTTCGACAACTTGGCCCACGCGACAGCGTCTCTGATCTTCGAGCGTCGGCGAAGCTCGGAACTCCGGAGGCCTTCTCTCACTTGCGTGAGTCGTGTCACTCCGAGCATCGTCCTCTCGATTCCACGCTGCGCGACGCTGTTCGCGTGTTCATCCTGCTTTCTCATAGCCCAGGTCTCTGAGGCGTATGTTAGGGCAGGAACAACGGAAGAGTCGAATAGGTGGGCACGGAGTCGGACGTTCTTCGTCTTCTTCGCGACTTCTTCGACGCTCTTGAAAGCTCCCCAAGCCGCTTTTTTCCTCCTGCTCAGCTCTGGTGCTAGGTCGTTGGCCATGTTGACTTCGTGACCCAGATACACATAGCTGGAACATTCGGAGATGTTCGTTCCTTTGCGCGAGAATGGGGCATCAGAAACCCATCCGTTCCTCATGAACATCGTCTTAATGATAACATATGACATATGATAAGACCATCGCAATGGCACAATACTAAATCCTTGTCTTCCACTGCACCCTCCTTCCTATCCTTCGTCTCAAGAATGTGCTTCTAGTTAGCGGCAATCGCAAGAGGCTTTGGATAACATGCTATTTTCTGCGACTCCCATTACTGCGTTCCCGCTGTTAGTCGTTTTCTGACGTAAAAATGCCGTTTATGAGACGGGGTTATGAGGCTGGCATCCCGTTGCCGAACCACCCTCTTCACGTTGACGACGACGTCGTTGCAGAATGGAGAAATCTTAGTCGTGAATCCGCAGTACAGCTCTCGAAGTTCTCTGATGTACTGGGAAGGAACGCCCTGAGTGAGGAGGGCTGCAGTTTCGACAGTCCCTTCATGTCGTCGAGCGTAAGACACTGGTGCAGCTCGTACTCTGGCGACACTTCGATGAGCTTTCTTGTGGTCGACCGTGCTGAATCCTCTCCGAAATCCTGCTTGTTCGCATGGCTGTCCTTCGTCCAACGTTCTGCTGATCCTATTCAGGATGACTCGAGTGAACAGCTTGTAGAGTACGGACAGCAGGCAGATCGGGCGATAGTTGCCAACGTCGTGCACGTCTCCATTCTTGTACAACAAGACGGTCCTGCTGGTCTTCTACTGAGATGGGACCTTGCACTCCGACGGGTAGTGTGTGAAGAGCCGCGCCAGGGTGTGGATGAGCGTTGGCGCGAGGTTCTTCAGGTGTTCTGGTCTGATCCTGTCAAGACCGGGTGCTGTACGATTTTTCACCGACAAGATGGCGTATCGGATCTCGGAAGGGAGGACAGAGTGTAGAAGACCATTCGTTCTGCGATAGATGGCATGGAGACGGGTGGAGGTAGATATCGGAGAGGCCGGTGTAGAAGTCATGGATGTCTGCTGCTCATTTGGACAGTGTGATAATCCCATAGCGAACAACTCGCTTTTGAAGTTGGCGAAGTTTAAACTAGCTTGATGAATGGTAAAAGATGCCAGGACGCCTTTTATCGTCCTTAACGATAGATAGGCCGCTGTCAATATCTGGAGCGAGGAAGGCGCTCGAGCTGATCTACTTTGCAACAGAGAGGGTAAGAGAGGAAGCTTTCTCCATCTTCTCTACCTCGACATCGATGTTAAATTGGGTCATCACTTCTGTGTCAACGACGTTGGTAGGTAAATTCGATTGTACAGCTGGCCAAGTTTTCTGCCCCGGAATGGGATCGACATTTCTACCAATCATTGGTAGAAAACCGTGGCTACGAAGACGGTGAAGCGGTCGAATCGTCGGGCCCAAAATAAACATTTCTATCTACTAGCCTCCAGGGCGCGCGTAGCCCAGTTGGCGGAGGTGATAGCTGTCGGGCGCACCAGATGCCAGGCTCCTGGTTCGTATTTCCCGCCCAGGTCAGCCAAGCCTTCCATTTCTCCGGGTAGGTGAATTGGAACCATGCTAGTCTGGGAAGTATAAAGCGCTGACTTTATCATCGGCTGGGTACCGTGAGTCATTGTATGGCCAAATATGCATTCAAATCCCCTCCGCGACATCCCGTAGAAGTAGAATGCGCTGGCGCATCCCAGAAGGGATTGAGTAAGGAAGCCCTTTATCCTTTATTATCCTTTATCTACTAACCCCATTGGCACAGAAGTAACAACCGAAGTTACTCTCACCTGCTCGAATAAGAAGGCTATCTGAGGATCAAAAATCAGTCAGCATTCTCCACGGTGGATTGGCGCTCAGCTCTATGCGCATGTCATTGTTGATCTTTTCCTTCGAGGTATTACGTCACTCGCGCTTCTAAGTTTCAGAGATAGAATGCTTCCCTGCCTGACTCTTTTATGCTGAAGACGGTGTCCTTGTGAAATTCAGAAGTCTTGATAGTGAATCCCGTTGAACAACAGCTGTCAAGTATTTTATGCGTATGTCATTAGCAGGAACATCCTGTCTGACAAAGGGCTCTATATCCGCTCTAAATCTCAACAGAGTCGAAAGTTTTCTTCAAGAACATGTGAGACACGAGGACATTGACGATGTGTCAATGGGCTTCGTTATTAGACGAATGTGCTCGTTCATGTTCTATATTTATCCTTTCCAAAGATTCGCCCACGGTTCACGTCATCACTGAGCATTACTAGTTCCTTGCTTGATTAACTGCTTAATTTTTCTAAGCTGAAAATTTCTTGGGTCGAGGATGTATAGACAGGTATGCCTTTTTTGATGTAGTGGATAACGGCTTAAGGAAAGCAATGAGCTTAGGCTCAGATCCGGCATGGCGCGAAATTTTTTTCATAGCTGGTAATCTTCGTTATATCCTGCTACTACAATGAAGGGATCAGGTATCCTGCCGCAGATGGGGCTCCGGACGGTGTTGTTTGATGCTTGTTCGAGATGCGCCATGCATTCTCCTTTTACTAGGTCTTGGGAAGGCAATTTGAAAGAGTATTTGGCCCATACAATGATTTGCTGTGGTGACCAGCCAATTGATGAGTCAATGTTTTATCCCTCTTTGATATATTCGGTACCAGTTGACTATACTCCGGACCGATGGCAGGATTAACTAGTTGGGTGGGATCCGAACTTGAACCTGGATTTTTGCATCTTCTGCGACTGCGCTAGCCGCTGCTGAACTCTATTGTTGAAACTAAAGGTGTAAATCATTAAGATGTTACCTTCTTACCTCATCATCTTTCCCTCTTTCTTCCTTCTTTCGTCTATTTTCATTCTTCCTTTATTTTCTAAACCTAGAAACTTCACTTTTCTCACAAGCACCGTTGTCTTGATGAAAACTACTCTGCAGCTTGCTTGAATTACGTATTTGCATTCCGGGTCGTAATTTGTAGCTCTTTTAGAAAATGCGTCCGTTTAAGGTTGCGATACCAGCTTACATACCTGAACTGTCTAGCTGAAATAAAACCCTGACTTTTCTGACGGCCTGCTCTCCATTCTGTTGTATAAGCAAAAATCATGGTATCTCCAGGTCGCTACATAGATGTGGAGTGTATGGCGCATCTCAAAATGGGACTCATCAACGCTGAATTTTATCCCGTATGAAGCATATCACATTTAGAGCGCTGTCCATAATGAATCCGCATATTCACGAACTACGAGCTGAGAGCTACTTTGGCATGATTCGCCTGCTGAAACCAGGCTGTCGATCATTGATACTGTTGGTGGATGAACAAAGCAAGGAAAAGCTCTTGATGCAGTTTGCTCAGTACATTCTGCCTCTTAAAAAGTTAGTTTTCACGCTTTCTTTATGTAGATTCTCACTTTTTTATTTTTTCGTAACTTTCCCTCTCTGGTTTGTTTATAGTAGGCATTTTAATAATGAACGTTTATTTGTCCTTTCAGGAATAAGACGTTTTCGTTCGGTTTTCTTATGGTGGAGAAGAATCTGCCGTGGTTTCGCAAATTGCTAGAGCATACTCTTCCTCTTGGTGATGACTGTGCTGCGAAGGAGGGAAATTCGCTCTATGTGAAGCTCAAGGTGAGTGTAGGCGATGTTTTTCTGAACTGTTCCCTCTCTGCCAAACATCTGTGTCAGTTCCCATTACATTAGATTAGCTTCGTTAGCTTCCCCATGTTTATTATGTCTTTCTTGTTTGTTGTCCAAAGAACAGCTGCATTTAGTCAATAAATCCTCGTCAAACAGTCGGCACTGTTCTTGCCTTATGCGGGTGGAAGCTCTACTTCTCTATATACCATCCGATGCACACGGCTGGAAGAAAAACGTCTCAACGTCAACATTTCCTAGGATTTGATGACGATGACGACATGACATCGTCTTCAGACAGCGATAACGGAACAGCTGAGGATGTGAGTAAAAATTATGTACATTTCTTGTACAATTATTCTTTCTTATGCATTTTGAGGTGCTAGTCTAGAGCAGAGGTCCACCTATTTCTTCACCATAGCATTCAGAGAATTTGTCGCAAACCGTTTAACGAAAGAACCTTCTGCACGGTTACACATGCATTACAACTACGGAAAGTATAATAATATATGCTTACTACGGCTAAGGTAGAGCTGGCTCTTCGAAAAGAGGTGCTCTAACTCTCTAGATTGACATCAGACTTGATCTTTGTTTTGATTTGTTCCTCAGAGGCTCAGCCAACATTTGTTCTTGCTTGTTTTCTGTTGTTCGTTTTGTTCTAATCACAGTTCTCTTATTGGCTGCTGTATAGCATCTTTGAGCATTCTAATTCTGACTATGAGAAATGGGAAGCTGATGAGAAATTCCCTCAGCAAATTCTAACCCTTCTTTTTTGCTTTACAAGGCAGTATTTCTAGTTAATGGTTACTTGATTTTTAAACCACGAAATTGCTCGCGGCTTCTTCTAATTATGCTGTTTGGGGGGCTGCGGAAGTGTAAAGCGTATCTGTCCTTTGAACAAGCCCACACTCACCATTATTAGTGTCTAGAACTACTAAGCTCCATATATGGCCACAGAATAGGATCGAAAGTGCGATGAATGGTGGATATGCAAATGGTCGTTCTGGCACATTTCATTATGTTGCGATGTTACAAAGTTTCACTGACGCCAAAAAGATTTCCCTCCTGATGGGAATTCATGATGATGTTCATTCTTTACAATCAATGCAGCTCGAAGCACTAGTTCAAGCTCAGGACTTCACAAGTAGTCTCGAGTAATTGAATTCGCAGGTCGAACTGAAAGGTCAGCAAAGCCACGCAAGAGACGCAAATTTCGACTGCTTAAAATGCTAGAGTGTTGGTATGATCGTCCAGGTATGGAGTGCGCCACAAATTCTATTCTCATGGATACTATCGCGAAGACCTTTGAATGCGTACACGGCCTATACAATGACTTACGGTGGCCAGCCGGTAGACAAATCAGTACTTTATCTTCCCCGACAAGTCTTATGCTGAATTCCCTCACGGTAGAAGACTTGGTTAGAACGGGACCCGGGTCATGACCCGAACTCAAATTCACACAGTACTTGACGCGTCTTCCATCTGCGCTAAACGCGCTGATGAGATTGGTTAAACCCATGTAAATGACTCTTGACATAATCGATCTATAGTGGACAGGTGTATGAGGCAATCTACATAAGTAACGCTCAGGAAACCTGTTGTTTGATTATGGTTCTACAGGAAACTAATCGTAAGAGCTTCACTGAATCTAAAGGGATCGTTATATCGTGGCCATCAAAATTTGAGATGGCTTGGTTTTGCATATCCTTTTGCAATGGTGAGTGCTGCTTCGATCTGTAGTGTCATAGATGCATATATTCAGAAAGAATGGAGACCAGGCGCCAGATTCATCATGAACGATACCGCCGGTACCGTCCCACTGTGGATTCACCATACCGCCACCTCTATGCACTTGTATGAAACCACATTTTCACCACACCGCTTATTGATCAATCGCGGTATCAGGGGGTTTGGTGGTAGTTTTCACCGTTACCGGCCGATAAACGTTTGATTAATCTGACCCCTGGGGCCGGATTCGTCAACGACTTACGTAACTTTAACGGATAATTATAAGCGAAAAGCTCAGATAACGCGGCTTATCAAGCGATATGGTGAGCGATTCGGTATCGTTCATGATGAATCTGGCCCCAGTGGCGAGATCATTGCTGAATCTAAAATGAATCTCTGCTGGTTCGAGTTCGCGAAGGCTGAAATCAACTCCCTCATGTAGAGAACTTCTGGAGAATTTTGGCTACGAATTTTTCGCCATTACATGAATAGACTGGTCTGAAGCTGCAAAACAGAATCGACTACCCCATATTTGACTGTTGATGCTATGTGCGCGTCGTGCATTGTTTGATCATGCAGGGCTTCGATCTTCGTTCTATTTTTGCTGCTTTTTCGGTATATGTCGCGAATGCGAGCAGCATTCGTAGGTGGGAGCGCGCCAGCCAATCATAACCAATCAGCGCGTCGACCAAACACATGTCAGCCAACCAGGATACCGACCGTACACACCCTCTCTTAATGGAACGCCCATTCGGTGTTGGCTGATTGGCTGGCACGCTCCCACCTACCAATGCTGCTCACCTTCGCAACATGTACCCTTTTTCATAATAGTCATCCTTGAATGACTTAGATTATTTCATAAAGCGTTTTTTAAATAATTAAAAAAATTAAATTTGTAAGCTCACAACCGCATTATCTAACAAGCCCTTTTTAGGAAGTAATGCTTCGTCGCACTGGAAGCACCGTGAGCGTGGAGAATGTTCTGAACGGTTTTCCGAACTGGCTGGACAGGCTTCTGGAAGGGTCTATAAGGCGGTACTACATACCGGAATGGCCGGATAATCTGCGATGATGGGATTAGGTGCCTCATTTTGTTCGTTATGCCACAGATGTCTCCTCTCTTTCCTATTCGAGTCTTCTCCTCTCTTTCTCTTTGGCTTCTATCACGACAACTCACTTTCCCTTCGTACTTGTGTCCTGGAGTCCTTTCTATCGAAGAACTCGCTTACATTCTGAAGATGTCCAGTGTGATGATGTCGGCCGCGATGCGTGGCGTTACTATGGCATCCGAGCCCTCCTATCATCCGCGCTGGGTTCGTCTTCGGTCCGTCTATGCCAAAGCAGCTTGCTTGCTCATTGCAATATTGGACACTCGACCGCCCAAATGCTCCTTTGCTGATGCTTCTAAAGCATAATCACTTTGTGTTGCCCATTATCTCGCTACGATTCTCACCTATTCAGTTCTTGTTCTGTTGAAATAGTGCAATAATAGCACACTCAGCACTAGTCATGTGTTTTCTTAAGCGTCGCCGTTGTCTGTATACAAATTCTTATTAATAAATGTATATTAGTTCCTGAATTCTTTCTACATATGTTGTAATAGCTCTCGAGTGGTATACTCTGGAATACCTACATGAATGAAATAACGTTTTTGTCGCGTAAAGATTAGAAGGTTCAAGACGCCTAAGCAATGGGTTTCTATAATACAACTTCGCCTTCAGGGGCCGGGTTCATCAACGACTTACAGCAATTTAACAAAGAAAATACAGCCGAAATCGGATCTATCCTAGTCCGGGGGGGGGGGGGGCCACATAACTAAAAGATATTATATGTAACAAATCCACTTGAGACTTACCGAGCGGCTCCTACAGAACAACATGAGACCTAAACAAGAAAAGTCACAAAGAAAAAACGAAAAAATTACATTTGTTGCGGTTGTAAGCCGGCAAAGTGGTGTGCCCTCCTCACCATGTTAGATCCTGGTTATAACATGTCAGCCTGCGGCCAGCACACGGCATGCCTCCATTCCGTCGCTCTTTACTCGCCGAGGCGGTTGGCGATTTTTTTCGTTTGTTCGCTCGTTTTCGTTTTTTTTAGGTTCCAGATCGCTCTCTAGGAGCCGCTCGGTAAGTTTTAATTCATTTTGTAGCCTACTTTTTAGTTATGTGCCCTCCCCCGGACTAGGATAGATCCCCGAAATCCCAGATAACGCGGCTTATCAAGTGATGTGGTGAGACATTTGGCCACGCTATCAGGGATTTCGGCTGTATTTTCTCTGTTAAATTGCTGTAAATCGTTGATGAATCCGGACCCAGGAGCCCTCCGGGTACAAAAGGTATTGGTATCGATAACCTGGGTTGTCTTATCGGTGTAGGTGGTTAATCTGCCGCGGTGCAGGGGGCTGTCGCAGTAACTCAGACCAAATTTTGCTTAGTAACCTGTTATGAACTGGTTTGAAACGCGTTGGTTAGTAACCGACCATGAAAGGGGTTGGATCAGAGCAAGAGAGAAGGCCACGCCCTCGCAGCACGTGTTGTTATTGCGCAGCGAGGGGCGTGGCACAGGGTTCCCAACCCTTTCATGCTCGGTTCCAAACCCTTTCATGCTCGGTTCCAAACCCTTTCATGGTCGGTTACTAACCAACGGGTTTCAAACCAGTTCATGGCCGGTTACTAACCAATATTTGCCTGAGAAGATAGGTTCTATGAAAGCATAGGAGAACAAGGAGTTTATAAAGGGTAGGAGTTGCGCCATGTAGGCGCGCAGAGAACACATTTTAGACGGGATTGCTTGTGTGTATGTGAGATCAATAGTTGTTATAGTTGTCTTAAAAGCAAATCGTCAGTTACCCACGTTACTTTCTAATGTTCAAAACTGAAAAACTACACTACTTGTTGCAATAGATACACCCTCAAAAGTGTAAATACTAATTGAAATGCTATATCTTTGTCGCCAGTAAGTCTATGAACAAGCCTATGAACAGTTAGGACTGAGGGTACATGTCGAGAAGGTGAGCAGCATTTGAAGTTAGGAGCGCGCCAGCCAATCGTAACCAGTCAGGGAGCATCAACCGCACATATGCCAGATAGTCAGGATAGCGACCCTACAGGCCTCTCTCAGTGGCACGCCTGTTCGATGTGGCCTGCTTTGCTGGAGCACTCCCAACACCCAACGCTGCCCACGTTCGCGACATGTACCGGACTGAGTTGATAGAGCGAAAGCATTGAGGCGTTGCGTGCTTTGAGCTGTTAAGATGATGATGTCACGTACTGCTTTAAAACGTCAAAGCGAATGACTATGTAGGAACTATAGACATCGGCTGTTCAGTGGTAGAATGCTCATCTGCCACCGGATGGCCCGGGTTCGTTTCCAAGCCGATCTCTCCCTCCCTTGTGCTAAGAACATTCTGAAGAACTTGTGTTTAGTAAGGGGAAATGAATCCTGGGTTTTCAATGTCAGCCATACCCGGAAAGCTCAGTGGCTCCCCCAAGCAGAACCACTTCCGGAGCATTTTCCACGAGAAGAATGCAATGCTGTGCTGCTGGTGATGGTATTAGGCCATCTGACCTGCACCTATGCCATACTCTTAAGAGTATGTTCATACTTCGCGACAAGAGCGACTCGTCGCCTGTGCAAAATCTGCATATTGATCAAAACCGGGCGTGCTCCGCCGGAAAGTGTTCATACTCGAGCGCCGGCGCTGTCGCTCCAGTCGCAGCTGTCACCTATTCGTACTTCCGCGCGCTGCGCTGTCATCGCTGCTGTCGCGAAGTATGAACAGGCCCTGAACAAAATTTGAGGGATAGACACTTCGATGGTCAGGCGCAACTGGAATTCGGGGTGAAGCAATTCATCTGAGTCATAGTCGTCTTTTACTACAAGAAGTGAATCCATGATCTACTCATTAGTTGGGGAGGGATGTCACTGTCAATGGTCACTGTCTTTGTAGATTGAAATTGTGCACAAGTAAAGGAATATCAATTTGAACAAAAATCCGCATTGTTGAGGGACTTTTCCGACACCCTATTATTTTGAGAAGAGGTATCGTGGCTAGAAAGCATCATGTTCTGGCTCTAGTCTCACCAAGTGCTAATGACATGTAGTTTTCAGGATGCGTAGGAGGGTACCTGCTCTCTTTTTTAGAGTCATTAACCATGAGAAGGAGCTTCAAAGTGAAGAGAAATTGCTGCTGGATTGTTATAAAAGTCGCAGTAAAAGATATAAATTCCTTCATACTGACAACTCTTCTCATCTATGAAGAACAGCGGTACTATTGTGATGTCGCATTTCATAGTGCCCTACGTTTAAAAAACGAAATGAACGAGACTGTTCCTACAGGCGATGCCAGAGCCGCGTCCGAAATGCGTGAAGAAAGTGCTGCACGCTGGCCGAGGCCAAGTACCAGAGTATCGAACTGGCACCAAAGCAGTGTTCCACTACGAGACACTCAAGCCGATAGACATGATAAAGCCCGAAGTGGGCATGCCAGAGAGCAGGTCAGTGAGGTCCATCATTCCATTTGAGCGATTTCTCGGATCTATCCTAGTCGCGAGGGGTAGGGCAACATAACTAAAAAGTATGTAACAAAATGAATTGACACCGAGCGGCTCCTAGAGAACGCGATGGAACCTAAAAGAAACAAAAAACGAACGAAAAAAAACTAAATCGCAGCGGTTTTACAACCATTCCAGCGATCAAGGAGCGACGCAGTGGAGGCATGTCGCGTGCTGACCTCCGCCTGGCATGTTTTAACCAGGATTTAACATGGTGAAGAGGGCACATAACGCTGCCTGCTTAGCCGCGGCGAAATAAATATTTTTTCGTTTTTTTTGTGGATTTTTCTAGTTTAGGTTCCATCTCGTTTTCTAGGAGCTGCTCCGTAAATATTAAGTCGATTTGTTACATACTTTCTAGTTATGTGCCCCCGGACTAGGATAGATTCCGATTTCTCTTTATTTTGGCAAGTATACGCTACGCCTTCAATTTTTACGCAATATCATTGTGCTGGGGGGGGGGGGGGGCGGGAAGAGGAGTTGAACAATCGGAGGAGGCGCCGGCTGATGCGTGCACCCTTATTTAAGATTCTTGATTCAGGTTCCGCAAGGCTAACCAAGTCTACCATCTATTATGGATTGACGAATTGGTTCCAGACTCGTTTTGGGAAAGATAAAACTGACTTAAAGTGACTTATCAATCGGCTTGCAATATTAGGTGATTGTATAGGCAAAATATGCGTTGAGATTTCTTCCACAGAAAGTACAAGGAGAGTGCGATGTATTACAAAAAGGTTGTAGACGATGTATTAAAAAAGGCTGTTTGACGCTTTTTAAAAAAGGGATTAACTCACGCCGTCCTTCATCCTTTATTTATTTATTTATCGTCGTGTCTTGGCCTGATACTTTAATCAGAATTCATATTAACGGCGAGAGAAGAGCAGTCGTTCGTCATTCACAAAGTGACCAGTCTCTGCAGCGGAGACGTTCGCGAGCCATAAATGAAAATAGCTGACTGGCGCAGTATTTTACTCACACTTGGTTCCCACTAAATCCTGCTATAATGTCCATCTGTATATGGTCAATGAAATGGTGCTATGAAGGCCTGCCTGTCTCGTAGTAAGTGTAACTAAGAGTTTTGACTAATCCAGCAGTTGGGTCCACACTGCTATGTTGCGGTTTAAGCGGATTGCGCATTCAAGTCACATATCCGGTAGATATAGAATGCGTGTGCCTCTGAAAGGATCGATTGATTCCGAGTCTCCATAGTATTATCCCATCATTTAATTTATGGATGATATATGCAAATGATCTGGAGAGTCAGTTTCTGACAGAACTTCTTGAGCGTTTAGTGTGCACGCGGAGCGCGATGCGATTTAAGGACAACTCCCGTATCGACCGCGTGACGCGATGAATCGATATCGACGCGCGACGCGATGAAATCGCGAGCTTGTCATTATGTCGCGTCGTTCGTCACGTGAACACTAAACGCTCCTTAAGTGGCTCTTGCTCGCGATTTCCATTTCCGTTGACTTAATAATTTACATTCTGTTGAAACAGCTGAGATGCTATATTTTTAAGAAGGGATAAAGAACAAATGAAGGCGTTAACCAATTACTTTCGGGATGCGCCACGCATTTTACTTCGAAGGGATGTCGTGGAGGCAGTTTGAACGAATATTTGGTGTAAACAGTAGCTTGTGACGGCTAGTCGATGGACAAGTCAGTGTTTTCCTTCGCAGGCAGGTCTGACCTCAGTGCGCCGATACCGGGAGGATAGAAGGTTTGGTTGGTCTGGGGGAGATATCCCAGCCGAGAGCCTCGAATCGGGTGCGCACGACAGCCGGCACCCCTCCTTTAGCTGCGCTGTGGTAGACCCAAAATCAAAAGGTATGTCGTGGAGGTGATTTCAATGCGTATTGGGCGCGTGATGCGCAGTTTGACGAGGTGCCGGCTATCGCGTTCACTCGATATCCTGGTTCGGATTTCAACCAAGCCTTCCATCCCTCCGGAATCGTTGAATTGGAACCAGACTTCTCTAGAAAGGATAAAACGCTGATTTGTTTATCAGCTGGCCACCACAAGTCATTGTATAGCCAAATACGCATTCAAATAGGAACAAAATAAGGGATAATATAGTCTTCAAGAAGTCTTCAGGAATGTGTGGAATGGATTCCAACACAAAATTATAGTTATAATTGTTTTCTTTTTATTTCTCTTACATTTGTCTAAGGGTAGGAACGAAACGAATATAAGACTATTGTTTTGATGTTTTGGTTTTAATAGTGTTGGGATCCATTCGGCACATTCTTAAAGACTTAGTTTGTTTATTTAATACACACCCAAGCATAGCCTAATTCAGAGACGACTATGAGGTAATCGACAACACTCGCCGACCATGGCCAGACGGCTATGGCAAACCGCTGGAGCTGATATTCGGCAAGAAGTTCCAGCTGCCTGTTTTCGAAACGTGCTTGCGATCGATGCTGGTTGATGAGGTGCTGGTTCAAGAGTAACTCTACTAAAGTCGTAATCATTCTATTCTATAGAGGTTCCTTTGCATGGACTCGATGGTAACTATCTTACCAAATTTCTCCCAATTTTATTTCTGACTTAATTGCAAGGCTATTCTGTAGGTTTCACAATTTGACGTCGAACTCACTGAGCTGTGCACGTATCCGATGGTGTCGAAGAAGCTACGAGATCTAGCCAAGCCTCACGACAAAGGGGATCATTCGCACGACTCGCACATGTGTGCAGCCGCTCTGACAGCTGGGTGAGTCCCAATGTTTCGCGGTGGTGACTTGGGAGGACTCTTTCTTTCTAAGGAGCCATTTTCTTTTTCATTCATTTATTACGTAGGAAGGTATCCTCATGTGAGTGAGAGTAATGAAAATAATAAAAAGGACACATTCTACCAGTCGAAATGCTGACAAGAAGACGGTGATGCAGAAGTAGGTACAAAAAGACGAAGAAAGAACAAACAAGTAAGAAAACCGGAAGAAATTGGCAGTAGATGTAAAAACAAACAACGATATCAATTACCTGATTAATCAGGCCAATAGGAGGGCTTCAAACAGGAGATATTCAGCGTTAAGACTTTTCTTTATAGAGTTGTTACTTCCTGCCACTACAAGGTTAGAAAGAATAATTACATTTTTTTAAAATAAGAGGACCGTTTCTATGGAACTTTTACGAATAATTTAGACGGTCTGTTCTGTAGTTCAGAATTCGGGGCATAATTTAAGGCACTATTGTACTTTCACGACTCCAGAGATCGAGGAGAGGTCGGAAAAAATTCCACCTAAACTTCGCCTAGCGGGGGGGGGGGGGGGTTGGGTGCTGATCACGAACCTGACATCCGTTTTTGAAATTTTGGCCGATTACGATAGGTTACGGTAGGTACGGGTGAGTAAAGCTCCAAGTCACCAATATCTTAGTCATGCCCACCTATCGTTGCCTACCGTAAAGCGCATGTCAGATTCGTGATCAGCACACCAAAAACCTGCTTGGGCAAAGTATGGCCGAAATCGGTGACCATGACCTTGGGTACCCGTACCTAGCGAAACGTAGTACGCAGAGTAGATGTCAGATTCGTGATCAGCGCTCCAAATAACCCCCGTGGGCGAATTTTGTGCGAAATCGGCGGCTATGACCTAGACAACCTTAGTCACCCCTAGCTACCGTAACCTATCATAACCGCCAAAATTTCAAATTGCAAAAACAGATGCCAGATTCATGGTGAGTACCCTGACCAGCCCCCTGGGCGAAGTTTGGGGAAAATTTTGTTGACTTGTCCTTGACCTCTGGAGTCGTGAAAGTACAATAGTGCCTCATTTAAGTCCTTATTGCGGACTCAAAAGCGTTGTAAGTATGCTGGATGCCGCCTTGTTAATTCGACCTAGTCGGATAGCAGTTTTGGCATACTGCATTGGCACTGCATAAAAATCATTCGCTATGTGTTTTCTACGATTTTAACTATCCTTGATTTTTACGAAAGTTTTCATTGTAGAACCGGCTATGCAGTGCTGGACGAGTTGATGCGCTCACCTCGCCCGCTGCGGTTCATTTTTCATCTGCTGTCCGTGACTCAACCAGAAGAGTATGAAGCAGAGAGCTGGCAGCTTACAGTGGAGCAGAAGCTCGAGTCAGTGGAGACACTGCGATTGGAAGGCAATCGACTGTTCTCACAGGTTTGTCGGCTGATACAAATCAGTTTCTTTAAGCCTCGAGTGGCTGGTATCGAGGTTGTAAGTTGTCACAGTGATGTTTTGTTGCGATCAAAGCTTCTAGCGCCAGGCGGGACTCGAACCGCAACCGGTACATCCCGATATACGGGTGAGTGCTGATGGGTCCTACGAGGTGTGGATGTTGCGTTCGATCAGACAACGCCGGTGGTGTAATGGCGTAGAGCATTACCGCCCGCTCAGAGGGAGGTGCGGGTTCGAGTCCCGCCTGGCGCTAGAAGTTTTGATCGCAACAAAACATCGTTGTAGGCTGATAGTTACGTTATAAACAAACCCAGACGGCTGTCAGAACCCAAACAAGCATGTTTTCATTTCGTGGAAGAAATGTTGTTCTTAGAGCCTCTAAAGGTGCGTATCGTTGGGCAAGCTATCATTTCAAGACACGCCCCGAGTCAAGACTTTTGCTTCCTGCTAGCGATTTGATCTTTAAAAAAGTCAGAAAAAGTGCTTGGAACTTTCGGTAAATGGCAACAACAGTGTTTGTATTGCAGAAAAACTTCACGGAAGCGATAGACAAGTACAGAGAAGCTTTGGGTCGGCTCGACACATTGATTTTAAGGGAGAAGCCAGGCGAACCGGAGTGGGAGGAGCTTGATAGAAAGGTAAAGTTCTCCATTTATTTAGGCATTTCTTGACTGGTTAGGTGGTAGCGTAGCCAGAAGGCGCCTACTGTCATCTGCACTCTTAATCACGTTGGCGGTTTCTCGCCGAGACCAAACAAGCCTTCCATCCTTTCGTTATCGGTGGATTGGTACCATGCTTACCGGGGAAGGACAAAACACTTGACTTGTTCATTGGCTGGCCACCTTAATTGATTGTACAGACCAAGGTAAAAAAAATCCCATTGAAGTGGATGGAATGCGTGGCACATACCCGAGAGGGAGTGATTAACGCCGTCCTTTATCCTTTTTATTTCTTCACTGGTGGGTACCGTATTCATAGAGCTTTGACCTGCCAGCTCAACATCGTAAGAAACGGTGCTTTGTACAATGAACGTGAACTTGGTCCAGTTCTGGGTTGGCATCGATACCATGACTGTGTCATTGCTTATAATAGACAACACTAGCAAGCAACAGTATTCACCATTGAAACGTCGTGTTTTAAGGAACCGAAACTGGTCAGGCAGCTGGAAGAGGGAATCGGCTCAAACCGTGTAATGAATTGTACTCAGTTGGTGTAGCGGTTGACATCATTGCCCGGAATGTAAAGGAGGTTATTCGAATGCCGCCAAGCACAGAAGTTTCCTCCATAACTGTGACTACTTGGCTGATGGTACCGAATTTTGACAACAACAGATTGAACTGACAAGGACCTCTAATACTCATGAGGTTGGGCGTGGTTCAGCATTGTAGGAGGAGGCGCTGGCTGTCTTGCTCATCTTTTATCAAGATTCTTCACCTGAGTTCAGGTGAGACTGATCCAGTATTTCTCCGCGGCCAGCCAATTGCCTGTGAGTTCTTCAGGAAAGATAAAACACAGTTTTTCATGAACTGACCACTGTTGGTCATTGTATAGGCCAGATACGCAATCAGATTTCCTCTATTACATCCCGTAAGAGTAAAATGCGTGGTGCTTTTCAAATAAGGATGAAGAATGGCGTTGGAATGCGCCAAGCTCTTACTTCTACGGGGTGTCGTGGAGGCGATTTGAATGCGTATTTAGTCGTACAATGACTTCCTGTGGCTAGCCAATGAACGAGTCAGCGCTTTCTCCATCCCAGGCAAGTCTGCTACCAATTCACCGACCCCTGAGGCATGTAAAGCTTTGTTGGTCTGGGCAGGAAACTGGTACCTAGAACCCGGAATCGAACGCATATGACAGTCGGCGTCTCCAACTTCGCTACAACGCGCTGCATCCTAGATAGGGATACTAGATTAACGCTGTGCTTTATCAGCTTTCCTTTATCGTGAGTACACCAGCTATAGTATTTGAAGGTATATTAGATAGCTAGAAAAACCCCTCCATGTTAGGCCCAGCCGTTATTCCTTGTCTTTTGTGACGCGGTTTTTCTGTTCAGCTCAAACACCATCGTTGATAGAGCTTCACTGCAATTATAGTATAGACTCTAGCTGGCTACATACCACATGTCCGAACTATTTAAGTGCCGTCTTCTATGCTCTGTAGAAGCAGAACGCATAGCTTATTCGCTAAAGGGGGGCTATTAACACCGACTGCTATTCATTCTTTTAGTAGGAGATCTCTCCACAGTAGCTGAAGGGTAAGTGGGCAAGGTCGACGTTAACAAATGTATTGCTGAGATGCGTCACATATTATACTTCTATGTGTTATTGAGGAGACAATTTAATGCATATTTTGGACTGTGGGCGTTTGAAGGGTAGTCGGAAGAGGTGCCGGCTGTCGCATGTCAACTTTTTTCTCAGTGCTTCTAACGATAAGACACAGAGAATTCTTCAATGTAAGTTAGATAAGATACAAATACAAGCATATGTTAAATGAGCCAAAAGTATATTTGATCCTTCTCTGCCACGAAGGTTTGTTGTGGTGGTATAACTTTTATTTCGGACGACGTTTCGACACAACTCGTCTTTTTCAAGGCCTGAAAGTACTTCGAAACCTTAGATCCAGAAACTCATTCCGTCAAAGGCATACTTTTTCACAACTCTAGTTACAATGGGTTCCCACGAGTGTCGAGGAGTGCCCGTCTAAAGCATACCAAACTCACCGTTGTTCCACCAGCGCTGAGAGGGGGCTCAGCTATAAGACCATCAGTGAGCAACTGGGACCTACCATGCAGATCTATACTAATAAGTATAGACTGCGCAGTCTCAGAGCTCACACAACGGGATGAAGGGCAAGAAGCCGCTGGATATTGAAATGCACTCGTTTCGCTTGTTCATTGCTGGATTACGCTCCCGAATCCAGAAAGCCTCAAGAGTCTTTCAGGTACCGATTTCATCTTCATGTAGCAACACAGTGCATTTAATGTCAAAGTCGTTTTCGCCGTGGGCTTCTTGTCGATGTTTACACAGTGGGGTTAACAAGCTTCGCTTCAATTTCCCAGCTAGGTGTTCATTGATGCGAACACTAAGTACCACAGTACATTGCTGGATTCGGGAGCGTAATCCAGCAATGAACAACCGAAACGAGTGCATTTCAATAACCAGCGACTTCTTGCCCTTCATCCCGTTGTGTGAGCTCTGAGACTGCGCAGTCTATACTTATTAGTATAGATCTGCATGGTAGGTCCCAGTTGCTCACTGATGGTCTTATAGCTGAGCCCCTCTCAGCGCTGGTGGAACAACGGTGATTTTGGTATGCTTTAGACGGGCACTCCTTGACATTCGTGGGAACCCATTGTAATTAGACTTGTGAAGAAGTATGCCTTTGACGGAATGAGTTTCTGGATCTAAGGTTTCGAAGTATTTCAGGCCTTGAAAAAGACGAGTTGTGTCGAAACGTCGCCCGAAATAAAAGTTATACCACCACAACAAACTTGCGTGGCAGAGAAGGATCAAATATATTGTTATAAAATGCCCAGGTTTTATGAACGTCGGACATGGAGACTGATCCAAAAGTGATACACCATTTTTATCTAAAATAGGCATAGTTTAGCATATCAGAAAAAACCTATTGGTGAAAACTTGAAAACTAAAAATCTTTATTCTACCATTTCCTCAATTTTCAGTTACCAAGAGACTGAGAATGATTTTGTTTGCATGAAGTGATGGTTCACTCACTATTCGCTGAAAAAAAAACGACAAGAGAAGATTCTGCCTAATATATAAGCACGGCTTTCGACTTGTAACTGAATTTTTCGAAAAACGGTGATTAATGCTTGTAAACAGTTCGTTCGAAGTTTAAACAGATTGTACCAAAAGATTCTCGAAAATTATCAGAATGTGGTTTTTGACAAAAGGTTAAGGGCAACAATGGAATCAAAGTTATGCATCGTATTTGGAAATCTGAAGGCGCGTGTAGCGCCGTCGAACGAGGTGCCGGCTGTCGCATGCACCCAGTACCGGTTCTTGGTTCGGATTCCCCGCCCAGGCCAATCAAACCTTCCATCCCTGCGGGGTTGATGATTGAGTACCAAGCTTTTCTGGGAAAGGTTTGTTCATCGGCTGGCCATCACAAGTCATGGTGTAGACCAAATCCGCATACAAATCGCTTTCACGACATGCCGCAGAAGTAGAACGCGTGGCGCATCCCAAAGGGGATTGAGAAACGCCGTCCCTTATCCTTTATTTTTGTCTGCAGGATAATGTTCGGGAGCCATTTGACGCACATGGCAGTGTTTTATTCCTTGCGAGCCGATCTGCTACCAATTCACCGACTCGTAGGGATGGAAAACCTGTTTGACCTGAATGGGAACCCAAACACTGAATCGATTCAAAAAACTCGCGTTGACTGCCTTGCGCGCGTTCGTACCAATGATTGCGAGACTCAGCCGTACAGGATTGTTTTAGAATGTCTCGTTGTACTCCAATCTCTCGCAGTGCTACCTAAATGTTGGTAACATGTATGAAGCCGCTGAGACAGCTTCAGAGGTATGTTGTTCCGCTGTGTGTCTTGAGCCCTATTGTATGCTGGCGATAGATTCCAACTACTACGTATCGTTTAGGTGTTATCTCGAGATCCCGACAACGAGAAAGCTCTCTACCGAAGGGCTCGAGCGAGGATTGGTTGCTGGCAATTGGACGAGGTTAGTGGGCTGCATTTCGTTTTGAGTAGCTCTCCCTTAAAGAAGCTTGTTACTGATGCTTTTAGGCAGAAGAAGACCTGAAGAAGCTGGCGCAACTGCCGAATACAGAGCCACTGGTACAGGCCGAACTTGCCGTGTTAAGCCGCAAAAGAGCCGAGCTGGCAGAGAGCAAGAAGAAGACGTACTCGAAGATGTTCAAGTAGGGTGACGGTGATATCGAACGGCTGGTATTCGGCGATGTGTCAACTGGTTTATAGTAGCTCAACTAACGTTCCCAAGAAATTCGACCCGGATTTTTGAAAACACTACTATTTCTATCAACCTCGTCAGGGTTTATACTTACCCAACCTCTTAGCACGACAGTATGAGAGGTGCTGGTATTGATTGAACAGTGAGATTCGATATCGGTGTCTTTCATACTGATGCCGAAGCCCAAACTCTGCCTAAGGCTTCTCAACTACTAGCTGCTACGCCTTAAGCTGTCTACAATGTCGTTTGTCTCCTAATTTGCTTACATGTTGTATGGCCCTTCTAGATGGTAAGCTTACTCAGACAACGCTCGGCGTTGTCAACTTATGCTCTGGTCTGTTTGTGCTCACAGATTAGCTCCATCAATATATTCCAAGGTCCTCCTGGCCCTACTGGCTATGGTGAGGTTCAAGTTGGGTAGGACAACTTGTATAATGTGATCATAACGTAAGGGTGTAGTGGTGCGCATGTAGCGCAGTCGGAGGAGATGTCGGCTGTCGCATGCACCCGATTCCAGGCTTCTGGTTCGGATTTCCCGCCTAGGGCAACTAACCTTTCATCCCACCGGGGTCGGTGAATTGGTACCAGACTTGTTTGTGAAGGATAATTCACTGACTTGTCCATCGGCTGGCCATCGAAAGTCATTGTGTATGCCAACTAAGCATTGAAATCGCCTCCACGACACCCCGTAGAAGTACAATGCGCGGTACGTTCCCAGAAGGACTGACTAGCGCCGTCCTTCATTCTTTATCCTTTGACGTAAGGGGGGCGACGAAGTAGTCGATTATGGCCATTCACATCTATCTGTAATAGATTTCCTCTCCTATTTTACTCCAGTAAGGAACGTTTTTATACCTAACTTGTACTGCAATATTCCTGCTTTGGCTACTGCACGTCTCAGTAGTCTGTAGTGATCATCGTCATTCATCATTATCAACATCATTTTCATTAGCGTCTGTCACCTTTAGCGTGAAGGACGTGGCCGTACCTTCGAAGACGAGTTGCGCGCAACTTTTCGGCTACCGGGTCTTAGGGCCCGGTTATACTTCCATCTCCGCGCGAAGCGATAACATGTGTAGAGGTCAAATTGATTGATTGCGTCGCTCAGTGTCGGATCGTAGCGCTCTCGAATACGGCGTAATGCGACGCGATTGACTGCGGCGGATTGCGAAACGGTATTGCTGCTCCAGTTGTGCTTTGCAGTGGACCTGGAAATGTGTGCACAATTACGTGTGCCCAAGTGCGCAATTGTTCGTAATCGCGCGACCACGTCGCTGGCTGTTCGGAGTGCTCGTCGCTGTTGGAAACAACGCGACGCGAAAGGACGCATCGCCCTGTTCGAATCGCGCCGCCTGGTGATGGAAGTATAGAAGAGGCCTTAGAGGCGGAGCCAGCGCTTCTGGTGTGGTGACGTCAATGCTCTCGATGAAATGCTCGATCGGTGTGCACATCAGCTGTCTTTAACTCTTAATGGAACGTATCTGGAGACGACTTCCAATTTCCTTGGTTACGGGCCAGCTCTCAGCACCGTACGTCGCTACTGGGCGGAAGTCCGTTCTTTAAACGTTTGATTTGGGGTGCTCAGGTTTGTCTCATCGCAGAACATTCCAGTTAATGAGCGCCATTTGGATCAGGCTGCACTCTGGTGTGCAATCACCTCCGACTTTAGACTGCCATCAGACGCCACTGTTGATCCAAGATACTTGAAAGATATAACTCGTGAGAGCTTAGTACCATGATCTTGATAGAACCGTGCTCATTCACATCCGTCGTCAAGTATTCCGTCTTCTTGACGTTTAGCTTAAGCCCGAGCATTGCCATGCGATCACACCACACCTATGCCTGTCGCACGAGTTCGATTTTATCCTCACATGCAAGCATGACGTCGTCAGCATACAGCAACGTCCAAAGTGCCGCGTTTTGGAGATCTTGTGGCATTGCATCCATGACGACCACGAAGAACAATGTGGAGAGCGTACATTCTTGATGCACCACGACAGAGGTAATCAATACCCTTTTTTTGCGCCATCCTAGGGGTTCTGCTGCGCATCTATGATGCGTGGCTATAGCTCGCTGTAAATTATGTAGTAAACTTTTATTGAAGATTCGGCGCCGTGTAACAGTCGACTATATTTCTTTTCGTTCCAGTTGTCTGCTATTTTAGTATG
>OX377202.1:101330905-101664905 GCA_947396885.1 Heligmosomoides polygyrus polygyrus | reverse complement strand
ACTCTCAACGGAAGGGGAGTATGCCTAACCCTACCGTTGCCTTATCCGAGGGACACCTGTTAGCGTCCCGGGGCTACGAGAGACGAAAATAGTGCGACGGCGCCGGGTCTAACCGACGACGCAAACCCTAGCCCGTGATGATGTGTTCGTTGCACTCCGAATGTCTCCGGGTGAGATGTCGGACCCCTTTTCCCACTTGACGACGGTTAGAGGATAAAACGAAGCGAAGAAAACAAGAAGGATGCGGCTCTCAAAGCCGGACCGGCTGCTTTGCAGCAGGGAACCAAGAACGAATGTTCTGGGGACCCGGCCGCTGCGCATGGTCCGATGCGGCGCGGCTCCCGCGTTGATTGCTCAATACCAATCACCCCTTATGGCCATGTGCGGACGGGCCCCGGCTGTGGAGAAGAGGCATGGTCCGATGAGAGAGCGTTCTCGGCAGAGAGAACGCAGAGAAAAGTCGATAAAACGATATCGATATGATCTCGGACGAGGCGGGTCAACCGACGGGCAGCCTGGGGGACTTGACAAGTAATGTGAGGATTTCCTTGCTTGAATGATACTGAGGACGTCATGTGATTCGCTCAAGGGTTTCATGAAGAAGTCCATCCAACGGATTAATGGACGCTCTGGTGTTCTTCTGACATCTCACGGAATCTAGTTGGTTATGGCTCTTAAGCAGAGGGTGTCTGCGAAACGTATTACTTGACGGGCCCATCTCATTTGGATGACCTTGCCCAAGTAGTGCCGTACTTGACCCTTGAACACTGACGAGACTTGAGACCTTCTCTCGTTTACGCGAATTGCACTGCCAGAGGCTCGTTTCGTGCGATTTCTCTTTCTGTTCATCCTTTTTCCAGACAGCCCAAGTTTCTGAGGTGTAGAACGGAGATTAGGTGGGTACTTACAATTTTTGAGGCCATAGTGAGGCTCTTGCATTGCATTGCACTTTGGCTTGGTGGAAAGTGTCCAGCGTTTGCCGTTCCAAGGAGAACATTTAGGGAACTGTTCTCCTCGTCTAGTGAGGAAGTGACTTTCATTGTTCTCATTATTTTCATTTCCTGCCATCACCACTGAACAGATAAAGGCACTGACACAAAAAATGTGAGAGTTTGAAGTCTGTTTCTCAAACAACTGAGTAAACTCGAATGTTCTTGGTCTTCTTCACATTTTCGACGCTCTTCAGAGCTCCTTGAGCAGCTCATTTCCCCCTGCACGTCTAGTTCCTGCAGCAAGTCGTGTGCGTTGTGTCCATGTTGACTTCGCGACCCAGATACACGTAGCTGGAGCATTCGGAGGTGTTCGTTCCGTTGAGCGAGAATTGGGCATCGGAAACGTGTCCGCTCCTGATGAACATCGTCTTCGTAAGATTCAGCTGCAGTCCAACGTTCCAACATAAAGGGGTAAGGGACGGCGTTACTCAATCCCGGAGGGATGGAAGGCTTGGTTGGCCCGGGCGGGAAATCCGAACCAGAAACCTGGCTTCGGATGCACGCGACAATCGGCACCTCCTACGACCATGCTACTCATTCCCACACACACTTTCGAAATCAGAGCATTCGCTCTGCCTATCAAGTGCTCGATGTTACGAGCACTATGTGGTCAGCGAAGCGAATACGGGCCTTTCCATACTTCACGATAGCAGCGACAAGAGCGACGAAAGCAGCGCGCGCAGCGACGAGAGCGCCCGGAAAGTATGGGTCTGTTCATAGTTCACAACAGCAGCGACAACAGCGGCGAGAGCGACGCGCGCGCAGCGGTGAGATCAACGATAGGAAAGTATGAACAAGCGACAAGAGCATCAGAAGCGACGGACGCAGTGTGGTGTACGTGACTGCGCCATAACTCTTATTTCTTGCAAGTCAGTCAATCAGTCAACACAGACACCAGCAAGCAGTCATATTATCTACATAATCAATATGACACTAAAAAGAAGTATAATAACATGCCTTATCTTGATTTGAAGAATGACAGAATAGGAATCGTTCGAGTATGAGTACGCTATGGTGTAATTACGTACTCCACATTCTGTTCGTCGCCCAGTCACTCATGTCGCACCTGTCGCCGTCGCGATGTATGAACAGGTGACGAGAGCGGCAGGAACGATTGGAGCGACAGCGCGAGCGCTCGAGTATGAAGAGATTTCGGTGGTGATCGCTCGGTTATAATCGATTTGTATGTTTTGCCGAACGACGAAGTGTGGACAGGCCCTATCGTGTAGCTGCTGGCCGTCGATCTTCACTTCCATATCTTCCGATTCTAGTTCGCGCATGACGTTTTCAAGGGTGATGCTGATGAGCTTCGTAGATGTGGTGTCCCTTACAGATACCTTCTCTTCACGTAACAAAAAGGAATGTGTTGTATAACTAGAACGAGCCGCACATCGTTACCGTTAAAGGGTTAGGCCCTAGGAAGGGGAATAATTCCTTGAAAAGCCACTCATCTTATGTGTGTGCTGCAGTCGGTCCAAAATGGAGAGCTAGCACGGCTTGGGAATGCTCTATTCCCACACACACCCACATTTGAGGGTGTAAATCTCTTGCCGATTTCTGAAGGTTGTCCATGTCCTACTCCACCCCCCCCCCCCGCATTTTCCTCTCCCACTTTCGCAAGGATGATCTCTTACCTGTGCTACGTCACATTACACAGAAGTGTTTTTTTTGTATTCTTGTGTCGTGTTGTTGACTAGTCGACCTGCTTTGCTAGATGATTGGGATGTCTGCTTATTTTTCGTTGTACTATGTGATATTTTTGCGAATCATAAAGTCTAAAGCCGTTTGTGTTGAAAAGTGTTTGCTAACTGCAGGAAATTTTCCAGGAATGTTTGTGGTGTTGGTTTTTCCTCTGTTTTTGTTTCAGAAATATGGACTATATATTTTAGGCGCCTTTGGGTATGAGGACAATTCTGGCCTGCTTGCTTGCTATCACCGCAGTCGTGGTAGAGTCACCCCCACCAGGCGAACGAGAAGAGCTCGAGAATGCGGTTAGATGCCATATAATCCTACTATATATGAAGTAGAGGCGCGTGGAGCACAATGGGGGAGGTGGCGGCTGTCGCGTGCACCGACACCACGTTCCTGGTTCGGATTTCCCGCCCAGGCCAACCAAAACTTCCATCTCTCCGTGTTTGGTGACTTGGTTTCCGATTAACCTGGGAGAGGTAAAACACACGTCTATTGGTTGGCCATTAAAAGTCGTTATATGGGCCAAATACGCATTCAAATTGAATCCAAGGCATCTTGCAGACGTCGAATGCGTGGCGCATCCCAAAGAGATTGATACACTTTATCCTCCATCCTACATATACGTCGGAGAGGTTAGTCTATCAGTGCGTGTGTCCCTCCATCCGCCCAACAACGAACATTCGGCCATTATCGACCAAAAATATCGATTTTTGACCGAAGCTAACCATTCAGGAAAATCGCATATATTGATCGCTGGACTGTTCCACGATAAGTTGATGTTATTAATTGGTCGATCATTAAATAGTAGAGAATGGAGGTCTCCGTTAGTCAATCCTTGGGGATGCGCCACGCATTCTACTTCTACGAATGTCGTGGAGGCGACTTGAATACGTATGTGTGGCCTATACAATGGCTTGCGGTGGCCAGTCATGGACAAGTCAGCGTTTCATCCTTCTCAGACACGTCTGCTACCAACTCACCGACCACGGTCGATTGGCCTGTATACCTTTGTCCTTTTCGAATTTCGAATATTCGAATATTCGAGAAAGTCCAATATTCGAATTATTCGATTATTCGAATATTCGAGAAAGTCCAATATTCGAATTATTCGTTTATTCGAATATTCGAAAGTGGCCAATATTCGAATATTCGTTTATTCGAATATTCGAAGGCTTCGAATATCGAATATTCGAATAGTCGAATATTCGAATATTTTTTATCAATCTCTTAACAAGATAGTGGCACTCTTCTTCGAAAACCAGAGGAGTCTGCCCTTATGAAAAAAACGATGTTTGAGTTTCGCGCGTCGCTCAAAGTGCGCCGAATTGTGTGTACGTAATCTGACAAGAGAAGTCAATGAACTTCCCGTGGAGATTTCCAAAATGACCTATTGCTTGTTATAAGGATGTGTCTAAGAAGCACCGTAGTGGTCTTCAAATGTCCTGCGGGCATCTGGGTAGGTCAAAAATTACAAAAAACTGTAGCACTTCAGTGCTGGCTGATTAGGCGAAAGTGACGCCTTGAATGGCCTTGAAATACTCAGAAATTAACATGCAGATGCTATAGAGCTTTAATTATAGTTAGATATTAGAAATCTGACAATTTATTAGGTTTCCCGAAAGGGACTGCAGGGTACATTTAAGTGCGATAAACTGGGGGTGTGGATAGCGACGAAAGGTCCAGGTTCGAATCTAGGAGAGGTGTTTACGGATTGCTGTGCGTTTTGGTAAATGTAGAACACATTCTCATTTTAACCTCATTTACGAACATGATCAAAATGTTTTGCTTCAGTCCTTCTCAGGGATGTGCTGATCGGGCTTCGGGTTTCTATAGAGAACGTTTCTTTTGTAAATTTTACTAATTTTACCTTCTCTTATAAAATGTATCATTTTTGACCCACTCCGTAGAATTGGTCTTCTTGCAGCCTATTCTTCCTCGGCCACTCTACCGCGTTGACAGGGGGGGGGGGGGCTTTCCAAACGTAGGTACTTGTAGTAATTCTCAAGACTTCGTAAGTAGAGAATAAAATTTCGTCCAAACGTCCTGAGGGTTAACTGAGGTTCTGATCACGAAGCTGGCAAACGCTTTCGGTGTTACGGTCGACCACAATAGGCGATGGTGAGTATGTGCAAGAAAAGGTGCAGAATAACCGGCCGTGTTGTACTATTGTGACTCCAAAAATTGAGTGGAGGTCGGAATTTTTTTCGCCCAAACATCGCCTGTACTGCTACTTTGGATGCTGAGCACGAATATGGTATCCATTTTCGACAATTTGGCCGCTTACGATATTTCATAGTGTGTGTTCGTGAGTAAGGATGGGGTTGTCATGACCACTGATTTCGTCCTTTCCTCGCCTTAGGAAATTATTTAGGCTGCTGCCACGAATCTGTCATTTCTTTTTCTAAATTATCCATTTTTCGTGCACTACTTTCCATCTCAAAGTCGAAGACTGGAAAGCAAGTCTGATCACATATGTAGGTGAAGAAAGCGATTCTATGTACTCAAACTGATAAACTTGATCACTCATGAAAATGTGGAATCACGCGATCACGCGAAAACGTTTACTAGATTTGCGATCAGCACCTCAATTAGCCCTCTAGACGACGTTTGGGCGAAACCTGCTTTCGATCTCCGGAGTTGTGGGAGTACAAGTCCCTAAACCTTCGATTAGCAGAGAGTGGTGGGGAGGCGATGGGCAGCAGGGGTGTGCGTTAAATTTTTTCGGTAAATTTTTAACGACCACTTTTTAACGAAAAATTTTCGCGTTAAAAAGGTAAATTCGTTAAATAAAATCTCCCTTAGCTGCATTCAGTTTTAAACCACTGGGGTGCCTCTCGGACAATCCCCCACAGCGCTCAATAGGTCACTTATAAGATTCCCACGGGAAGTTCATTGACCTCCCTTGTGAGTTGACGCGAAGTAAGCGCTGCAAGCGCGGCCCTCCGCTGCGCACCTGCTTCCTTGTAAACGGCCGTCGAGCGTGCTGTGGCCATTCACGTGAATCGCAAGTGATTAGGGTTATGCCTGTACACAGATATTTTTACCTTCAGTATACTACGGGAGAATCTTCGTTTTGTATTTCTTCCCCAGTTACAACAAGGGAACGATTAGAGCCGAAGGGGCTGCGGTAGGGAGGTAGAACTTTCAGGGGCCTAGAAAGCTCCTGCTTTCTGCCAGTAAAGACGTTGAAGAAGAGAGGAAGAGCAATGGCTATGGAGTACAAGAGCCAGTCATACTCCGTTTCCTATGAAAGTAAGCCATCCCCACTTTCGCTCTAACACTGTCCAAGTCGTAGTGTCTTGTCAGACTAGATTCCAACGCGGGTCCGTTTCTCTTCAACGGAGTTAGAACACAAACTGAATTCCATTCATGAGACTCCAGTGCGCCCTTTCTGCACCAGATCGGCTTTGTGACATTTCTCCACCCATGATAATCATTCTTTTGCCACCTGGAAGCTTCGCTATAACATAAGGAAAGATAGCAACCTATAGAGAAAGACCTATAACAATCTAGCTCTGCCTATCCATGGTGTTTCTCTCTTCTCGGTGCACGAATTCTTGGAGAAGCAAAGCGTGCTTCATTGCCATTATACCGCTGTTATTGTCCTTTGGTCTCGTAAAGGAAATGGATGGAGCAGCCATCCATTTCCTTCACAGTGGGTTATAAAAAATAATTAAATGTCAACCACTGGGTGACGACAGTAAATAATAGTGTTCATTTGATTATTCGAATATTCGACTATTCGAAATTCGATTATTCGAAATTCGACTTTTTGAAAATCGAATATTATTCGATCATTTGAAATTCGAAATTTTGAAAATCGAATATTATTCGATCATTCGAAATTCGAAATTTTTTCCCAAGGACAAAGGTATATTGGCCTGTTGGCCTGAACGCGAAATTCGAACAGGGGACATGGAATCGGGTGCACGCGACGGTAGGTACGTCCTCCGGCTGCGCTACCAGGCGCCCATAAGTGTCAAGCATTATTGGTATTATCGTTATAAGCAAATATTATGGTAATAATTGTAATTTGGAAAAAAAACGTTGACACACCCATTCACTGACCATGAGTCCGCTTCGATACCGTGCTCATATAAAGCAGTACTTTCGCCATTTGAAAGCCTGCAAACCTTGCTCCAGACCCTCGGATAAAGCACACCTCTAAAAGGTACAAGTCGAGAACGGTGCACCTTCCATGTGAGGCCTTAACAAGCAAACGATTTCACAATGCTTATGTTTGGCATGTCCAGTGGGTAAGAGACCGAATGCGTTTTAGGCAGCTCTAAAAGACAGTCGCTAGCAGTGGGGCGTGATATAGACTCTCTACACGTAAATATAAGCGGAGAGTGGTATGACTACAGAAATGCAAAAGTTCTCCCCGGCCGGGAATTGAACCCGGGTCTCGCACGTGACAGGCGCGGATACTCACCACTATACTACCGAGGACCGAGTGATGGCGTGTTCTGTCCTGCTTTTGAGGGCGCGCCCTGGCGCGTGGAAGGACAATTGCACTCATGTTTACGCCCAGCGCCATGTGTGCCGCTGGCTGCTCGGCACTCGCCCTCGCGATGTCAGCCACAGCGTGCGAACCCCGTCTGGTGTTCTCGCCACACCCCGTCAGTGCTCCGAAAACATCGTCTGCGAACAACGCTCGTGGTAGGCTGCTTATTCCGTCGTTGCAAATTCAAAACAGAAGCTTTGACATAGAGGTAGCGGAGGACTACTTAAGTGGCCGATTTCGACAAGGGGCCAGATTCATCAACGACTTACAGCAATTTAACGGAGAAAATACAGCGGAAATCCCTAATAGCGCGGCTTATCACCGTATCGCTTGATAAGCCGCGCTATCAGGGTCTTCGGCTGTATTTTCTCCGTTAAATTGCTGTGAGTCGTTGATGAATCCGGCCCTAGTAATGCTTGGCCAGGACTGCAAGACATTCCACTTCGAACGGATGCTGTAATACCAGCAGTGGAACAGCTAATAAGCACTATTGTCTTTAGATCTGCAATAAATGCAGTGGGAACAAGATGAACGAACGGAAGCAAAAGCGTTCTCCCCGGCCGGGAATTGAACCCGGGTCTCGCACGTGACAGGCGCGGATACTCACCACTATACTACCGAGGACCGACGGAGGATCCCAAATGAGTGTCTTTCATGAGCGTGCAATGGCGAGCAGTTCGCGTCGAAGAGGAGGCTCAAGCTGCTAACGAAGCCTGCAAGACCATGAAGAAGGGAAGGGTTTCTGATGCCCAGTCTCGCTCAACGGAACGAACATCTCCGAATGCTCCAGCTACGTGTATCTGGGTCGCGAAGTCAACATGGCCAACGACCTAGGGCCGGAGCTGGGTAGGAGAAAACGAGCGGCTTGGGCAGCTTTCAAAGGCGTCGAAGAAGTCATGAAGAACACGGAGAACGTCTGGCTTCGTACCCACCGTTTAAGCTTCATCGTTCTGACACACTCCTCAGAGATCCGAGCCTTATGAAAGCAAGGCGAGCACGCGATCAGCATATTGTGACGTGGAATCGAGACGAGAATGGTCGGAGTGGAACGATTCACGCTAGTGAGGACCGATGTAGGATCAGAGACGTTGCTAAATGAGCCAAGACGTCGAAATTTAGGTGGGCCGGCGTTTCGTGGACATCCGTTGGACGGGCGAATTTTATGAAACGCCAAACCAGCCTGAATACCCCTTGATAGATTGGAACACTAGTCATAATTAAAGTAAATCGAAACCCAAAACCAAAGTTACGAAAGGATGGCCAACTGTGTGGAATGTTTCGACTAGTCTTCATGTGTCGGCGTTCAAAGACTGGACGTTCTACAGATAAATTCGCTTCTAACCATCAAACATTATTTGGTAGGAATGTCGCTATTCTCGTTGGTTCACCTTCGAGCCTATTATGAAAATGAAACGTTGGAAACATTAGGCCTAGGAAAGAATCCCCGATACGTCCACCAGAGGCCAGATTTATCAACCGCTTACCGCCCTCTAACGACGAAAATACCGTCAAACCCCCTCATATGACTTTCACTGGCATCAGGCTTGGCGGTATTTTCATCGTTAGAGGGTGGTAAGCGGTTGATGAAACTGGCGCCTGGTTGGTTGGATGGTGTTCTTCGTTAGAGTTACTGCACGCTGGATTCAACTCTGCTCGTACCATGTAGTGAGAGGGATCCATTGGGCTACTCCTGCGTACAAGGGACATCAGACGGCTTCTGTGCTTGTAAGCTGCTCTGTGGGAAGCTGTAACCGTACAGGAATCGCTGTCGAAAACACAAAGACGGATTTCAAAGGTCTCCCGGACTTAGGCTAACGCAGTTGATGTTCAGGTAGACTCAAGGCCAGTTGACATGCTGCCCTTGAGGAGACCGAAGCATCTCGACGCCGTGCAGTTGGAACGCGACGGCGAGCTCAACCACGAGTTTCGTCAGGAGGTAAGAATAGAGGACAGAGGGATTAGAGAGAGACAGTTGTTTTGAAGTCATATTTAGGTGCTGCTTGGCGGCGACAATCCGAGAAACCCAGGGGAACGGAAGGAGCTGGTCAAGAAGATGTTCTACGAGTGAGGGATCGGTTATTCTTAACCCTTTCCCGTCAGTGTCGGACAATGCTGTCCAACGCTTACTGGTGTGATCGGACAACTTCATTCCGATGTTACAGGGAAACGAAACAATTTTTCCTGAAACAATTCCTTCCTATTCTTATTCCATGCACAATCAATTAATAAGTGATTTAGATTTTGGTTGGGCGCGTGTAGCGCAGTTGGAGGAGGCGCCGACCGTCGCGTGCACCCGATAATAGATTCATGGTTCGGATTTTCCGCCTAGACCAACCAAGTCTCCCATCCCTCCGGGGTCGGTGAACTGGTACCAGACTTGTCTGGAAAGGCGCTGACTTGTTCATCGGCTGACCATAGCAGGTCATTGTATGTCCAAATACGCATTTAGCTCGCCTCCAGGACATCCCGTAGAAGTAGAATGCGTGGCGCGTCCCAAGAAGGATTGAGTTACTCCGTCCTTTATCCTTTATCCTTCAGTTTTTGGTTGTTTTGTCCAAGTTTATTAATAATAATTACACGGGCACGATGGACAAGCAGAAAGGAGGATGATGTCGGGTGCAGCCGATTACAGGTTGTTGGTTCGGGTTTCTCTCACAGGCCAACCAAGCCCTCCATCCCTCCGGGTCGGTAGATAGTTACAAGACTGGTCTAGAAAGGGTCGTTTCCACGACATTCCTTAGAAGTAGAATCACTGGCGCTTCACCCTGAGAAATTGATTAACGGCAATCGCTGTTCTCCACCAGTTGACTAATTGTTGATAGAAACGCTCTGTTGGCATCTAGACGACGAAAGTGTATCATGAGTGGAAAAGGATGGAGCTTTAGAAACTTCACACCTTTCTTTGCTCACAAGGGGCCGGATTCATCAGACTTACGTAACCTTAACAGGGAATTCCCAGCGGAAACCTCAGATAACTCGACTTATCAAGCGATATTGTGAGCGATAAGCCGCGTTATCTAAGCTTTCCGCTGTGAATTCTCCGTTAAAGTTACGTAAGTCGTTGATGAATCCGTCCCGAGAAACCACAAAGCAGATTGTTCTTCGAATCAGTTTGGCAGAAAATGTCGATGACTAACCCAGAGTTAAGCGTAATCAACAGTAGCATCCTCAAACATGGGTAATTAAACCGACTTCTCATTGTGCTTGGGAGAAGATGACTGTGGCACGTCGACGTGATCATTCATATGAATTCGTTTTTCAGGACTGATGGAAATAACGACGGTGCTCTTTCGCTCGAAGAGTTGGAAGCCCGGATAGTGAACAAGACTCGTGCGCACCTGGAAGAAGGCGTTATTGAGGCGAAGACTCACGTTAAGATAGTTGATACGAACGGCGACGGGAAGGTAAGAATCCGTCCAATACAGGGGTAATCCTGTGCAAGCGCAGTCTGAGATTAAAAGAAGGGTTCATATGACTCGTATATGTATAATCCCATTTTCGCGTCAATTGTATAGTGTATTCAATTAAATTTTGAACATTTTTGGAGTCAAATTTGACACTGTTCTAAGCAAGCTACACGATTCTGAAATCAAACGGAACATATTATAAAATATTATATAACGAGCGTTTTCAAGATTAAACTGGAAGGTATCGAAGTTGTAAGCTCTCATAACGATGTTTTGTTGCGATCAAGGCTCTAGCGTCAGGCGGGACTCGAACTCGCAGCTCATGCTGAGCGGGCGGGAATGCTCTACGCCATTACACCACCGGCGTCGTTTGATCGAACGCAACATCCACACCTCGTGGGACCCATCAGCACTCACCCGTATATCGGGATGAGCCGGCCGCTGATATCAAGATGCTTTCCATCAAGCAGCGCCGGTGGTGTAATGGCGTACAGCACTCCCGCCGTTCGGTCAGCAGGAGGTGTCAGTTCTAGTCCCGCACTGCGCTAAAATTTTGCTCGCTGCAAAACATCATTATGAGAATTTTTTGTTTCGGGAAAGTTGTTATGACTTTCTTTGAAACTTTTCAATTGAAACTTCTATTTTTAAAATTAAGGTTATTGTTAAAAATGTTGCTAAAATAAGAGATCACGCTTGCCTAGTTCGTGGTTTTATTTCGTTTCATTTGATTGATAGCAAAAATTCTGTTTGCATGAACTTACACAGCCGTGAACGATGCAACAAAAAATTTGTAAAAAACACATATCTTCAACTCGCTGTTTCAAGTTAACAGCGTTTACACTATCAATCAAATGAAAATCGAGATGAGCTGAACGAGTTCATGGCGCAATCTCTTCTTTTAATACACTGTAAAACTGATACCTTCGTGCGCATTGAAATAAGCTTTAAACCGTTATTTTTTCTTGAAGAATATGTACGATGCCGGACGCCGAGGGTTTAAGATATCCGCCGACCAACGGTCCCGTGGTATTGCAGAGCGACGTGTAGAATAGAACTTTTATCTCGGTAAAACACGACACACGAAGAGAACAATACAAAGGAGGCCACCAGTCGGTGGCACGGAACAGAAGAAGAATACCCAAAGAAAAAAAATGATGAGATTGGGCCCATCGCGAATTGGCGCCAAGGTGTGCCGGGAGCGGATGGCGGGCTCGATTGGAGCAGGTTTTCTATATGTACCTAAAAAGATCGTCAAAGCGAAATTCGAGCACATATTGTCTTTGGTCCACATCTCACACTCCTAAACTGCTCTCCGCTTTAGCGGCGGGCGGCCACCATCTGCTCCCGACACGCCCCCGTCCTCCAGTCGATGTCCTCATCGACGAGCGCTCCAATTCGGGTAACTGGAGTTTCCTCACCCTCCTGCATATCACCGAATACAGCGTTTTTGCTGCTGCCACTCCTGGGTAGCATCCATAGAACTGCGCGGCTGCCTCTGGGGTTCCGGCTTCCAAGAAAATCTTGTTGTCGCTCACGAAGTTGCTGGCGGTCAACGCTACTTGGTCCTCAGTGCCGTACCCTGCAATGACGTCATCCAGGGTTTTCCATATCTTCCTCATGGATTTCCACTTCGTCTCCTTCGGCGCTGTGACGGGTGGCCAGGCCGTCACTATTCTACCGCCATCGTCCAAATGGCTCCTTGCCAGGTCCACGATGTCCTTCATGATGTCTTCTTGTCCTCGGTTTTCTAAAGGCCAAACTATGACCCATATGGCAAACGTTTTCCAGTTCGCCAGTGTTTCCTTGAGACCTGTATGCGTAATCACAACTTTCGTTATAATTCCACCGCGCGGTCCATCGCGTTCGAGGAGTAGTGCGGTTTCCGGGGCGGCGAATCCCACAGGTCCCTGTTTAATCCTCCTCGCGGCGCGGCTTTCCTCTTTCAAATCCTTCCTGAACTGCTCAAATGCCGCCCGATAGAAGTCCGTGATGCAGTTGCCGTCAATTGGCGCGTGAGTCGCAACTTCCTTGCTGGTACATAAAAATACGGTCCAATCGGTGCAGACTTCGTATGCGAGCCTTAACACGCTACACAGTGCTCCTGCGTCGAGGATGACCGCTCGCTCCATCTGGTACTGAATTTTCTGCGCCACTGTGATATCGTTCCTTATGAAGATGGAAGCCATCTTCCAAGCTGTCCACAGGTCGCTGACTGGTTGCCTTCCGTACGCTCCCGGAAATGTCACTCCTTTAACGTCCGCTAGCGTAACTCTGGCGAAACAGCCGTCACCGCAGGTATATTGCAGGTGACCTCTTTCCGTGCTCGACACGATGGTGACGCCGCTGAAATGAGCACTAGTCATTTTACAAACCTTAGGTGTTGGCTTTCTTCCTCTTCCTCTCCCTCTCACATGCTTCGCATCCACTCTCTCATCTGATATCGTGGGAGGCACTACTCGCACCCTGTCGAACGGGACTCTAATCGGCTCGCTATTTTCACCAATTCTGGTTACTAATGCGGAGTTTTCGCTCGTATTTAAAACTCTGAATGGTCCTATCCACTCACAGGTCAATTTTGGGTGACTCTCTCTCGCCTTCTCGCTTGGGGACCTTACATAAACCCCACCACCAACTTTCGGGTATATCTTCTCCTCCACACTATTTGTCCTATCATAAGCTCTCTTCATCTGCTCGCGTACCCTTTCATTGTACTCCCTCACTCTCTCGTGTACTTCCGCGACAGCCAACAAAATCTCACTCTTATATTCCTCCAACGCTTTGTCCATGGCATACCACGAAACTCCACCCTTCGGGATAATTTCCGAAGGGAAAACTGGATCCATCCCGTGTAGAATGAAGTAGGGACTTTCACCAGTTGCACTATGAGACATCATATTATATGCCATCATACAAAACGGGATGCGGGTATCCCACTCCGTTGGTATCACCGTCGCCCTTCTTAACATCGCCACGATGGTCCCATTCAATCTCTCGGTAATCCCATTTTCTCTAGGATTATAACCCTTAGTCGTCACGTGGGTGATTTGCGTGATTTTAGTCATTTCTTCCATCACTCTGTTGACAAATTCACCCCCTCTATCGGACAGAATAGAGGACGGCCACCGACAACCCTCTGCTATCCACTTTACGAACAAGGTACGTGCCACTGTCTCCGCCGACTTGTCCGGAACCGGATAAGCTGCCGCGAATTTGGAAAAGTGGTCTATTACGGTGACCGCATAGCGATTTCCCTTCGACGTCAAGCCTAACTCCAGAACATCTACACCTATTACTTCATAGGGCTTCGATGTCGCAATAGGCTTCAGCGGCGGCACCAGCGTTTCCCGTGGATTATGGATAAAACACTGTTGACACTGCCGCGTCCATTTGAATATGTCCTGCGCAATTCCTGGCCAGTAAACCTCTTTTCTCAGTCTATTAAGCAGCTTATGCCCACTGAAATGGCCTGCAAATAGACCACTATGTGCCTCCTGGAACAGCTTATATCTAGCTTCCTTCGGGACCACCAGCACCAATCGTCCATCTTCCACATACATTTTCAACTCTCCCTCGTCCAGGACGAAGTCCGTGGTTCGTAGGATTCGCTTCTCACCCGGCAGTCTCACCACTCTATCCACATTCTCTTCTACCGCCCCGATAACGTATCGCAGTTCCTCGTCATCCCGAAGTGCTTTCAGCCACTTACTCTCGTCTCTCGTCTTAACCGCATTCACCACCGCATCATGCAAACCCTCTAGAGGCTCTCTACTCGTGTTCCCCATCGGTACTCCCCGACTCAGCGCGTCCGCAACCACATTTGCTTGTCCCTTTACGTACCTAATTTCAAGGCTGTACCGTTGCAATTCCAAGGACCATCGGAGCACGCGCGAGGACGCGTTGCTACGCTTAAACAAAGCCACCAGCGGTTGATGATCGGTCATCACCACTGTTTGCACCCCATATATAAACAGGTGGAATCTTCTAACTGCAGACACAACCGCCAGCGCTTCTAAATCCGTGACATGATACCTCCTTTCAGCCTTACTGAGACTCTTCGACGCAAAGAAGATTGGGTGCATCTGCTTGTCCTCCGCTTCCTGTGACAGCACTGCACCTAACCCACGCGTAGACGCATCCGTATAAATATAAAATGGCCTCTCTCCACTCCGAGCGCCTTCTATGTCTGGTTGCATTAACACGGGGGCTTTCGTTATAATATCTTTCAAACTCCTAAACGCTTCCTCTTGCTCGTTGTTCCACGTCCACTTCTGTTTCGCGGATGTCAACGTGAAGAGACACCCAGCAATTTTCGAAAACCCAAGACAGAACTTCCGATAATACGAGGCCATGCCGAGGAAAGTTCTTAACTCCTTCACATTTTTGGGCGCTGGATATTCCACTATCGCTCGGATCTTTCCCGGATCCATATGCACCCCTTGGGCATCTATTACATGGCCCAAAAAGGAAACCCTCGACTTCAAGAAGTGGCACTTCTGCGCTTTCAAGCGTAGGCCTGCCATTTGCATTCGAGCCAGCACCTGCTCCAGTACGGCCAAATGACGTTCCTTAGTATCAGTACATATCATAATGTCGTCTATATAACAGAAGACTTCCGCTCCTTTGAGATCCTTTAGCACGGAATCCATCATCCTTTGAAAAACAGGGGGACTCGTGCTCAAGCCAAATGGTGTAACCCGAAAGTGAAAAAGACCCTCCGGCGTTATAAAAGCAGTCTTCTCCTTGTCTCCTTCCGCTATCGGGATTTGCCAGTACCCACTACAGAGGTCCAGCGTTGAGAACCAAGACTTTCCCGCGAGGCTTTGCAATACCGACTCAATATTTGGCAAGGGGTATGCATCCAACTTTATGTTCTTATTCAGTTCCCTATAATCTATACATAACCTCAGTGAACCGTCCTTCTTTTCCACTAACACTATCGGGAACGCCCAATCCGATTCACTTGGTTCTATTACTTTCCGTTCTACCAGGTCCTCCAACATTTCCTTCAGTTTGGGCCTCACTCCCAACGGAACCGGACGAGCTTTCATCCTTATAGGAGAGGTATTGCCCGTGTCTATCCTGAGTTCCACTAAGTTGGTCTGCGACAGTTCACTATCTGATATTGCGAATGCTTCCGCATACCGCTCCACCAGACTTCTCAATTGATCCTCCAGCATACCTCCGTCAATATCTTTCTCCAACAGTTCACACAACTTGTTTATTCTCTCACTAGCTTCTCTCGGCACCTCATCATTCTCCATTAGGAAAGGATTGATTTCCTCCCACCGGTCATGCCATTTATCCGTGCTCCAGTAGCCGACACTCTCTCCCTCCTTCAACAATACTGGCTCATCGCTCGTATTGAACATCGGGAGTTCCGTTCGCTGACCCTTAATAGCGTACACTCCTGCTGCTATTCCCCGTCTTTCAGGCCAAATGACACGCTCCGCAGCTTCGGCCAGATCACCTTCACAGCAAACCTGCACCGTCTGCACTTCCCTAGGCGGAACGTACACTCTCTTCGTTACAGCTACTCTATTTGTGACCCTCTCCGCTGACGGTCCTTTCATTACCATTTCTACGCCTAGTCGTTGAAGCGCGTTCGTCCCTATAATCAGTTCCTCCTCTTTTGTTACACTTATATGGAAAGCAACCGTGTCACATCTCCCTCCTTCCAACTCTACCTCCAGATAGACTGCCCCAAGGAAGTCCATTCGGTTACCCGAAGCGTCATGTACCGACGTCAGCTTCGACTTCTCTAGGAACTTGAACGAATCAACGTCGACCTTCCTGTCCCTTGCTCTCGCCAGCAGCTCCACAGGCACAATGCTTATCATTGAACCTGTGTCTAGAAGTGCCTTTTCTTTGCTGCCCAACACCCTTACTGGTGCTACCATCCTCTCACCAATCAAATCATTCGGAGGGGATTTGTCATTGCCTTTCCCTAGTTGCACTCCCATACTGCGAACTCGATCAATAATAGCTGACAAAGGTTCCGTCTCCTTGCTCTTGGGTTGTGCCGTGCTACCGTCCATTATTTGATTCACCCTGGCCGCCCTACGAGGACACTCGCGCCCAATGTGTCCGTAATTCGAACAATTGTAACACTTCCTATTAACATTGTTCGTACCACCATTCCTCTTCCGCTCAGCTTCCACATTCCTACCCATCACGCTTCTTTCCCTCTGACTTGTCATATCAAACACATTTCTATCTCTAGTTGTGGCGCCCACATTCTCGCTCTCGTTACCGGCTCTATCCGTTCGAGGCATTGACTCCACCTGCCCAGCATTCCTATCTCCCCTACTCTCTTGATAGGCCGCAGCCCTATGCCTCCATGCAGCTCCACTACTCCTCCTCTGGTGCGTCCCTATCATCCGTCTTGACTGCTCTATGCTCAAGGCTAAGTGCTTTACCTCCTCATACACCCTCCTTGGCTCCACTCTGTGTACAGCTGCCACCAACTGACAATGCTCTGGCCAACTGCACAAGTTATCAAGTAGGATCTGGGCGTATTCTAAAGAGCGGTCCTCCACCGTACAGCCAGGGTTGGCTTCCCTTCCCAATTTTTCTAACACGTTGCAAAAAGAAGCCACATCTTGGTTGGGGCGCATTGTTAAATTTCTCAACTCGGTCATCACCCTCAACCGCCTAGCTGTCGAATCTTCGGCCAGTAATTTTGACATTTCCTGAACCACTGCGTCAAATCCCCTATCTTTGATCACTCTAGGCAGGGCCTCAAAGACATTTTTCGCTCTTCCTCCTAGGTGGTCATCTGCTAGGATATCCAATAGTGTATCTTCACAAGTTATCACATTCTCGTATTTTCTCCTAAACCGTCTTATGAACTCGCGAAAATTCTCACTCCTCTCACCTTGAATACACCCGGGCTCACACACGCCATCGACCTCAAATATGTAACCAGCGTACCAGCTTCCTCCAGTCCTGGTCCCATCATCGGTGGCGTCGCCATACGTCTCTTCGAGTGTTCGGCAAATGGCACTCCAATCGAACAATGCTTCTCCTGCAGTGAGAATTCTTGTCCTGTATTCGTACGCACCACTGAGGCACTGAACTCCTTACCTTCTTCGTCCGCTTCCACTCCCCGTGCCGCTTCTTGTAATTTACGCACGCTCGTTGCCAGCTGGAACACATTAGTATTCAACATCTCGCATAACTCAGCTAGTATTTCCCCATCTCTCTCCATCGTCCTCACATAACTTCTCCATTCTTCTACAGTCTCAATTCCTCGCTGCTCCAACACACCTCTAATTTCTTTCACTAAATCGACTGGTAAACCCATGTCCTCCTCTATCTCCGTTAGCCTAGCCTTTATCATCTGCACCTTCTCTGTTATCTCCTTCTCTATTTCTGCCCTCTTATCTTTTCCTATACGGGATTCACCTAGAATATCCCCCACCTTCATTTTCATGCTGTACAGGGCTCTCATTAACTGTCCTCGCTCCTCTCTTCCCTTATCTTTGTCACTAACCTGAGGGTTTCCTTCGACACCGGTCGAGTTCTCATCGTTGATTCCTGTCGCCCTTACTTTGCGAAACCCCGTCGCGCTCTCATCGCTTGGCTCCATCCTTCTTGACGATATTCTGAAATCACTACAGTTAGGTTGTTCTTCTTCCACAACACTAACACGATCGATGACGATCTGCCACTAAGGCCCGACACGTACGCGTCCTTACTTTACGACACGCTACTGATTCTCGTCACCTTTGCTTTACGGTGACACTTCCGTTCAAATCTGAGGCACACAGCCACCAGGAACCACTAAGCAAGACGACCTGTCTGGGAAAACCAGGAACCACTAAGCAAGACGACCTGTCTGGGAAAACCAGGAATCACTAAGCAAGACGACCTCTCTGGGAAATATCCGCTGTTAGCACACGCTAGACAGTTGGTCGCTTCCGTTAGGTTCGGCCCCCATGTACGATGCCGGACGCCGAGGGTTTAAGATATCCGCCGACCAACGGTCCCGTGGTATTGCAGAGCGACGTGTAGAATAGAACTTTTATCTCGGTAAAACACGACACACGAAGAGAACAATACAAAGGAGGCCACCAGTCGGTGGCACGGAACAGAAGAAGAATACCCAAAGAAAAAAAATGATGAGATTAGGCCCATCGCGAATTGGCGCCAAGGTGTGCCGGGAGCGGATGGCGGGCTCGATTGGAGCAGGTTTTCTATATGTACCTAAAAAGATCGTCAAAGCGAAATTCGAGCACATATTGTCTTTGGTCCACATCTCACACTCCTAAACTGCTCTCCGCTTTAGCGGCGGGCGGCCACCATCTGCTCCCGACAAATAAACATTTTGCAAAATTTCAAGCAACGTGTTCATCTATTGAGATAAGTGAATTTAAAATTCTCTAGAGAAGCCCTACTAAATTTTCCTTGCAGAAAGAATTATCGGATCTATCCTAATCCGGGGGGGGGGGCACAGAATTGAAAATTATGTAACAATTTGAGTTGAGACTTATCAAGCGGCTCTCAGAGAACATGATAGGCCCTAAAAGAAGCAAAAAACCAACGGCCAAACAAAAAAAAACAAAAAAATCACCCCGGTTTTATAGCTATCTCGGCGGGCAAAGAGCAACGGAATGAGGGAATGCTGACACCGCCTGACATGTTATAACCAGAATCTAACATGGTAAGGAGGGTGCCGCGTGCGGACCGCCGCCTGACATGTTTAACCAGGATTTAACATGGGGAAGAGGGCACATAGCTTTGCCTGCTTACAACCGCGGCGAAAACAAATGCAATTTTTTCGTTTTTTTTTCTTCGTGAATTTTTCTAGTTTAGATCCTATATTGTTCTGTAGGAGCCGCTCTGTAGGTCTCAAGTCAATTTGTTACATAATTTTTAATTCTGCCCCCCCTCCTGACTAGGATAGATCCAGAATTGACATTACCCTTTCGTAGTCTTTCGCACAACGTGTAAGATGACTTGGATAACGTCCCGTTTGATTTTAAAAGTGTCAAGCTTGCTTATAGTAGTGTTCAATTTTATTTGGAAAGTATCCAGTTTGCTTTGAAAAATGTCCAGTTTCGATTGTGTCGCGGTCGCCATGCTATCTTCACTCCCGCTTCTGGAACGCCAGTGGTAGCCAAATACTTTACAGCTCATTTGACGACTTACTAAACGTAAGGACAGGCTAGATGGAGGTCAAGTGGAGCGAATGCCAATTTGACACCACGTAAAGCTTCATGTTGGGATAAGAGCCGCTCTCACAGATTCGAACCGGAGGCAATGTAGTCCACTAAGTAGTACAGGTTAAACGAATTCACCCCGCCCATGTTGACCTGCATCAAAGGCCGAGCTGCTACGTCAGCCTATGTAGATTGAAATACTGAAGAACCTCACGCGGCGAGCTCGCACTGGCTATACAACGGCTCATTCCTTGAGCTAAGCATTGCTTCCGGCTCAGTGCCTCTAATAAAGTGGGCAATTGCAGGTCTCATGGGAAGAGTACCAGCCGCACTATATTCCCGACGACCCACCGAAGGATGGACATGAGCATAAGGCTCTCAGTGACAATGGCAAGTGGATTTTTTTTTCTGAAGCTGAATGTGTAGGACTGAAGTCTGGGAAATGGCATGAGAATTTGGGAGTCTCTGCTGTGAGGATTAAATAGGGGCAGAGGGAAAAACAGAGAAGCAGGAAATTAGTACTTCACTACGACTTACGATTTATTTAAAGGATCCTACTATATATAAAAGAGCAAGCATGTGTGTGTCTGTCCGTCCGTCACAACTGGAGTGGGGAAATTGAGTAGCCGAACACGTCGGCAACCGTACATGGCGAGCTGTAGACGTGCCGAACACGGCGGAAACCGTGCAGGGCGAGCCGTAGACGTGCCGAACACGGCGGAAACCATGCATGGCGAGCTGTAGACGTGCCGAACACGGCGGAAACCGTGCATGGTGTTCGACACGTCTACCGGCTCGCCCTGCACGGTTTTCGACGTGTTCGGCACGTATACAGCTCGCCATGCATGGTTGCCGACGTGTTCGGCTACTCAATTCCACAACTCCAGTTGTGACGGACGGACGGACAGACACACACACACACGCACTTTTATATATAGTAGGACTGTGGATGTCGTTCGACGTTCGAGCGGCACGAAACTTCAGCCACGGTGGTAATCGAGATCGCTGAACACGAATCTGAAGTCCGTTTTTGAACTGTCGATCGCCATCAATCGATATTGGGCAAATAAGCGTTTTAGTGGATGTCGTCCATTTTTTCGCTTCTTTTCTAACTTGCCCTAATCGACGTAGTTAAGATGTTCTTCCTGAGGAAACTATGACATAGGTCGCAGCTACAATTGATGACGAGAAGTTATTGCCACGGCGAAGCCGTCAAGAAGCCGTCGGTGCGGCCGAGAGGTCCCTCCCTTTTGGGATGCGCCAGCACATTCTTATTCTACTGGATGTCGTGGAGGCTATATAAATGCGTATTTGGCCATACAATGACTTGCGGTGGATAGCAGATGAACAAGTCAGCGCTCACCGACCCCGGAGGGATGGAAGGCTTGGTTGGCCTGCGCGGGAAATCCGAACCAGGAACCTGGTATCGGGTGTACTCGACAGTCGGCAACTCCTCCGACTGCGCCATGTGCAGCCACATGGCGCAGTCGGAGGAGTTGCCGACTGTCGAGTACACCCACTGGACCGCCCACCGGTTTATTTATTTACGATTATTAAATTTTACATTACAATTGGTCATCTGACCGAGAAAACGCTCCAACCTATTAGCTTGTGTATTCGATTTGTTCTGTTCGACTATGGTAATCACACAAGGACTTGCAATAAACAGTTAGAGTGATAACGTTGAAAATAAATTTAGATCTCGACAGGTCTGTTTTCTCGTAACCCATCTGGATTAGGTGGAGAGTATGGTTGAGATTTTTACATTTTTGCTTAAACCTAGACCGCCTGCTATAGGAGATAGAAGTCCTTATAGTTAGATGGATTTTTGATTGTGGTTATAGATGAAGGTGCGGGTTCGAGTCTAGCCTGGCGCAAGAGTTTTGATCTCAACCAAACATCAATCTAAGAAGCTTAAGATTGTTTCGCTTTTCAGAAACTGTTGCTATGAAAAGCCTCGACATAAATATCGGAAAAAGTAGAAGTCAGTGAATCTTATTGGGATGAGCCATGCACTTCAGTTTCACAGGAACGATCGCTGCACCTCGTTCTATAGGATGATATGGGGCCAACGGGCACTTGGGAAATGTACTTGGCCGATACATGAAGTTGTTATGGCCATCCCATGAACAAGTCAGTGTGTTATCCTTCTCACCAAGAAATGATACCATTTCGCAGTATTTCAAATAAGAACGGATTCTTATGATTCGTACGTCTTTCACAAACAACCACGTTAGTAGCTCATCGATCCTGAATCGGAGACTGTTTTGCTCTTTGCCAAATCCTGAATCCATGAAATCTACGAAGGTGCAGGAGTGAATACTAGACCTTGGATCCGGCGCCGATTCCGATAGCTCGGATCCATGATTTTTTTCAAATTCCACTTTAAAGGATTGTGCAAACAATGGCTTTTTTGAAAAGCCCAGACTTTTGGACAATCAACATGGGGTGATGTTCACAAGACCGGATTGTTGGATAGTTAAGATAACTTACTTTGGTCAGAAACCTGATATCCGATCCGATGCGAGTATCCGATAAGAGATTCAGAGAGAAATAAGTTACTTACTTTAGACCATCCGAAAATCCGTTCTTGTTAAAGCTACTCTTACTGGATCATGTGGCGAATGTGAAACTGTCACCTATTTATCCCGATGATCATCGAGTTGCTTGAGCGGGCGCCAGCAGCGTCTCCATGCGTCCCTGTGCCAGAGTGCTCCAACGGATCCTCCTTGCTCGAGAGTCACGAAGAGCGTCATAGGCCCCGTTTATACCTCGTCGCGGCGCGACGCGACGCCACGTATAGTGGCCATATTGATTGTGCGACGCGACCGATCAATTTGGCCTCATTTCGTGGCCATCGCGTCGCGCAGCGACGAAGTATAAACGGGGCCATACTGTTCGTTCAGGTCTTTATGTCCGACCAGCGCGTTGATGGCGCTCTGGCATTCATTTGACATCCCGCAGAATCCAGTCGGTGATGGCTCTCGTCCAGCGGGTGTCTGCACAGCGCATTACGTGGCCGGCCCACCTAATCTGCGACAAGTTGGCCCACGCGACAGCGTCTCTGATCTTCGAACGTCGGCGAAGCTCTGAACTCTGCCCAACGCGGGCTGCATGTTCATCCTGCTTTCGAAGAGTCCAGGCTTCCGAGGCGTACGTTAGCGCAGGAAGAACAGTAGCATTGCCTGTATAAGCAAGAAGCCGTGCGTTATTCGTCTTCTTGCACTTCTATGACTCTTTTTTCTACCACATCTATGGACTAAAATGTCCTCCACTGTAACGCTTTGTCATATCATAGTGAAGTTGTAATGAAGTTCCCTTTAAATAAATAGCTATTATTTGCCTCCCGGGCGCGTGTAGCGCAGTCGGAGGAGGCGCGGCTGTCGCGTGCACCCGATACCAGGTTCCTGGTTCGGATTTCCCGCCCAGGCCGACCAAGCCTTCCATCCCTCCGGGGTCGGTGAATTGGTACCAGACTTGTCTGGGAAGGATAGAGCGCTGACTTGTTCATCGGCTGGCCACCGCAAGTCATTGTATGGCCAAATACGCATTCATGTCGCCTCCACGACATCCCGTAGAAATAGAATGCGCTGGCGCATCCCAGAAGGGATTGAATAACGCCGTCCTTTATCCTTTATTTGCCCCCCCCCCCTCCATGTTGATATATGGGAAATGGAGGATTTACTCAGTGTGTTCTTTCGGTGTTGTGGCTAGTTAGTCCGTTCCACCCAATGAAAAACACATCGGAAACCTGTTTGCGTTGCTGTTCTGCCCTAGTAGCGTGGGTAGTTCTTCATCTTCTGGCATTGTCTGTATTTTAGCCGCAAAAAAGCGTATGGTTGATACGTGGAGAGCTTCAAGCAAGGCAAATAATGCCAGGGAATAAGGCCTATGTGTATGTTTATGTGTTCTATACACTTGTTTTATCGTCATACCGCCATTCATCGCTGTTTTGCACATTTCGGAAGTTGGTTTTGCGCTCAGTTCGCATCGAGACAGCCATTGCGCTCCATATCTATGGATTGTTGGAATAGTATTAGGCCTATTTCTCTAAAGGCAAATTGGATTAAGAAATTTCAAAAACGTCTTCGAGTAGTTGCATACCCGACTTTCTATGAACCTCGGCATGATGTTGAATTCGAAGTGGTTCTTCTTCAAAAACGTCTTCGATCGTTCTTAGAAGTAGAATGCATTGCGCATTCCAGAGAATTTATCGGTCCCTTTTATGGCGAACGGGTCTGTCCTCTTACAAGGGAAGGGTCTGAAGCGTATGTCTGAACGGGGGGAGCGAGTCATATGGGGAGAATCCTCATCCCTCGTTGCTTTGAAAATGTGTTTATTTTTTGCCAAGTCGCTCAACCCAAGGAGTAGGGGGTCACAATGGGATACGGCGCAGCACGTGTTTGGGGGTCTTGTACGCCGCGATGCTTCTGCAGCCAGTGGCTCGGAGCGCAGGTGGGTAGAGGGTTGACTCATGCGAAAGAGGTCAGGGGTTCGGCTCCTCTGCGTTGCTGCACTTTTGCATTTCTACAGATTGGTAGAGATTTGAGGGATTCTGACGTCTATACCATTTTCAAAAGTTTTCTGCGCATTTTTCCAGCGGTACGTTGTGGTATTCAACATGGTGATGTATAAATGTTCAGCACCATACACCCAGTGGTGCTTCATACACAGGTACAAAGTGCATGAAGCACCACTGGGCACCTTACGGGTAGCGTATAAAGGCCACAGGCTCCTCATAGTCTGTTTCCATACATGGACGAAAGGCCTCGGGAAAAACCATCCTGCTCGGATTTTCAAAGGAGACCACATCGTGACGTCGGAGGTGGTTCAAATGAGAAACGAGTTGTGCGGATCCCGCAAATTAAGCTTAACGGCATCGATACACTCCTTCCCTCATGTCTGCCTGTCACCTGGAAATCAGAGGTCTGCTGAAGGTTTTCTAGAATTTAACACCAACAATGTCCGTCGAGGGTCTAGTGATGATCCACCTGCTCACGCTGAAGTGTGGCCCACCTTTATTTAGACAAGGAATCTTCGAGGGAAGAAATCAAGCTGACCGAACGGGTGGCCAGCATACTCAAAGACTTCGAAGCAGCACGTCAACTTGAAGTTGACGAAGACGAACATCTGGAAGTGGTGGAAGAGGAAGAGGAAGATTGGGATCCGCAAGATGAACTGATGGACGTGGAGAGGCAAGCAGGGTACGTCTTCAATTGGATCTCGGTTGCGTGCTCATAACCATGGAGGAAGACACCGCGATTCACTACTCAGGCACTTCGTACCTGTGTATCACTGGTGCTGAACATTTATCACCATGTTGAATACCACAGCGTACAGCTGGAAAAATGCGCAGAAAACGTCTGAAAATGCTATAGACATCAGAATCCCCCAAATCTCAACCAATCAGTTGAAACGCAAAAATGCAGCAGCGCAGAGGAACCAAAACTCTGACCTCCCTCGCACGAGTCGACGCTATACCCACCTGCGCTCCGAACCACTGGCTGCACACGCATCGCGGGCGTGCAAGACCCCCAAACGCGTGCTGCGCCGTATCCCGTTGCGACCCGCTACTCCTTGGGTTTAGCGACTTGGCAAAAAATAAACACATTTTCAAGCCAATTGAGGGGTGAGGATTCTCCCCATATGACTCGCTCCCCCCATTCAGACATACGCTTCAGACCATTCCCTTGTTAGGTCAAGGAGTTAGATATCTCCGCTGCTAATGGATAAAATTAAAAATAATAAAATTTAAAAATATCATGGTAATAATAATAATAATAATACTTAATAATTTAAAACATTTTTACTTGAAAACTTTTTCAAAAGATTTAAAAATTTAATCAAAGCATTTTGTTTGATTATTTTGGTGATTATCTGAATCCAAAAAAGTTGGCACCTCCCTCTTTACTGATGAGCCACCGGGGAGGTGGTATAACAAAAAGTTTCGTCTGAAGAAAGATGGTAAAACGAACCCAATATTTGGTTGACATTTATTCATTTTGTTCTTTTTAACTTTTACTTTATATGAAAACGTTATTGTGGCTGGAGGAGTAAGCATTTTACAGCAGTTCAAATGGATCCTCTTCAACTAACTTCTATGTCGACTTTGTTAAAACGCTCCCAGTTTAATTTGAAAGAACTTCGTTTTTGGTTTCAAAAGGGTCCTGCTTAGATTGAGCAGAATCAAAATCATGCTGGAAATGGTTTGTTTAATTGAGCTCGCCAAAGGTTTCACTTTTAAGAGCTTCCCGCCGGTAGCGAGAGGGTGTCGTTCGACAGAGCCGATCTGGATGGCGATGGTTTTCTGAATTCTGAGGAGTGGCTGAGGCAAGACCGAATACAGAAGCTTTCTTTTGCACTCCAGCTTGAGTAAACCGTGAACGAAGCTTTGAAGGTTTTTCCATCCGGAGCACAACAACGACTCGTTGATGGAGATGGCCAAGGACATCCTGAGGTTGTACGGTAAGTAAAGACCAGCGACAACTTGTACTCCTAAGCACCTTGTTGATTTCGTGGGACGAAGTTTGACGGCATTTCTATCGTCATTCAGTTATTCGCCTTCCTTGCTGTATACCACACTACACGGAAAGAAATTGGGTCTCGTCTGTCCGTCCACGCAAAATTAATGGCCGCCGAGTAGGGTTCCAAGCATACGAAATCAGCCACAATCAGTCAGTCGCTCAATATGAGCTGTTGTGAATGGGATGTCAGCTTAACGAGCTTTTTAGGAAGGGAGCTATATCCATGTCCTAATGAATATCGATCAGTATCATCAATTTTTTCACACATTTCACCCTCTGGCGGTTATGCTTAACAACACGTATATAATCAGTCACCATCGATTGCTATTATCGATTTTTTGATTCCTCGCTGGAGTTGACCGTTTCAAAGAACGAATCTCGCGAACATGATTGACAATGGACAGACTTCACAGCCGCCGATGAACAACATCGATTAACGAATTGGATTAGGATGGGTCTACAATCGATATTCTCGATTCTGGCCCACAGTTGCCTTTCTAAAGGTGGGGTTCACTTGGAGATAATACCTGCCGGATGGGGTTCTCCGAGAAGAAGTAGTATCGTTTTTTTGGTTCATGTCTCGAAGGTAAGCAGCATTTGATGGTGGGCACGTACCAGCCGACAATAACGAATCAGAGCACAGAACGAACACACGCCAACAAATCACGCTACTGACCGTAGGCCCTGTTCATACTTCCGACGGCAGCGACAAGAGCGACGAGAGCGACGTCAACGTCCGGAAAGTATGAGCAGGCGACGAGAACGAGAAGAGCGACAAGAACAACTGAAGCCGTACTCCGTCCGTCGCCCCAGTCGCACCCGTCGCAAGCGCGAAGTATGAACAGGCGATAGCAGCACGAAAGCGACAGCGACGGCGCTCACGTATGAACAGATTTCGGCGGCGATCACTCGGTTTTAATCGATTTGCACGTTCTGCACGGACGACGAGGCGCTCTGGTCGCGAAGTATGAACCGGATAACTGGTCGCTCACTTCTCTGAAGGCACGTCCATTCTACGCTACGTGATTGACTGGCGCGCTCGCACCTCCCAGTGCTGCTCACCTTTGCGACATGGAGATTTTTTCAACCCATCGAGTTCGATCGATGCTATTTCGACGGGATTTTGTCATTTGATGAGTGATTAGTCGACTACGATGCCCGATGGGAAGTGAAGAGTAGGATATAACCCAAAGGCGTATGCTCCACTCAACACTTAACTGCACGCAACTGCAGTCGCATTCGTTTTCTTTAGATTTTCAGTACTTCAGCGACTCTTGTCGATGCGATTACTACAACTATAAGAACCTGAAAGCCCAACGGATTTCACACACATATTTGCAGACTTGGACAAAGATGGAGTGATGAAGAGAGAGGAGTTCTCGGCTGTCCAACCGTCAGAACGGCAAGACGATAAGATTTCGAGTCGGAGAAGGAAGGCTGAAAGGTGAGTTTTAATCGACATCATAAGCGACACCAAAGATATGAAACGTTTCACATGCTAATCTCCAAACCCTTAGCAGTTCACCTAAGCCATGTTGCACGAAAAAGTGATCAAGATTGGCTATTTTAACGGTAAGGAATCTTCGGCTGAAAATGGATTTGGAAGGTCTTGCAAGGTGGCAAGCAACTCTACTCTCCTAGGGCCTCATTTAGGATTTCCTCAGAGTCTTGCTCATGAAAATTTTTGGGACTAAGGAGATCCAGCAAAATAAAATGAGCAATTTAAAGACGGCCATTATTTTCGCCCCATGAGTTGACTATTGAGGCAGCTCGTAAGAGATTCCCTTACAGAGAAGCCGAATTCAACAAGCAAATTGACGCTGACGGTGATGGTGTGGCAACTCTGGAGGAGATCTTCGAATACATCAACCCAAGAAACGCTAAAAGCCTGACCGCAGAGGTAAGTATGGGTTTTGCTGGCTTTTCCCTAGGTGGGCATGATTCCAAGAGGGTAGGGTAGACCAACTGTGACTGTTTCGAACATAATGGACAAATGGAAGTGCTAATTAACGTACGCGAGTACGGTTTGGAACGCGCCACGCATTCGTCTTCCATCTGTTATAATAGAGGCCAGTTCTGACTAAGGAAGGGTTTCGACCTCCCATGGAACTTCAAGTTGAGACCAGGATAATTAGAAAGAGCTCGAAATGATGATTACGAATATGTGTGTCAAAATTGCAAAATGAAACTCCTGAACGAGCTATGACCTGCCGAAGTTGGGTGGCCTGACCACAGGCTGATCGTGAGAAAGAGCTGGCGCAAGAGCGATAAGTCATAGGAGCCCCGTAAGGGCCTGTTCATACTTCGCGACAGCGGCGACAAGAGCGCAACGCGCGGAAGTATGAACAGGTGATAGCAGCGACTAGAGCGACTAGAGCGACAAGAGCGGCTGGAGCGACAAGGCGGGCGCTCGAGTATGAACACTTTTCAGCGGCGCGCGCTCTGTTTTAATCGATTCGCACGTTTTGCACGGGCGACGGGAGCGACGAGAGCGCAGCGAGCGCAGAGCGCGTGGCACGCGTGGCGTGCGCAGCGACAAGAGCGACAAGAGCGACAACGCCGGCGCTCGAGTATGAACACTCTTCGGCGGCGCACGCTTGGTTTTAATCGATATGCATATTTTGCACGGGCAACAAGTAGCTCTTGTCGCGAAGTATGATAAAGGATAAAGGATAAAGGACGGCGTTACTCGATCCCTTTTGGGATGCGCCAGCGCATTCTATTTCTACGGCATGTCGTGGAGGCGTCATGAATGCGTATTTGGCCATACAATGACTTGCGGTGGCCAGCCGATGAACAAGTCAGCGCTTTGCCCTCCCCAGACAAGTTTGGTACCAATTTATCGACTCCGAAGGGATGGAAGGCTTGGTTGGCCTGGGCGGGAAATCCGAACCAAGAACCTGGTATCGAGTGCACGCGACAGTCGCGCCTCCTCCGACTGCGCTGCACGCGCCTCGCGAAATATGAACAGGCCCTAAAAACGGCCCGCCAGATGCGGCGGTGGCGCAGAGGTAGTGTTCCCGGTCGTCACATGCAACGTCGTTGGTTCGGTCCCCGCTGCTGCGGGTTTTGCGGGCATATCATGATTTATCTTCGAAACGGCCTTCTATTCTAAATTATGACACGTGTTTGATTAAATAGCCGGGAAAACTATCATGCATGTTTGTAAAAATGCTTGAAGGCAAAAAACTGCTATGATGACATTGGCGAAGAAAAAACATCTAGAGGTGTCACCAATGTTACCATGAGCCATGCTGAAAATGGTCTGAAACTCCATTCACAGATGCGCACACCAGAAACGGAACACATAGCCTTTGATAGGGTATGCCATAAGAGACTAAAAGCTAAACTGATCATGGTGGGCATACATCCTCGAATAATTTCTTGGATAGTTGAGTTTCTAGATCACAGAACTTTTACTGTACGCGTGAATTCCAATTATTCAGCACCACAACTGGCTCTTAGTGGCGTTCCACAAGGTTGCGTTCTATCACCTATTCTATTTAATATCTATACCCACGAACTACCGTCACTAATAACGAACTCAGGAGTGAAATGCATAGCTTTTGCTGATGACTCGAAAATTTACCATAGCTCATCAATCCATAATCAAAACCTTCTGCAGCAAGCTATAGATGCTGTTGATCGCTGGTCCCACGAGTGGCGGCTTCCTTTATCAAAAGAAAAAACTAAGGTGCTCCATTTAGGAAGAAGAAATCCTGGTTACACATACAAGTTAGGTGAAAATGAGATTACAAGCACTGACCAAACAACAGATCTTGGGTTCCTCCTCGATGCAAATTTAGCTTTGGACGCGCATTGTGAACAAATTGCAAATAAAGCGATAGCTGTGGTACACAATCTCTTTAGAAGTCTTTCCACAAAAAACCCATCTGTCCTTGTCAAAGCCTATAAGACTTACGTTAGGCCGATACTTGAGTATGGAACAACAATTTTTTACCCAGTTAAGAAGAAAAATATAGTTCGACTTGAAAAAGTCCAAAATAGCTTCACTAGAAAACTATTTGTTAGGATATGTGGCTTTGATTACCATGCTATTCCCAGCAGTGATACAAGAAACAAACAACTTGGGCTACAGACACTTTCATACAGACGAAGAATATACGACCTCGTAATGGTACACAAAATTCTCCATGGTTTCTGTGGACTTGACAAACGTGATTTCTTCATGGTGAGACCATCTAGAACCCGAGGTGGAGGAGAGAAGCTTTCACTAAGCACTGCAAAATCTTCAATTCGACGTAATTTTTTTGTCAATAGAGCAGGTTCGGATTATATGAAACTTGCCAAAAACTCAGTTATTCCGTACAACCTGAAGCCATTTATTACGAATGCAAGTCGATTCATAAATAATTCTAGGACATAACGAGATATTGTGGCAGAGCCCCTCTTGGTCTGTTCTCCTTTCTATTCTTCATTCTCCGTGTGTTTGTTATCGCATGTACTTTCTAATCATTCTATTACACTTTGGTCTGATCGTTGGCCAATGTCGTGTGGACGTCGTTGTATACTGTTTCTAATTATATTGTTCTTCACATGGATTTTAGCCATGTAATAAATAATAATAATAATAATATTTGGCATCAGCGTTCGAAGCCGCATGCCGTGAAGTGCATTTCATCTCAACGCTCCAAGGTCACCTAGTATCCTTCCCTTGACCTGTCAACATCACCAAGGACGCACGTTACGGATTCGGGAAAACTGATCTGCAGTGCTACTCTTCAGCTGATTAAATGTAACAGATCGTGCATTTCAGAGCTCTCGCAGTAAGACATAGAGTCGTTTAATTAATTGAAGACCTTAGTTTTCAGGAAAAGATACTATGACATCGTAGAACGACTGGCGTTTCTCGTATTTTGAGATCGTAAAAAGAAAATGTTGACTTAAAAAGATAGTAAGACGGATGTCTTGAACGCCTGCATAGTCTCAAAAAAAGCTGTTCTGCTTCAGCAATCATGAAGTTCTTGGCGGTAGTCCTTGATGTGGCGTACATGGAATGGTGGGAATGCGCTATCGAATCATAGGCAGGCAGAGCACCGTCCGAACACACCCCAGCCAATCAGGGCACCGACCGTACACGCCTCCTCTGGATGGCACGCCCATTCGGTGCGGCCTGATTGGTCTGTATCCTCTTCTCCATATCGTATAGGGCTGATTAACGACTAAAACCGAATTCTTACACTCTTCACTGCGGAAATCATTTTAATTTTGTCATTATTCAAAATGTATAGTTATTTTTCTCATGACAACCTCAAGGGTGAGTTTTTAATAAGAATTTCGCTTAAAATTTATAAGTTTAACTTGTGGTCGAAGGTTCATATGAATATAGTGGTGAAACGAACATTCTTTAACTTTATAATGCTTCATTTTACTAACGATAGGTTAGGCAACACCTATTCAAATTTCAGGCTGGTTGCGTCTGACTTGGTTTCTTTTCGTTTTTTAAAGTCGTTTTATTTTTAAAGGTATCCGGTTGGAGTTGTCCTGTTTAAAATGAAAAGTGGGACCAATCCTAGTGGGTGGGGACACTAATCTTTCTTTTCGACTACGGCTTGAAATTTGAAACGAAACTATTGAACAAAGTCAACACGCTAAACTAGCCTAGGAAATTTCTCTACCATGAAACGCCACCCGCTGTGTGTTCAATTCGATGCCAATGTGCCCCCTCTCCATTAGGATAGGTCCTGAAAAGTGTCCAGTTTAAAATAAAAAATGTCGGGTTTAAAGTGGAAATGGTGTATAAGGAGTTAATCAACTTATAATGCATAGAAGATATCCGCCAGTAATTAAGTGATGGCCATATTAAAATTTCAATAAATTTTTTTTTTGATCTATTTAGTCCGGGGGGCACAGAATTAAAAATTATGTAACAAGTTGACTTGTTGCTCACACAGCGAATTGAATAGAACAGAATAGGGCCTAAGCCGACAAATTTTACAAAGAAAACAACAAAAAATAACGTACGGTTTCACTGTATTGTAAACAGACAACGTTATGCCCCCCTCACTATGATGGATCCGGGTTATAACAGGTTAGGCAGCGTTCAGCGGTTTTATTTGCCCTCACTGTGCTAGATCCCGGTTATAACATGTCAGGCGTCGGTCAGCTGTTTACTTGCCGTGACGTCTTTAGAACCGCGGTTATTTGTTTGTTTGTTGCTTGTTTGCTCGTCTCGTTCTTTGTTTTTAGGTCCTATACTGTTCTCTTCAATCCGCTCTGTGAGTGTCAAGTCAATTTGTTACATAATTTTTAATTTTGTGCCCCCCGGACTAGGTTAGATCCTATTTTTTCATCAGAAGTCTACAATGTCGCTGACGATTGCCTGCACATATTGCGGACTCCATCGTCCCCATTCTCGATTCGATTCGTGCCCTTTCGTGGTTTACCATGAAAAAAGACCTCATTATGCTTCGCTTCAGGCGTCTCAATTGATGGATGCCATAGACACGAACGGCGATCGACTGCTGACGTTGGAGGAGCTGCTGGCGCAGGATCGTCTCGTCGAATACAGCCCGCTGTTGTCGGTGGCTGAGATCCTGCATGATGACCTGTAGGCCATCTAGGACGTGTGGTGGTTGAACTGCTATGGACCAATGTATACATATGCCGTAGCCTAACTATTATATAATAGCTATCCGAAAGCTCTAAAGAATCTGTGCTCAAATGTGCCCTAACGATTACATTTAACGGGAATACACCTTGCCTTTTTGACCTCCAGATGTGATGTAAGTGATGTTGTATGTGTTATTAAAGAGTTTTCTTGTTGGTGTCTCTCGCTTTAGAAGGACAGACGATGAATGCACGTGGTCGAGCAGTTCCCTGGCAAGTGCCGCACATTTCAGCTCTAGAAAACCGCTAGAGACATTTTGAATGAAGACCTGGGGCCGGATTCATCAACGACTTACGTAACTTTAACGGAGAATTGGAAGCTTATCAAAAGATATGGTTGAGCGATGAGCTGCATTAAAAGCTCAGATGACGCCGCTTATCGCTCATCATATCGCTTGATAAGCTTACAATTCTCCGTTAAAGTTACGTAAGTCGTTGATGAATCCGGCCCCTGGTAGGCAGACCTGTATCACCTGCCGTCCTGTTGGTCATCGAGTTGCTCGAGTGGGCGCCAGCAGTGCCTCTATCCGTCTCTGTCGCGTGCCAGAGTGCTCCAATCGATTCTCCTCGCTCGAGGGACACGAAGTGCGTCATATCGTTCGTTCAGGGCCTTCACGACGAAGCCCGACCAACGCGTTGGTGGGCATCCTGAGGCCAGATTCATCAACGACTTACAGAGATGTAACGGAGAAATCACAGCTGAAATTCCTGATAACGCCAACATTTCACCATGTCGCCCGTTGATAAGCCGCGTTAATTCGCGTTTTTTTTCTTCAGGAATTTCGGCTGTAATTTCTCCGTTAAATCTCTGTAAGTCGTTGGTGAATACGGCCACTGGTGTTCTCTTGACATCCCGCGGAATCCAGTCGGTAACGGCTCTTGTCCAGCGGGTGTCTGCGAAGCGCATTACGTGGCCGGCCCACCTAATTTTCGATGACTTCACCCTGGCGACAGCGTCTCTGATCGTCGAACGTCAACTATAGGCAGACACGATAATAAAAAGAAATCGTGGGTCCTTTCACCTGCCTTGACCCGGAATCGATGTCTTAATTATTCGCATATTTACTCCGGTAGTTGTCGCATTTTTGACCATCTGGATTGGATCATATCACGGAGTTTCAGCTGGAAGCCTAGCAGTGACAAACAATAGTTTCGTCTGAAATTGTTGGCGAAGCAAACCTATTTATTTTTGCGAGATCCATAGTTTGGGCGTGTGTAGCGCAATCGGAGGAGATGCCGGCTGTCGTGTGTACCCGATACCAAGTTCCTGGTTCGGATTTCCCGCCCAGGCTAGCCAAGCGTTCCATCCCTCCGGGGTCGGTGAATTGGTACCAGACTTGTCTGGGAAGGATAGAGCGCTGACTTGTTCATCGGCTGGCCACCGCAGGTCATTGTATGGCCAAGTACGCACTCAAGTCGCCTCCACGATATCTCGTAGAAGTGGAATGCGTGGGGCATCCCAAGAGGGATTGAGTAACGCCGTCCTTCATCCTTATCCTTAAAGCTGATGTTCGTACAAGAAGGTTATCAGTGCATGAAGTTATTAGGTAGCTGGCATAGACAGTGCTTTGATTGGACAGCCCCGTTTTCCACGCCCCGCACCCAGTCGGGAAAAAAACCCAGGAGTACAGTTGCTCCTTCCCGTACTTGAAGATGGTAAGCTTTGAGCAGTTTTACCCTCTTAAACTCTGCACTACCTCACTAACCTTCTTTTCTATCCAATCAGTTCTTCAAAGCCCATCGTAATCCGGAATAGGACCACCGCAATCAGCATCGGCTTGAACAGGGCTGCACACAATCACTTACTCTAAAGATCATCTCTGATCTACTTAAAACAATTGGTTCTTTCTTTTGGAACACGATGAACGCTCTATGTAAACAGTAGTATTTAGTAGTACATGCTAAAGGAGATCTAAAGTCATAACATACAATATGAAGGAAGCTAGAAAAGTCAAATATTCTGGCCAATGGTGCAAACTCTAAAATTCCTGATTGTCTTGTATTTATTTATTTATTTATTTGTTTTGTTGCACGCAAAGGTGCGCCTTACAAGAAAGGACTGAAAAAATATTTTGATATATTTTAAGGAAAAGCTGACTTTTTTTAAAACATGGCTTCTTAACTGTTAGTGGGACGAGGACCTGAAAAGGAGTCGCTGCTTAGGGTCTATCACCATGCTGGAGTGGTTGAATGGATCTAGAAGGACACGAATAGCTTCACGAAAAACTACGAACAACGCGCTGGTATGACCTGTTCGTGAAAAGCTAATGCCTCTCTGACGTCCTGTTGAATCCAGTCCGTAACGGCTTCCGCCCAGCGGATGCCGGCGAAATGCTGCACTTGACTGGCCCACCTAATTTTCAACGACTTGACACAGGTGACGGCGTCTAATTTTTGAACGTCGACGACGCTCGGAACTCCGGAGGCATACGCTCACGCGATTTCTCATCCATTATCGACGTCGCGATTACTCACGGCATAACTCTAATCGCGGATTCGCCCTGCTTTAATAGGGCCCTAGTTTCTGAAGCGTAGATTAACGCGTGGAGAATAGTGAAGCCGAAAAGGAGAGCACGGAGCCGGGTATTCTTTGTCTGCTTCACTATTCCTCGACGCTCGACGCGGTTGGAAGCTTTCGAAGTCACTCGTTCCCTTCTGCTGAGCTGCGGTACTACGTCAGTACCCGGGTTGACATGACGGCATATAGCCGACGATTCAGAGATGTTCGTGCCGTTGACTGAGGACGGGACATCAGAAATCTTTTCTTGCTATGTAGACTTCGTTAGCAATGCGAGACTCTTCATTGCTCGCTCAGGTAAGCAACGTTATCGGCTGCTACCTCCGGTCCTCGGTAGTATAGTGGTGAGTATCCGCGCCTGTCACGTGCGAGACCCGGGTTCAATTCCCGGCCGGGGAGAACTTTTTTGCGGCTCTTTTTTGGTCTCTACTGCACTTGTACCTACATTCGAGGACGTCTGTTGGCTTTTCCACAGGTGGTAAGACTAGTGCGAGGCACAACTCATCGCGATTCGTCGTGAAGGAGCCTCTTAGCTGAAGCGTCTCTAATCTTAGAATCCCTTAATGATTAAAACTACCACCTACAATCAGTCTCATGTGTCTAAAGATGTGATAAGCAAAAGCGAAGGAACGGACCTTTCAGACTCAAACTAAGCGGAAAAATTATCGCTTGGCGCTGCTAGCCGTATATCTAGGCCGAAAAGTCAATAGGGTCTACGAACTGGGACCGAATTTGAGCAGAAATCGAGCTTCAAAAAGCATCGAAGAAGCTGAGGAGGAGACGAATGTTGGGATCCTCCATGCCGAATTATTCAATTCCTGTACACACTGCACTTGCTTTCGCCTCAGAAACAGTTCAGACGTGCAACGATCGAGAGGACTAGGCTTGATGTAGCAAAGTTCACGCAAGTGAGAGGCCTCCATTCCCAGGGCTATCGTTCGAGTAGCAGAAGTGCTACCGCATGGGCCGAGCTATCGAAAACCAGGTGGGCCAGTCACGTCCTTCTCCTATGGCAGACGTGACCCATTGGATTCCACGGAATGTCAAATAAACACACTCATCTCTGCGTTGGGGCCTATTCATACTTCGCGACGGCAACCCCCGGAAAGTATGAACAGGCGACGAGAGCGACTGGGGCGACGGATGTAGTGTGGTGTACGTAATTAGTCACACTTCGTCCGTCGCCTCAGAGCCTGTTCATTCTTCGCGACAGCAGCGACAAGAGCGCAGCGCGCGGAATTATGAACAGGCGACAGCAGCAACTGGAGCGACAAGAGCGGCTGGAGTGGGAACGCTGGCGCTTGAGTCTGAACACTTCTCGGCCGCGCGCGCTCGGTTTTAATCGATATAAGCTTTGCACGGGCGACAAGTCGCTCTTGTCGCGAAGTATGAACGGGCCCTCAGTAGCTCCCGTCGTCAGCGCGAGGTGTGAACATGCGACAACGGCAACGAGAGCAGCAGGAGCGACAGAGACAGCGCTCGAGTATGAACAGATTGCGGGGGGGGGGGGGCGGTCGTCCGGTTTTAATCGATTTGCATGTTTTGCACGGGCGAAGGGTCGCTCTCAGCCCGAGTATGAGCAGGCCCTTTGTGGGGCTTTGTGGAGGAACTGATGTGATCTAGCGCGTAGCATTCGAGCGATCAAGAGCCGGAATCATTGATTAAACGGTATGCGAGCATAAGGGGTAAAGATACCCATGATGAAGCATTCATCTCTACTCCCCATCTCTACCCCGCATACCGCGGGTTTAGTTGTTGGTTATTCCAACCCCAGGTCTCACAGGCTATTCTAGGATGTGACAACAATGTAGACCCTGGCACCTGCTCAACTGCAAAAATTTTCTCAGATTTTCGAGTTTTATTATTAACATCCGTGTGTATCCCGTGACATAACTATTTTATGAGCCTTTGTGACGTGAGTTAAAAGCGGTTCAATATACTCTATATCCGTATGTTTATGAAGTTGAATTACACTATTAAACGCTATATTGTACATAAAAAATCGGAAATACTTAAGGAATCAGGTGTGCAAAATGGACTCAATCGATGTCGAAAGCGGACACGACGACGCTAATTCATGTCTTTGCCATTTGGCCGGAAGAGGAGGAGGAAGTGAGCTGTTCGGGAACAGATCGAAAGAGGAAAGAAGACACAAAGACAATACAATGTACAACGGAGTGCTTGCTGCTGTGATGACTGGAGGCGGTGGTGGTCTCTAGTCATTCTCAAGAACATACATGAATTGAATATCAGACGACGAGACACACTCTGAAGCAACCGGATGGACGGCAAAATGACGCGCGGAATCTGCATGCAGTTTGACAATGTGATCGTGCAACTACAAATATCAAGAAAGCAAGGAGATGTACAGAGGCAGCGCCTCCTCTCGCATTAGGCATTCGCCCACATCTCAAGGTCCTCGAGGTCCTTGTCGTGGTCGGCCTTGGCGGCCGGCTTGGCACGGCTCGCTGCCGGAAGGTCCGTAGATGGTGCGTCGGGAAGCACAACGGGCGTGGGCTGCACGTCCAGCAACTGCTTGTCCAATTCTTCCTGGAATTATTGATCATAGAACCCGTACAATTCTAGAACACTGGCGTTAGCCTGGCTTACGGAAAGTTTCGGAAAGCTATTATAACCTGCACCTTAGGGCACTAAGGGCCTGTTTATACTTCGCAACAAGAGCGACAAGAGCGACTGGGGCGACGGATGTAGTGTGGTGTACGTAAATAATTACGCATTTCACACTACATTCGTCGCGGACGGAGTGTGGAGTATGCAATTATTTACTTACACCACACTATATCCGTCGCCCCAGTCGCACTTGTCGCTTTTGTCGCGAAGTATGAACAGGCCCTAAAGACTGAGACATAACAAATTCATCAACCCTGAAAGAATTTGCATCTATTACGGGATCATTTTATAAAACTTCTTAAGAAATGCAAAAACAAGCTTTTTAAATAAAAATAAAAAACACATGAACCAATGAAACGAAATATGGCATTATTGCACTTTCACGCCTACTACGCTCGAAAAGAAAACGAAAAACTTAGCTCCAACTTCGTCTGTGAGGGTAGCTTCGCGTGCTGATCACGTATCCGACATCTCATTTTGAAATTTCGGCAGCGTATGTCAGGTACGTTAGGTGAGAGTGAGTAAAGCTGGCGGGCTAGTTATCATTGATTTCGCTCCAAATTCGTACACGTGGTTATTTGGGTAATCGTGACCATGACCCCGAGAGCTTTACTCAGCCGTACCTACCGTAACGTACCGTAATCGGCCGAAATTTCAAGAAGGGATAATGGGAAGTAAAGGGGCTTCCCACCTGCAACTCCAGACTACCCAGTCTTAACAATATTCATGGTAATGAGCAGCAGCAATGGGGCACTGACGGAATAGCCCTGACAGTTTGAGCCTAGTGAAAACAAATCTAATCTAATAAATACGCTACTCAACATAGTAACAATGAGTAGCTGCTAGACGTTGGGCTATGAGATGGATTCGGTATGTGGGATGGACAAAACGACTTCTTCTAGTCAACTTCAACCGAATGAGACGTGCGTGCATGACCTTCTATTCCAACTGCGCTACACACGCCCGTAAGAGAGTAAAACTTAGCTTTAGTCCTTCAATTTCAGCATGCGGCACCTATTCCATAAGGTCATTTTCAAGACATGAAGTGTTTCAGCGCCACTTTTAACTAGTCACACGACGCCCCGGTGGTCAATCGACAGAGAAACGAGCGCTTTATTCAGCTAACATACGTTTGGTATGACTCATCTGGCTCGAAGATACCTACTTTATCTATCTGGCACCAAATCAGCCCCGAAATCCGCCAAGAACGCCAGCTTTGCCAACACGCCGCTTCCCTCCACTCCACTCCACAAAGCGTCAGCAGGAATGTTTAAAACCATTTCACACAAGCAGCATATTCGTCTGACTTCCCTCAACACGTAGATTAATTCCCAGCTCTGTAGAGAAAGCGAGCACTGTCTCTAACAAATTGGGCTCCTTAATGGAGTTAAGCCCCGAAAAGACGCAGGTGGAGCAAAAAAAAATCCAGACATCAGGCATACAGCCACAATATGGAAAATAATAATGCATGAAAAAGATTAAACGTTCAAAAGTGTTCCCAATTTTTCCCACATTTCTTCCTGAAAAAGTCGTGCAACGAGAGATGTACCTTGATCATACTATATAATAATCCGTTAAGCGATGAGTCACACTATCGATCGACGATGAGTCATAAAATAGGGGCACAAATTAAGGCCAGAAAATAGCGGAAAATACCCAAACGCCTTCTACGTGCCTGGCGACTCAGTAGACGAGCAGAATACGTCAACGACCGTGCATTGCGAGCCGTAGACCTGCCGAACACGTAGCCAGCTTCAGCCCTAGGGGTAATCAAGGTCGCTGAACATGATTATGAAGTTCGTTTTTGCAGTGTAGATCACCATCGATCGATGTTGATCAAATTATCGATCTTTTATGGATGTTGCTAAAATGGTCCGAAACTTCAGCCCTGGGGGTAATCGAGGTCGCTGAACATGACTCAATGGCCATAATAAATCTTCTCAAACTCACTGTACTCATATCATATGCCCTTTACACTGCAGCAGCTACCTTGAAGTGAGTGATATTGGCTTAGTGACTCTCTAAGATCGCGCGAAGCGCGCAAGTGCGAGACACGCCGACAGGCGTGTCGGAGCACTTGTAAGACAATAAGGCACTATTGTATTATTCTTTCACGACTCCAGAGGTCGAGGAGAGAAGGAAAAAAACTTTCGCCCAAACTTCGCTCAGGGAGTTATTTGGGGTGCTGATCACGAATTTGACAATCATTTTCGAAACTTCCGCCGATTATGGTAGGTAACGAGAAGTGCGGGTGACTAGGGCTGTCTGGACATAATCACAGATTTCGCCAAAACTTCGGCTATAGCAGTTATCTGGGATGCTGATCACGAATCCACTTTTGAAATGTCGGCCGATTATGATAGGTTGCGGCAGGTACGGGTGACAAGGCTGTCCAGTTGTCAACATGATCTTACTCAACGTAACTGCTGTAACGTACCGTACTCCGGCCTAATACGCAGAACTGATGTCACATTGACGATCAACACTCCAAATAACCCTACTGAAGTTTGTGCGAAATCGGTGACTATGATGTAGACAGCCTTACTCACCCGTACCCACAGCAGTCTACCATAATCGGTCGAAATTTCAAAAACGGATGTGATCAGCGTCCCAAATAACCCCATAGTTAAATCCCATTCCTGGAGACTATATCAATATCTAGCACAATTCTGAAATGCTCAGAATAATGAATTGCAAAGAATCGAACAACTCTTTGTTCAGGTATGTACCAATACAAGTTCTGCTCAATGCTTGAGATTTGATTTAGGTATTATTAAATAAAAATATGACAGTTCTTCAGGCAAACGAAAAACCTCAACGCTCGTTGACACTATTCAAGTAAATCAAGTCATTCCACTGAAATCAAGTGGCTGTTATCCAGATTGTAGGCCGTCATAACGATTCGAATAATTAGAGTAACACTACTCACCTGCTCCAACTGTTCAAGCTCCCGCAACAGCTCCTCATCATCAACGTTTCTATCGAATCCAACAGGGTTCGAAATAGCTTCAGCTATTTCGTTGGCTACTTCTTGCTGCTCAGCAATGTCTTCCATCAGGTCGTGCACCTAAAACCACATTTTATACGTCTTCTCTCTCAAATCTGATTAAACATATAATACATAGGCCATGCCATCAAGCGGTACCTGGTCAATATCCATATTGTTGTGCGCCGCCTTTAAAGCCTTACTTGCTCCACCCATAACTTGAAGAACTTCCGCGTTCGTCGAAGCGTTCTCTAGTGCTTCTCTCTAAAAAATATCTTGACGATGCTTGAATCCGCTGCGAACAAAACAAGGAATCTAACGCAGACGCATGCAATGTTACCTGAAATTCGATAGTTTGTAAAACTCCGTCAATATGGTTCAGCTGCTTCTCGAACTGCTTCTTCCTACCAAGAGCGTGTAGTGCCAATCGCTTATTCTTGGTTCCATGTTTCACCGCTGTAGCTACTTCCTGAAAAGGAACATTCTTAAGCTGAATGAATGGGGTCCAAAGTTTGGAATAGCTTAGCTGCCTTTAAATTCGCCACCAGTTGAACTTGTAGACGATATGCGCTTCCTAATGGCCGATTGGCCTGCACAAACAACTTACTCATTCTAGCGTTAGCAAGCTGGAGGAGAGGTTATAAATCGAGTTAGAATGGAGACCTACATAGACATATAATTATTTGTTTATTTATTTATTCAAGCACATGATGCGCTCAATACTAAGCATCAAACACAAACATTAGAAGAGAAAGACACTAAAAATAGGAACTAACAAAGCTGAAAAGTCAGGAACAAAATCATGAATTGAGCTTTAACAAAGGGCAGTAAACGTCCTGTCCTAAGAGATTCTACAACATCACTATTATTATTACTATGTTATTGCTATTTTATTGCTGCACAGCCCCGCCTTCCACAGCACATTAGCAGTACCTGCTGCGAGCAGCAGAACGTTCTGCTATTGTGCTGCCTGGGGCGTGCCACCGCTTCATGCTCGAGTGCTACTCCGGTCGTCCTCGAGTTCTAAGCCGAATATCTGAGAATGTCCTGCAGGATTCAGGCTCTGGGAGATTGTTATCATTTAGGCAACATCGCAGAGACGAAAGGCGTAGAAGGGCCCGACCGTCTCAGCTGATATTGTAGTCATGTGGCTATGCCATCAGAGAGGGTAGCTTTATCTCGAGAAAAGCCAGTGAGTACAAATCCAAATAACATTGTAACTATTTAACAGGAGCCCAAATCTTGATTCGGTTCCAGATCTCCCGACAGCCAGCATCTCCTCCGACTGCGCTACACGCTTGGTTGCGCAATGCGAATGTCGGCTGTCATTCGTTTTATGGGGACATTCAACGTTCATTCTTACTCCTTTTTCCAGTCGCTTTTCAGCGCGCCGGGAACAAAAAATCTCGATTACTTGCCGGCTTGCTATGGTGTAAAATAGCACTGCCGGTGCAAGATGATAGGGGCAGGCGCCGCGATTGATCAATGCCCTCAAAATCGAAGCATCTGACTCAGCACGTCCACGGGCGAATTAATCCCTTTCTGCCTGCATTGTTGGCAAGCTCTAGACAGACGTGAACAAAAACATGTACTTCTACAACAAATCCTTTTTCCTACTACCATGAACTTTAACAGAATATTAAACTTTTTCAGCTGCATACAAAATCCTGTGATCACCTAAATTTCAGCGCCTCTATCCTTCTAAGTTCAATAACGAAGTGAGCCGGAATAATACACCAATACTCGCTAGATAAAAACAACTCAGAAGTAGCAGGGCGGGTGTAGCGCATTCGTAGGTGCCGGCTGTCGCGTCCACCCGACACCAGGTTCTTGGTTAGGAAGTCCCGCCCAGGCCAACTAAGTCTTCCATCCCTCCGGGGTCGGTGGATTGGTACCAGACTTATCTGGGAAGGATAAAGCGTTGAGTTGTTCATCGGCTGCCACCGCAAGTCATTGTACGGCCAAATACGCATTCAAAATCGCCTCCGAGACATCCCGCAGAACTACAATGCGTGGCGCATCCCAAAAGGGTTTGAATAGCGCCGTCCTTTATCCTTTATTCTTGTAGCGGAGCGAGATTTGGTTGTGAAGGCTCTAACTTTAACAGAACCCTATCACGATCCATAGGAATTTGCACGAACATGTCCGGCAATAAACCGTGCACTAGTCGACACTGAGCATCCATACTGTTATTAAGATAAAGGAAAGATGAAAGTACAGCGCCGCGGTGCAAAGATAGTAGGAGACGGCAAGTTCGAAAAAAGCGTTAGCGCTATGCAAGGAAAAATCTGGACATGTATCACATTCAAATGCCCGTTAACTTCTACAGACCTTTTGATCTCCAATAGATCTGATTCACACAAGAATTTCGCGAAAATATTGAATATTCAGTATCACATCCCCGTTAGAATTACTGAGAAGAGCTGAGACACCAAATAAGTAATAAAGTGAATAGAAGAATACAAATTTTGATTTTTTGAATTTTAATTTCTCGAAAAGCTGTTCGTTTCGCCACCTATCTCCAGATGAAACTTTTTGATTATGAGATTGGAGGTAAGATGCGCTTCATCCTACCTCCATTCTCATAACCAGCACTTTTTAGATATCAGTTTCCTACTACTACCTTGACAATAAATTATTAACATTCAGAGAATAGTTGATAAACAGTAAGCTACCTTTTTGTATACCCCACAGTAAGTAAAAAGCCTACTTGATTTCAACATCGCAGAAAAAAACGAATTTTGTTACTGCAGCCGCGGGTGCTCGAAGAGGAGTTGTGTAAAATTTGCCAAGAGGTAGGCGTACTTTCGTGGTAACCCATTAGGGCCTGTTCATACTTCGCGACAAGAGCGACAAAAGCGACAAGAGCGACTGGGTCGACGGGATTACATGAGAACTGGTCCATGACTCATTCCGCCACGCGCGTGCGGCGTGAGTCAGATAGGAAGAGTGGGCCTCTGCGTCTTGTCTCCTTGCGAGCGCCCCTTCATCCGCCGTCTCCTCGAACAGCAGACTCACGTGAATAGAACGTGAAGACGATCGGAACCGTAGGGAGAGTTGGTGTCGCAACGAGTCGACAATTTAACGAGTATTGGTTGTGTTACAATTGTTTTATTGATATCCAAAAGAGAAAAGGGAACTGAAGTGATTTAGCCCGAGGTTTGCGTGCAGTATGCGCGTGGTTCTCCCTAATTTGAAGTATACACTGACCAGCTTACCACGTCAAGTTTATCTTCAACGTCACAATGGTAATACCAATAATACCATGCGCAGGAAAATAAAAACAAAACAAATATCACCAATGTACTAATCTATCGGCAAGTAATCGAGGTGGTCCTTGCATTCTCTTCTAGTAGGAGGCCGGCCTGCGGTTCTCAGAAATAGGAGGAACCTTAAGAGCTCGATGAGCACTTCCACTTGTCGTTGTTGCTCATCAGTCCTGATGTGCCGTGGTGCAACTTCATCTTGACGAAGTTTTATGCCTAATCCTAATACTATAAGATGGTGTGCGCTATGATTTAGCCGCTGGACTTGACTGACCCAGCACACAGCATTCGTCTCGCAGGGATGTGGTGAGATAGCAGGGTTGATTCCAAAACGCTGCTTGGATTAGCAATTTCACCCTGCTTGGCCGTTTTGTAGCATGTATCTGCAAGGTCAAAGTGCCTGTTATACTTCCCTTGACAGCGCATTGACACTGTTTTAATGTCATGCACTAATTTCCATTCAATTACTCTCACTGTAGCCTCAACAGAGGTGTAATGGGGCTCTGAAGACCTGCAGCTACATTAGATGTTCTCAATGTTTGTTACAGGTGTTTGTGCTGATTTGATCAATCGCTCCACCACTTATAAGGTCTATTATTGGTCGCGCTGGTCTCTCAGCTGTTGTCGCTGTTTGACTGTACTCATTCCGTCTTTGAATCACCTCCACTACTGGTAGTCTCGAACCCAACTTGCACGCACGTGGCCTCAACGGGAGAGTTGTAGACAGTGCGCTCATGAGTGAGAGGCCTGTCGGTTAGCCAGAAGTCGAGGTACATGTTGGGTGTGAGAAGCGGCAGACGCTAAAGACACGGCGGGATGCATGTGAGGCGCGAGAGGGTGCGAGACATGGCTGCAGAAAACCCGCGCGCCGCGTTGGCACCTTGCCCATGGACCAGTTCTCCGGCAACGGGGTCGACGGATGTAGTGTGGTGTACGTAAATAATTACGCATTTCACACTACATTCGCCGCGGACGGAGTGTGAAGTACGCAATTATTTACGTACACCACACTATGTCCGTCGCTCCAGTCGCTCTTGTCGCTTTTGTCGCTCTTGTCGAGAAGTATGAACAGGCCTTCAGGACGGAGTTGTTAGTAATCAACTGTGATGTTTTTGCTTCTGTGCCAACGAGGATGGTAGGTGGAAGCTTATTCTAGGTCTCACGTTTCGACCGTTTCGTCGTGCTTCTGAAGACGTTGACACATAAGCAGAAACATCACAGCTGACAACGACGCCGTGGTCTTAAAATGAGAGAACATGGAGATTGTTAGTGATGTTCCGTCAAGCACACATATGTTCTTTTTTCTAAACTTCGTTTAGCCATTCATTCGACAGTTAATTGCAAATAGTTTCGCCTGCATGACTACGTAACGACGTAGGATAAGGATAAGGATAAAGGGCGGCGTTACCCAATTCCTTCTGGGACAAGCCAGCGCATTCTACTTCTACGGGATGTTGTGGAGGTGACATGAATGCGTATTTGGCCATACAATGACTTGCAGTGGCCAGCCGATGAATAAGTCAGCGCTCTATCCTTCCCAGACAAGTCTGGTACCAATTCACCGACCCCGGAGGGATGGAAGGTTTGGTTGGCCTGCGCGAGAAATCCGAACCAGGAACCTGGTATCGGGTGCACGCGACAGTCGCGCCTCCTCCGACTGCGCTACACGCGCCTGACTATCGACGTACAGTAAATAAAAGCAATTAAATGTCAATCGAAATTTCAGAGGTGCTTCCTTCACACATTACTGCTTAATATGGATGTCCAAAGCGTTCGGCAACGACGAATCTGACGGGCATAATTTAGATGTGCTCTGTGTAGGAACTATGGAAAGTTCGATGAGATTTCGCATGAAATATGGGGAAATGACGCTGTGAAGTACAATGAAGCACTCAAACTTTTTCCTTCATTGATTACACAAACATCAACAACATTCGCGACAGGAGCAGGATAGTCAAAAGAGCAAACAAACTTGTAGCGTAAAATGTGGATAGCAAATATCGCCTAAATCCTAGAATTTGGGAAAAACGGAAAATCCATTCCAACTCGGAATACGTTTCAAACGACTAAAAACCGTCCCGTAAGCACATGAGGACGCAAACAAGTGCAACAGACACCTAGAAATAAACGTTCAAGGATGATGGATTTCAGACCTAGAATTGTTACTGCATTTTAACCGGATAAACATGTACCAGCAGCAACGGTATAATAGCCTAAAATGGAACACCTGATTTCAAAATACAATACAAAATGGAACATCTGCTTTCATCCCCTCTCCCCCCCCCCCCCCAATTTGAAAAATGTCATACAAATAAGCACAAGCACTGCGCATCAATAATTAGCTAGTCTTGTGACTAATGACGAAAGGCTGGTGTTTAGTCAAATGTAAATATTTCAGGTGAACTTATAATTACACGACTTGAAATGGTTTCCAAAACGATTAGTGGGAGGACTCCATTTCTACCTATTCACCGCTTCTCTATTCATCTATGACACACTACGCACTTTTCCATATTACTCGATTTTCGAGTGCGTCGCCATCTAGTTATCTTTAAAGGTTTGTTCTCTCATGTTGTTGCGCACGAAAGAAAGAATAACTGAACGCAAACTACAAACTAGCTGCACGAAAGCCGACAATGTCGCCACTTGAGCCTTGAAAAAGCTTGAGTCGTGTTCAGCACTTGAAAATTGGAATAAGCTGGTGGTCTTCATCTAATCCTAAGGCCAGTCTCACTGCAATGACACCTAAGCGCGCAGCTTCCTCATCCTCTCAAACGTGCTTACAGATGGTAGCGTCGTGATTGGAAGATAGAAGACTATCATTATCGCCTTCGCTGAACGCAGAAAAACGTGGCCGCGTGCTAGATTTCGAAAGCGTACTTTTGAGTGCCCTAGGAAGTGATGGTGACTCACTCAACACGAAAAACCCATGCGAGAAAGCTAACCCTAGGAGCACTTTCAACCTCGCCTATGAACATGTACAATGGCGGCAAACGATTAAATAACCGGTGAAACACAATAGGTCTCTATTTCTACAGGATACCGTGGGTGCCGTTGGAATATGTACTTGGCAGCTACAATGAGAAGCGGTGATCAACTGGTAAGTCAGTGGTGTATCCTTGCCAGACAAGCCTATTAAACATGCGCCTATCTCAACAAGATGAAATCCTCAGTCGCACTGGGCGCAAAACGAACCGATGGCCGATTTGCCGTGTAACGCAGTCTGCGGCGTACTGCTCCACCCAGGGTAAAAAGCAAGAGAAGGCTGAAGGAGGAAAGCGCCGATGAGAACATGAGCGTTTAAAACGAAAACAGCTTCTTTCCTATAAAAGAATTACAATTTCTAAAAAAGCAAAGTAGAATTACACTACTGGTTCTTTATCGTAGATGTGTGAACAAATATAAACAATTAAATAAAATACCAGTTCGTTTACAAAGTTTTAGGCGCTCACCGCATCCGTTAAATGGATAGGTCTTCACAACAACATCTTCTGTTCCACATCCTCACCCTCAGACCTCTCGTTACACAAATGCTATAGGACTCCAAGGATTCTTATGTTAGGACTTCAGCAGGTCTCAAAATGCTGTGCTCTTTAAACCTTTATTCGAGTACATTAGGCGAGCCTAACACTTGGTCCTCGCTTAAAAGCGGCCCATTCCACTGGATGAAAATGAGATCAAGATTTGGTAGGAGAACGAGACCTCCGAGGAATAAACAAACTAGGCTAAACACTTCCACGACAATAATATGCTCTGCGAAGCCAACTATGACATTCTACTACGCAAGCTTTCCATAACTAGCGGCTTACAGTAGTCTCTTCTAATTGTAGCATTCATCGAACACTCCTTCAACACACATCTGCAGCCTCCTACCGGAACTGCCTTCCATAAAGACCTCGCTGGTCGGCTTCGATACGCGTGTTTCTTGTAGAACGAGTTACCAATAGATCCAGTAACCATGCGATCCAGAATCAATTTTTGCCCAATACATGGTTTCCAGGGGATTTAATCCGCCTTTAAGATCGTCTCCGCGGTTTATCCAGCTGCAGGGCCCTACAAAGAAGATGAGTACATCCCCGGCGATGAATTGGAACTTCAGGAGGTTGTAGTCACGCCTGGTATATTTGTCCAGATGATCGAAACCGCATGAAATTTTATGCAATATGACAAGTTCACTAGGTATAGCGGCTCCTCATTGCGCAAAACAACGGTTTTCAGCTGAACCCTTGTTTCATGCCCTACATCAGAAAACGGCGTATTGGCACATGGTCAACAAACACAGCTAGTACTAGGGCTAGTGCTCGAGACCAATTACAATTTTTAAAATGCCGGAACCAATGTCCCATCCCGGTTACACCACCTTATAAGCGTTGATTAACCTTTCTAGCTATGCCCCTACCTCCCACATCGAAACATCCTTTAATAAAGCCTCGACTTCCAGTTGCTAAAACGCGAGTCAGATCTGATTTTCTAACAAGCAGAACACTTGGTGATTACAATCTGCTGCTAGGTAAATATGAAGACATGACAAGGTTATCTGTAAACACCTGCAAATAGGTTTCCACAGCTTAAGCACTATAGAACGATGTTTAGTTCACAGACGCTGAAATACATAGGCAATTGCCTAATCATGTCACCGATTCCAATGTGCATGTTATCCTTTTCGTGTTTTCGTGTGTGCGTTTTCAGTTTTTCTGTTTGTTCCTTCATTCTCTTTAAACAAGATTATTGTCTTCGTTTAAATAAATAAATCAAATTAAAGCATGTGGAGATTCCATAAGTAACATGGGGGCGCTGAAGCACAAGTGAAAGAGGTGCCGACTGTCGCACGCTCCCGATTACAAGTTTCTGGTTTGGATTTCTCACCTAAACCAGCTAGCCTTCCATCCCTCCGGGTCGGTGAATTGGTACCAGACTTTGCTGGGAAGGATAGAGCGCTGAATTGTTCATCGCCTGGCTACCGCAATCCATTTTATAGGTCGATTACGCGTTCAAGTTACCTTCTAGACATTCCATAGAAGTAGAATGCATGGTGCGTCCCAAAAGGGAATGGTTGACGCCGCCCTTTATCCTTTTTTAATATGAAAGAGAAAGTGAGTGGACCTATTCAGACTTGCACCTCAGATTTTCTTTGGCGTTTCGTTCAACATTTACCGACAACACGTCTCCGTTTCGTCATTTCTATCCGAAAAGTGCTTTCCTCCACCGCGTGGTATGTTTTCTGTCTCCTATTGACAGCGCTACTTGTTAGTTGCTTTATTTTAAAGTCCTCCACATCATGAAATGGTAACAAGGTGGGTCCGTTTAACCGGGTAGCGTCTGAGCTTATTTTAACGACTAGCAGTGATAATAAAATGAGTTTCCCAAGTGCTTTCTACTCCAAAGAGCTATAATCGTCAAAATAGTCACTGTTGCCTGTGAATCTGGTCGGAGTCTTCTTTGTCTATTGTATGAAACAAATAGATTCAAGTCTAGAGGGGATTCACCCTGAATTTATCCCAAACGGGGCGCAATATGGGCATGGGGTGGGGGTCGCCATTATTCGGCACCGGCGGCTGCTGCGCTGCGACCGCGCCGCGCTATGACTCAGGTGCTTCGAGCGCGCGATCCACTGACACACCAATACTCTGACCCGCGAGCTGAGCATTGCAGTATTCTACATTGATAGAACTTGTGCAGGAATGCATGGATTGCAGAGAAATATTACTCATTTCCACCAAACGCTGTTAGAATTATGGCTACTGCCTTTCCTACTGACTGAAGGGGACGTCGAAAACTAGGTGTGAAATGACAGCCCAACAGAGCTCCAACTATGGTGGAAAGTATATTGTGTTGAGAAAATAGTTGCAGTAGAATGATTAAGATAATAAGGTAATCTAGGTCTATCAGCTGATCACCTTTTTGAAACGTTCTGCCGAGTTTGCTCGTACGTGTTAAACATGGGCAACGTCAGCGGATAAGACACGAGCCAGAGTGTGAACGCCTATATTTCTACTAATGAGAGAAGCGTACATCAGGTAATAGTGATATTTGGAGGCGAGATGTGTAGTTCGAATTTCCAAAGGGACGACAGCATCCAAAAATCCCTGGAATAAAAACCGCGTGTACCGAAGTGGAAGGAAGGAAGTATCGCATGTATTATATCCCAGTTCGATTCTAAATTTGGGACTCACAAAGGCAAGTCTGGTCCTCCATCGCTCCTGAGACGGTGCCTTGCTACGAAACTGGCCGCGGAAGAATAAAACACTCTTCAGTCGGCTGACTACCGCATGTATAGGATGAATACCCATCAGAATTGGCTTGATAATAGCCCACGAAAGTAAAATGTAACTACCTTGGCCAATCTTAGTTTCAGATAAGGAATATAAATCCACTGTGGCCGAAGCTGCATCCACCGATAAGCACTTCTCAATGTTCCTTGGCGACCTGTTATCCTTTCCTTGTAAGAACGCTAGATTATAACGGAAATCAAATGTTGTTATTGAGTCGAGTTATTATTGCCATTGTGGCAGATAGTACGCTCTGGAGCGGAGCTGCTGTTCGCAGGGGTTTGCCGTGCGGCGAACTTGACGCCGCAATGCGACGTCGCGGCGCGGCAGCCGCCGGTGCTGAATAATGGCGACCTGGGGTGGGGCGCAGTACCTTGCAGGCTTCGTAATTTTCAACATGCAGCTGCGGAAGGATAGGATACTTCGCTTTCCTAGCGGAGACACAGCTCTACTCTAGAACTATGCTAGAATAGTGGCCCTTGTATGGAAAAAGCAAGAAAAATCCATCGCCATAAAAGTGCACCCTCATACCGTATTGACAAGACGTTCTTACTAGGGTACCACGTTTTCAAATCGTTACCGTAAGAACATTCGTTACGGGACCACCATGTCTCCGGATCAGTGCTGGAACCATGTCAATTCCACGCTTGATGAATAGTAGAGCTATGGTGCGGAAGAAGAAGCTTCATACTGTTTGAGGCGGTTTTCGGTGGAGCATTTTGGGAGGAAATGCATTTTGGCATTGTAATAGATGAGTAGTGCTTCAGTAGTAGTCAAGATAGCTAGAGCTCTTTATTCGGGCTTACGTTTCGGCGTTGGTGCCCTCTTCAGAGGTTGGAAAAGTCGAAGCCATTTGAGAAACTGCTCTCCCACATGCCATTTCATTTTGCAGAAACCCATCCAAAAGGCTAAGAAACCACGAAAACGATGACGATTGTTAGGAAGTCGAAAACGGGGCTAACCTTAGATATGGACAGAAGGCCTGTACCAATCTTGGCTACGCTGAAGCAACTACTCATATAGTACAATGTCAAATTACATTTCTTTCCAAAAATACTCCATCGAAAACCGCCTCAAACAGTATGAAGCTCTTTCTTTCCGCTCCATAGTTCCACTATTGATCAAGCGTGAAGTTGACATGGTTCCAGCACTGATCCGTGGAAATGGTGGTCCCGTAACGACTGTTCTTACGGTAACGATTTGAAGACGTGGTACCCTAGTGGAAGCGTCTTGTCCGGTACTGCGCCGGCGTTTAAAGCGTTTGGTTTAGCTATTTTTGAAAAAATTCTCGGATTTTGTTGAGATAAGCCAGATTGTACCCATTCTAGACTTGCACCAATTAAATAAAAATTAAGTTTTAGACGAGTCTTAGCATTCCATGGTGCGTCCCGAAGATGGCCATTATTTTCGCAAGAAGTGAGCTCACTGCCGTCACGGTGATCGATTGCAGCTGCGCCGTCCGTTGAGTCACTGGGAGTCACGGACGAAAAAGTGGTCGCCGGAGCTAGAGATCTCGTCCTAACCCAAATTTTGAAGCGGTTCTAGACACGTGGTATTCTTGAGAGTGAAATTAGCCAAGGAGAAAAGTACAAAAGGCTAATTCCGCGCGATTTTTGTAAGCAAATCAAAGGCTGAACAAGAAATTCGAGGCTCAAACTCACGTCCTTGATCTTCTTCTCCAAGAAGTCCTGCTTCTTGATGAGCATCTCCTCCGTCTCTCGCAGCTTCTGAATCGCATCCTGCGTCGACGGCGCCACCTCCTGCTTCTTTCCGCCGAATATCTTACCGAACAAGCTCATCTGGAAGAATCACGACGATTTAGGGGAAGATAACGTGCTGAGGAGCTTGAGGGGATCAGCTGAGGCGCTAAGGACCACCCAGAAGCCAGGAACGGGTGACCTCGATTGCTCAGACGGCGAGGCTGAAGCCGGCGGTGATTCAGAACGGGGCGATGACGTCACGCGTTGGCCGGCTGCCATTGCGTAGCTGCCCGCGGCCTATAGCAGCGGCGGGCTGCTACGCAGTTCGATTTTTACACAGCTTCCCGGGGATTTTTCTCGTTTTCGGGCATTTTCGGACATCCGTTCCTCTCCCCCGACTTCTTGCGGGGTTTCTCTTGAACTGTAGAGGAACTCCTTGCAGATAACGCCCACAGGCCCACTGGCCCGTCCCAACTACGCCGGCTTCGTTTTCCTAAACGAGGAACAAAATCGATAATTTATTTCCCGGCACCAGGCTGTCACGAGTGTTTGTCACGGGTCTTCCGTATGTATTTGTTTGCTCGCTGTATATACTCGTCTTATAGCGCCTAGCTGGCAAGACTTCCTGTCTGTTTCCTGTGTATTGCTGAGTTTTTCATTTACAGAAGTTTTATACTGTCTCAAGAGTGGGAAATATGGATAGGAAAGCCATCGTCGACAAGATCAAGAAGTTACAGGCAAATGCAGAGAATGTCCAGCTAGGAGGAAAGGTAATTGGCTTCTTTCTTACCAGAGTTTTTAAAATTTTATTTAGGCATTTCGCCAGGTGGAGTTCAGTAAAGCTCAAGACCTATTAGTTGAAATCATGGGATTCAGAGGTGCACACAAAGTTCTGTGCGTTAAATTATTTTAACGTAAATTTTTCGTTAAATTTCGTTAAAAAATACAAATAGTTGCAAACTGTTATTTCAAGAGAAATATCAAGGAAAACGTTATATGTTCCATCCAACTTCAACAGATTAACAACTAAAGTTCAAGGAATGGAGTGCAACACTACAATGTAACTTAAACAAGTCATTATCAACAATCTGTGGACAGTAAAATAAACAAACTTTCAGCAAAAAATTATTCCCACTGTCTGGAACAAAAAAGGTATGGGATTATCAATCAAGAGGACGGTACTTAGTGGGCTGGTACCCGATCGCCAAGGCATCTTAAAATGTAGGATCACCCCGAAGTTCCTCCCCTTTTCCTGGAGTGTTTGATAAACTCACAACCAAAAAAAAAAACGTCTGAGTTGTCCATCGTAGTTTCGGAGTGAAATTCAGGGAAATCGTTACGGGACCGAGTCACCTATCCTTCTGCTAATCAGTCGCTGCAGCTAGTGATATTTGCTTGCATGCTTTTACGGCGTAAATAAGAGGGAGGGGGGGGGGCTTCTGATGGGCAGAAAATCCAACAGCGCGTCTTAGCGTCGTTAATGCCCTTTATCCCTGGCTCCAACGTATAAAGCCTGTAGCAAGGGCGTTCCATGGTTAATAAAAACCAGGTTTGAATCGCGCGGCTGTGTGCGTTGCACCCCGGACAACTCGGACGGTTTTTTTCTGTTGTAAGTCTATCGGCGAGTTTTTCCTGGTTCTTTGCGAAACCGTTTTGTGTGACTGTGTGTACAATCTCGATGAGAGAGCCAGCCCGCTAAGAACTAACAAAAATGCAGTTAAAAGCCTATCAGCAGAATGTTAACACGTTGACGAACCTACAATTTTCGCATGCCCCGTGCGTGAGACCAATCGATTTTTTAAGTCGTCGGAACTCTGACACGACATCGTGACACACGGTCCCACACGGCCGAAAGGGTATGACACGGTCGTTGACGTATTCTTCGTTCAGGAAAGTAGCTTTCCAAATTTGTGTTATTAGGGCGCGAATGGCGCAGTCGAAGGGGATGTCGGCTTTTGCATGCATATCCTTTATCCCTTCACTAGCATTTTTCCCAAATCATTTAAAATAGGTCCACCGACTGAAAACATTCTCTCCTTTACAGCTACTTTAGGTGGCGAGCAAAGAATTCTGGGATATGCAGCGCAAAGTGCGGATAAGCATATCTTAGAGGAAGTCAGCGGCTCGACGAAAAACTTTTCTAGTTCCAACTGCATTATTTCCAAAAATCGAAATGCGCCATAGAAGGCATGAGAATGGCATAAAAACATTAAAAATCCTTGCTGATTTCAATAGATTTTCAGGAATAATCCTAATTGGGAGGATGAGGTCTGCAATATTAGTGAAGACTGATGGGAAAGTGATAAACTTACTGAGAAAAAAGATCCGTTAAAAAATTCGTTAAACTTCTGAAAATTTCCGTTAGTTGTTAAGCCGGATTTTAACGGAAGATGTCGTTAATTCGTTAAATTTGCACCCCTGACGGGATTGAATGTTATCGAAGCTATAGCGAGCAGGTGCTGTATCGCACACTTGCATTCCTCCAAGAAAATCGCTTACTTCTACTCACTGCGCAGTTTGTATTTTACGTATGAGACATTTTGTTTTATTCTTGAAATGAATGGCCATGCAGAAGAAAAACAAAGCAAATGTTTCTCTAAACATTACTTGAAATGGCACTAGTTAAAAGTCCCGACTCCATCGACACTACTTCAGTCGAACAAAAATTTTTCGGTGAAATTTTGTCTAACCAGGAAACTATCTCAACAGTAGGTCGGAACGGCCTAAGTGTTGTATATGGGCAGAATCTCTCTCTGGGAAACAACAAAACGCAGATCTCTCGACCCCAATACAACTCTACACAGAGTTAGGGACGACGGAACTTGGGACGTTGGCGGCGTTAGCCCTATGCCTGGAGGCGGAGGGCGGACTCAAGTTGGCTGAAACAGCGATGATGAGCGAGCGATGGTGGCGCAGTGCGTAGAGGGGCGGCGTAATCCCCATAATCGCCGTTTCCAGCCAACTTGAGCCCGCCCTCCGCCTCCAGGCATATGGCTAACAACGCCCCAACTTCTGTCGTCCCTAACTCTCCGCAGAGTTGTATTGGGGTCGAGATATTTGCATTTTCTTGTTTCTCAGAGAGAGGCGATTCTGCACATATACAACACTTGGGCCGTTCCGACCTACCGTTGAGATAGTTTCCTGGTAAGGGGGTTATTTCGGGTGCTGATCACGAATCTGACATCCGTTTTTCACGATTCGGTCGGAGACCGCCCATACCGTTATCAAGGGTGGTCCAGGCAAGGTCACCGATTTCGCTGAAGCTTCGTCTAGGGGGTGTTTTGGAATGCTGATCGCTCATCTGACATCCATTTTATAAGCGTCAGTATCTTATAAAGGATTTGTCACCTTGAAAGAAATGCTGGAAGATGTACGGTGGGGAGACAACGATGCAATGAGAATGAAGCAATGACGAGTTTTAATGATAAATATTGTGCCTAAAAGTGACCAAAACGACCTGAAAAGTATCAGCGGAGGAACCCCGATTAACCGACCCCTTACCCATGCCAACCTCGCCCTGCCCTCACCGGCAGAAACATTAACAATTTAATCCTGTGCCTTCCTGTATCTATATTATCCAGCCGAATCGTGAAAAACGGATGCCAGATTCGCGATCAGCACCCAAATAACCCCTTAGACGAAGCTTCAGCGAAATCAGTGACCCTGCCTGGACCACCATTTTTAACGGTGTTGGTGGTCTCCGACCGAATCGTGAAAAACAGATGTCAGATTCGTGATCAGCACCCCAAATAACCCCCCTCCCCCTAGACGAAGTTTCAGCGAAATTTTTTTCGACTGAAGTCGTGTCGGTGGAGTCGGAACTTTTAACTAGTGCCGTTAAAATTTTTGTAAAGAAAAAAAAAACAAGCAACAAGAATCAACCTAGTAAAGATGAAAACTACGGCCTAAGTAGGGTCAGGGAGGGTCACCATATAGTACAGCCCTATGAGCTTTTTGAAAACGGAATTTTTTGCAGCAATAGTGTGTTCTACACGTGCCTTTTTACCAAGGCGTATCACCACTGAGTAAGGTGGCCCCCATGACCCTAACTGCGCCAAAACTACTAAGCTGCGTCCTGAAGATAGCGGTCTAAAAGTTTTTTTTTATATCGCCGTATAAATTTGGTTTCTTAGGTAATTTCAAAAATTCAGGGCCAGCACGGCATGTGAGAGACTGAGATCTTATATTGCTTTTTGGTCAGGGACACTGGATCTTCCACAGAGCACCTCTTGTGTTTGATGAAGAAAATGTATAGAAGTACTGAAGGGGAATACGAGAAAAACCGTATGAGACATGTTTTATGTTTGAAAACCATTCGCGGAACAACCAAGAAGTAAGGGTTCAATTCACTTCAAAGACTCCCATGAATCCTATGCTTGGTGTCTTTCTCAGTCCTAATGCGTGTCGGCACAAGTAGGTTCGGGGATGTCGCCTTGTGCTCAGCGGTTATCCGCCTTGGAAGGAAGGCAGTTGTTTGTCCAGTTACATCAAGAATGGGCTACCTCACTTCACCGTAGAGCTAGAACACACCAGTGCTGCAAAAAATTTCGGCACAAAGGTCGGGGGTCACCATGTAGGACAACCCTACACAACGTTTTGTTTTACGAATCTAAAAATTTTGTCCAGCATTCGTATGTTCTACACCTGCGGTGAACTGAGCTGGACTATTTCTGATGTAATTGGACATGCGCGTGAATACCTACCAAGGCGAATATCCACTGAGTACATGGTGACTCTCTCTCTCTCTCTCTCCCCCCCCCCCCCCGGAGCCTGCCTATTTGGGGGGGGGGGGGACGTCACCTCCTAGTCAGTGGCTGTACGCCTTGATAAGAATGGCCTACCTCGGTTCATTGAAGGAGAGAACACACCAGTGCTGCAAAAAAAAATCCGGTTTCAGAAAGCGCAAATCGTTTTGTAGGGCTGTCCTACATGGTGCCCCCCTCCCCCCCCCCTCGACCCTATTTGCGCTCTCATTCGCTCGCCGACTTTCGCATTTTTGGCTGAGAACACCTGGAGCAGTAGGTTTCAGCGCTGCTGTCTTGCGATTGGTGGAAAGGCGGATTGCCTGACGCCCCATCGAGATGAGGCAGGGAGCGTGACAGCGCGGGCACCAGCCCACCTACAACTACTCATGCAACTACTACAACTTACACTTGTTAGTACCGATCACAATCACAGAAACAACGTTGTGTGGTTGCCTGCGAAAATGTGCAGTCTCGATGCAGGCGTAGGTCAATTTAATACCGAATTTGCCGTTCTGGTGTTACCCTAGAGATGAGAGGGAGGTATATGTTCTTTCTCCTATTGTAAGTTGTATATCAGAACTATCGACCTAGAGCTGTTACAACGATGTTTTGTTGCGATCAAAACTTCTATGGTCGGCGGGACTCGAACCCGCACCTCCTGCTGATCGGAAGGGAATGCTCTGTGCCATCACACCACCGGCGCTGTTTGATCGAACGCAACATCCACACCTCGTGGGACCCATCAGTATTCACCCGTATATCGGGATGAGCCGACCGCTGATATGAGCATGAAACCAGTTAAATTGTAGGTCTTGATAGAAATGATTCAATTCGGTTTCTTTAAGCCTCAATTGGCTTGTACCGAGGATATAAGCTATGATAACTACGCTTTGTTGCAATCAAAAACTTCTAGCGCCAGGCAGGACTCGAACCCGTACCTCCTGCTGACTGGGCTGGAATGCACTACGCCATTACACCAGCGGCGCTGTTTGATCAGCTTATATCCTCTGGACCAGCCACTTGAGGCTTCAAGAAACTGATTTGAGGCATTTCTATCAAGGCCTATAGCTTAAATCGTTCCATCTGATATCAGCGGCCGATTCACCCCAATATACGGGTGGGTACTGAAGGGTCTCACGAAGTGTGGATGTTGCGTTCGATCAAACAGCATCGGTGGTGTAACGGCGTAGAGCATTCGCGCCCGATCAGCAGGATTTCGGGTTCGAATCTTGCATGGCGCTAGAAGTTTTGCTCCCAACAAAACATCGTTGTAACAGCTTATGTCCTCGGTACCAGCCATTCGAGACTTAAAGAAACTGAATGGAATCACTTTTACCGGCATAAAGCTCCCTACTTCGGAGGCCACCTATGTGTGTTCGACTTGCTCACCTAGCGGTGATCTCCGGGTAATGATTATGAAGAGCTTCTTCATATCGGTGAAGTGCAGCTATTGTTATGTAAGGCTCTGGATTCTGAAATTTCATCGAAGCGACTTTTAAGTAAAGATCGTTCCCCTATAACTAAGGTGCTCAATTTTTTATCCAGTCTTATCCATTATTAGTGAGGTCGAGAGGCCATTGGTCCACGTTGCCATGAGTTAAGTTTACTCATGGCGTTACTTTTGAATTCAGACAGTTGAATCGATTGGCAGAAGCATTGGGAGCGCTGCTTTTTAAAGGGCTATTTTATTCGAATGCAGAGTTTCGTAATCCGTGTTTGACTAAATTGCATCTGCCGATGTGCCACTGCATCGATTGTGCCCTGGATTCAGATTCAGATCCGTTAACCACGCTTGATGCTAAAGCTAGAGAACAATTCCTTTGTTCAGGGCACCCCCAGAAGAAAGAAGAAGATCGTCTTCAAGACAGCCGCCGCTGATGACAAGAAGGTTCAAAGCAATCTGAAGAAGCTATCCGTGACGAACATTCCTGGTATCGAAGAGGTGAGAATCATTTTTGGGTGTCCCGATCCGAATCATCTAGTTATCCGAAAATTTTCGATCGGATCCAATGTATAATGTGCACTATTGCACTATTGTTATTCAAATCTCATAATGGGGGTTTCCTCACCTCTATAAACATTTTGTCGAATTTATTTTTTTATTTTGTCGAATTTAATAAATAATAAATAATTCCTTACTTTTCTCTTTTTCACAAGCTCTTTCCTTCAGGTTAACATGATCAAGGACGACGGGACCGTCATTCACTTTAACAACCCGAAAGTTCAAGCATCTGTGCCGGCCAACACTTTCTCAATCACGGGAGCGGGCGAGAACAAACGTAGGTTTCAGAGAAGATTAGCCTTTCCCTAGTACATGGGCACTGCCGCTTATTACTGTTACCTTTCAGAGATCACTGATATGCTTCCCGGTATTCTGAATCAACTTGGACCTGAGTCGCTCACACATCTGAAGAAGCTTGCGAATAACGTTACAAGTCAATTCAAACCTGCACCCGCCGATGACGATGTACCAGGTGAGGTTCATTCGCATTAGTGTGGAAGTCACAATATTTAACGTGGCTCATAAGGCGACTCGAAATCAAGGCGAAACGATGAGAGCGTGATGGGTGGTAGTGCCCTGTTATCGTTATATTTGGTGGACGCAATTCATTTGTTGCGTTAATACTGAGGTTCTGACTGTGGCTGTCACTTTGGAATAGTCTTGAAGCTAAAGCGTCGTTGCAGAAGTGGCGCGATTGTGCCATGTTGAGTAACTGTGGTTGCTAGTGCTCTTTCGTATTGGCATTCATTCATAAGAAGGCTACATATGGGTCATACTCAGCTTATAAGTGGATGTCTATGCTGGAAATTTCATGTGAGACAGGCACCCGAGGTCTTGGTTTTGGTTCACCAATGAGACTAGCTATATGGAGTGCTACGTTAAGTTTCTTGAGATAGTAGGGTGCAGCCTTTCGCAACTTAACCTAAGCTGCAATTTATCTCGAGGTGAAGAGAAACACCTGTTGAGAATGTTTAAAAGTACAAGATTTTTAGGCGTTATGTAAGTTTTCAAGCAAAAGCTTTGAGCATCCCAGATCAAGGGGAAAAGCTTTTCGAGTTATTAGGTTGTCCCATAAGTCTTCGCCGTTTTTTTCAACGATTCACTGCAGATTTCGCCGGCGGTCTCTTGCATAGCGCTGCACAGCTTTCGAAACAGAATGATTTGCTCTATCAGAACATGTATTGCATTTCTTTTTTCATCATGAATTTTGTCAATTTTTAGGTCGTTGAAGTGGAAAGTGAAAAAGTGAAAAAGTAGCCATTTGCGCACTTGTTCTCTCCGCTTAGGTTTGTAATTTTTTGCGCAGTTTTTTTTATAGCATTTGGAAGAGAATGTTCCATACTACACGAATATGTGTTGGTGCTATTTGCTCATTTGTCCTTTATTGATTTTTAGGTCATCAAATTGGGACGTCCGAAGGAGGATGGTTATTTTTGCCGACAACTCCTGCTCTGTGGTTGGACTTTTTGGGTTGGCGTTATATGTCATTCGAAAGAGAATGTCTTGCTCTATAAGAACATGTGTCGCGTTTAATGATTTCTATTGAATATCAACAAAATGCCAACAAGAGAAAAATCGTCTTCACCAACAACTCCTTCTCCTTCTTCAGTTGTTGATATTCAACAGAAATCACCGTGAGCCAATAAACGCGACACAAATTCTTACTGAGCAACACATCCTCTTCCGAACGACATATAACACCAAGCAAAAAAGTTCAACCACAGAACCGGAGTTTTGGTAAAAATTCGGACGGGAAAGTCGGAATTCCCAATTTGATGGCCTAAAAATCAATAAAGGGCAAGTGAGAAAATAGGACCAACACATATTCTTGTAGTACAGAACATTGTCTTCCAAGTGCTATAAAAAACTGCGCAAAAAAAAAATTACAAACCTAAGCGGAGAGAACAAGTGCGCAAATGGCTACTTTTTCACTATTTCACTTTTCACTTCAACGACCTAAAAATTGACAAAATTCGTGATGAAAAAAGAAGTGCAATACATGTTCTGATAGAGCAAATCGTTCTCTTTCGAAGGCTACGCAGCGCTATGCAAGAGACCGCCGGCGAAATCTGCAGTGAATCGTTGAAAAAACGACGGGGACTTATGGGACAACCTAATATTTTGGTCACCTTTTTTTCTAAAAAAAGGTGAAAGCATTGCTTTTGGTCTGTGGAAAGTCACATAGTTGGTGCCAGATCGAAATATCATGACCTACCAATCCAAGTAAACGAGATGTAAGAGGTTGTGGGTTTTTTGATGTGTAAAAGAGCTCAAAGGGATTTAAATTAAGAATGCTGAGTACAAATAATTAAAAGAACTCATCATGTCTGGTTACCTGAGCATTCAATGCACCTTAGTCTACAATAAGTGGTTGGGTAAGATGATGTCTCACCCGTTATTCACCATCATTTCTGTTGTTTAGCAATGGACGTCTCTGATTTGATTAGAGGAAATTTGGTTTTTACAGTGAAGCGGACCTGTGTTAGTACAAGCAACCCCAGGATGTGGCCATCTACCAAACCTGTGTCAAAACTAACCATATCCTAGAGTGTTTTACTTGATCTCCTCAGCACCAGGGGCTATCGGATCCAGATCCACCTTTCTTCGTAGGGAGCGCAAATTTGGAGGCCTTTAGTGTAGTGTGGTTTCAGACCATCGAAATATTGTTTTTTTACGAAGTGTGCGATCGTTTAAGATGCGGAAGATGGCGACAACCTCCCATGGAAGCCTCGATTCAGAGTGATTTCAGAACTAGTGGATCATTAAGTTAGATTTATACTTCTGCCGCTTCGAGACCTTACCTTACGATGAGCATCGATTCTCTATGCGGCATAGTCTGTACTAGTGTTCTTCATATTTGGTCCTCATCCCCCAGCAGACTAAGTAGGCTTTTCCCTCATTGCCGCTGTAGTCTTCATCCACTCTGTGTTGATGAGTTAGTGAAGGGTTTTCCTGGAGAGACCATTCCATTCAATGAAGTTCTGTGTTGTTGCTCACTGGTTATGTGCCACTTTCTGAGACCAAGCGGGCACATTTGAAATCAAAACTATTTTTTATAGGTAATTCCACACTCTGGGATCGTGTAGCGTAGTCGGAGGTGCCGGTTGTCGCGTGCACCCGATACCAGGTTCTTGGAGAGGATTTCCCGCACAGGCTAACCAAGCCTTCCATCCCTCCGGGGTCGGTGAATTGGTACCAGACTTGTCCGGGAAGGATAGAGCGCTGACTTGCTCATCGGCCACCGCAAGTAATTGTTTGGCCAAATACGCATTCAAGTCGTCTCCACGACATCCCGTAGAAATAGCATGCGTGGCGCATCTCAAAAACGATTGAGTAACGCCATCCCTTATCCTTATCCTTATACGCTTGGGGACTGTTCATACTTCGCGTCGGGAGCGACTGGTCGGCCAGTCAAATCATAGCAATCGATTTTCTGAGCGATTGCTGAGCAAAAATCGATGCCTATGATTTGACTGAGTGACTAATCCCTTCTGTCGCGAAGTATGGACACGCCTGGGTGACTGCCTGGAAATCGGTACGTATTAGGCTCTGCGGGTGTTCAGTATCGATGACTTTACTAGGGCGCCGAACAACAGATGATCTATGGAGGCTGCTTAGAAAGTGTGTAAAGCTGTATTGTTGCTTATAGCGAAGTGAGCAGTTGATGCTGATTCGTACTGTGCTTCTTCAACTTATGGATATGTTTCAGATCTCGTAGGAGACTTTGACGAGGCTTCGAAGAACGAGGCAAAGGCTGAAGAGAAGGCTTAAACGTCAATGACTCCCTGTGTCCCGTTAAGCACACGTGAAAACTAAACTCTGCAGCAGCCGTCGTTAATTTCAACCACTCGCGCTCATATGTCTTGGGAGACGCGTCGTCGTCGTACACACACACGTATCTCTACCATCCGTTTTCCATCAGTTGTAACTGTTTGACCTATCTCCCATGTATGTTCAGCGTTGTTTTTTCGTTGGTTCTTGTTTTGTATACAGATTTTATAACATTTCAAAAACGGCTAATAAATTGTTAGCTTCAATTTTCAGCAGCAGCCGCATCGGCAGCAGTATAGCGCCTGTTGCGGTTCGTTTGAAACATTAGTGGGAGCTTTATGTCATCGTAGTGTCACGGCCAGTAGTAGCCGCTTCTCCGTCCTTCCATACTCCGTTAGGTGCCCTTCGCCGCTCGCTCGAATGATGTCGTTGTCAAAATAAAGTTGGTGGTTAAGCAGTAGTGTGGTGGCGTTCTCTCGTTCAGTGGTTGGTGGGCCGCGAAGTTACCTAGCAGAAGTGGACTGGTGCACTATTCGTTCTAAACTGCTCAAGTTTTTGTAGAAATGAATGAGAATCTACAGACATCCAGTCAGCTGCTGGTGTTGAAAGGTGAGTTCGGCTTCGACCATTTTTGTCAAAAGCTTCGCAATACAGTGTGATCATGCATAGTGCATGGTGCGAGGGAGTGGGGGGGGGGGGGGTGGAGGCGTTGGGTTTCATCTGAATGCAACAAGTACGATATTCCTGAGAAACATCTAGTTAAACGTAATAAAAACTAATGATGTAGATGGTTATTCTTGATTGAAGGGTTGACATGGCCAACGAATGGCGCCAAGACTAGCAACAAGGGGGTTGGTCACGTGCAGGAGCGTAGTAAAGAAGGCGAAGAACCGGTCCACATCTTTTTGACTACACACTCGCCAAAGGTACATAAAGAAGAAGGATAAGGAACGGCTTTACTCAATCCCTGTTGTAGTGCACCACGCATTCTACTTCTACAGGATATCGTGGAGGCAATTTCAATGCACTTGGGCCTGTTCATACTTCGCGACAAGAGGGACCCGTCACCCGTGCAAAACATCCATGTCGATTAAAACCGAGCGCGCCGCCGAAAAGTGTTCATACTCGAGCGCCGGCGCTGTCGCTCCAGTCGCTTTTATCGCTCTAGTCGCTCTAGTCGCTGCTGTCGCCTGTTCATACTTCCGCACGCCACGCGCGCCGCGCTCCCGTCGCCTGTGCAAAGCATGCAAATCGATTAAAACCGAGTGCGCGCCGCCGAAAAGCGTTCATACTTAAACGCCGGCGCTGTCGCTCCAGTCGCTTTTATCGCTCTAGTCGCTCTAGTCGCTGCTGTCGCCTGTTCATACTTCCGCACGCCGCGCACGACACGCGCGCCATACTCTCGTCGCTCCCGTCGCCTTGCAAAGCATGCAAATCGATTAAAACCGAGCGCGCGTCGCCGAAAAGCGTTCATACTTAAGCGCCTGCGCTGTCGCTCCAGTCGCTTTTATCGCTCTAGTCGCTCTAGTCGCTGCTGTCGCCTGTTCATACTTCCGCACGCCACGCGCGCCGCGCTCTCGTCGCCTGTGCAAAGCATGCAAATCGATTAAAACCGAGCGCGCGCCGCCGAAAAGCGTTCATACTTAAACGCCGGCGCTGTCGCTCCAGTCGCTTTTATCGCTCTAGTCGCTCTAGTCGCTGCTGTCGCCTGGGGCCGTATGCTCGTGCTCCCCCGTTGAGGGAGAATCAATCAATATCAGCATATCTCATCACACCCCGATCCCCATCGGGGGAGACTCGGGGTAGACGAGCATACGGCCCCTGTTCGTACTTCCGCGCGCTGCGCAGGGTACGCTCTTGTCGCTCTTGTCGCTGTTGTCGCAAAGTATGAGCAGGCCTATACGATGACTTGAGGTGGCCAGTGGAGGGACAAGACAGTGTTTTAACGTTCCCGGACAGGTCTGGTACCAATTCTGCGACCTGTAGGAATGGAGGGTTTAGGTTGCCCTGGTCGGTAAGTCCCAACCAGGAACCTGGAATCGTGTGCACGCTACGCGACAGCCTCCGAGTGCCGCGTGGTGTGCGTTACCGTTAGTCTTGGAAGGCACATACGCCTAAGAAAAATGGCTGTTCGATGGGCTGGATACGAACATGGTGAACGTATATCAGCGGCGCACGCCGACGTTGTACAGCGAGGAATCGAGAAAACGATGCCTGGTGAGGCGCGGTTCTTTCAAGGGAAACCACGAATCCGCATTCGAGCATAAGCGCGTGGTAGCGCAGTCATAAGAGGCGCTGGCGTGAACCCGAGTCCAGGTCCCTGATGCGGTTTTCTGCCCAAGCCACCAAGCCTTCCATCCTTGCGTGGTCTGTGGATTGGTAGCAGCCTTGTCTGGGAAGGATGAAGCGCTGACTTGTTCATCGGCTGGCCACCGAAAGTCATTGTGTGGCTAAATACGCATTCAATTTGCTTCCACGACACCCGGAGAAGTAGAATACATGGCGCATCTCAATGTGGTATTAATTAACGCCGTTATTTATCATTTATCCGTATCGTTATCATTGTGTTCGAGCTTATCGCCAGTGGTGGACACTCTCGCTCAGGTTAATTCTACAATTTCTATCAAACATAGTGGGATGATGTATTTTGATATAACACGACAGAAATGAATGGAGACTTTGCTTGCATCTACTGGGTTAACCTACGATTGATAAGATGACAGGTGATAAGTGCAGTTGATGTCAGTCCAGGTACTTTCGTTAATTAGTTTTTAAACTAGATATTAGCTTCGACCGTATTGCATCAACCCCGGAGGAGATTAGCAAGAATACGAACGTGTAAATTTTTTCTTAGAAGTTTGTTGAATCGCTAGATGTGCTTCCTACATAGCAGCCCGTCATTCTAACAATATGTTTGTGCTACGATGATCAAAAGTATTGTGTTGGGCCCTTCCCATTTTTATATCATGCTTCCACTATTGAAGGCTTTTCATGGATGCAACTTGTATGGGTGTTCGTGCTAAACGATGACTTGCAGTGGCCAACTTACGGAGAAATCAAAGTTTTATCCTTCGTATAAAAGTCTACTAGAGTTCAACGGTCAAAGTGGGCAGAAGGCCTGGGCGGAACTCGAACCCTGTTATTCGATTCGGGGTCGGATATCCGCGACAGCGGACGCCCTCTCCAACATTTTCACGCATGCCTTTCAAAAATTATCTTCTGTTAACATCCTTATGCTTGCAGTCATGCGGCTAGCTCGACCGAAATTCGCAGATGTAACTCCTTTCCCAATGGATCCTGTCGATCCGACGGGGTTCTCTCAGCTCATCGAGACGGCTTTATGTAAACGGGACGGCGAGAGGAGCCACGACGTGCCCATCGGTGAATATCTGATGGCGCCGCAGATGTTCGAGTGGGTCATTGCTTCATCGTTCGACCGAAACAAACACAGCCAGTTCACAGTGAAGAAATTTGGGTGCAGGGACTTTTGTTTTCTACGTCTCGTCCTCTTTCCCTTCTCCCATGACCGTTTTCGAATAAGCTTTGGTGCAGCACCTGAATGTCAAAACCCTTTCGAAACTTGGATTGACAGTGGTGTTCGAGGAAGGCCCGACACAACAGCTGAAAATGGACGACTAGCCTTACAGGAGGACGCTGAAGAAGGCCACCAATCACCGATCGCTGGACATGAGCGTGATAAATGAGCTTAGTCATCGAGTCTAGCGACCTGAGAACTCCAAGGACCAAACCAGTAGATCAAAATCCGCATAGGTCCATATAGGGTGGCAGTTCTTTAGTTTTCGAGAGACACAGTAAACTACGCCCTGTGCGTGTCGTCGACAGGATTTTCCTTTTCTTAGGGTGTTTTCTTCCTTTCGCTTTTTTATGGTTTTACCTATTTACGTTTCAGGAATATTTACCTTGGTGAAACCTTCACATTCTATGTGAACTGCGTAAATGAGAGTGATCAAAAGGTTTCTGATGTATCGGTCAAGGTGAGTATTTTCTTGTTGAGCTGCAAGGTTTTTGGATCTGTTCTAACTGGGATCTACCAGCACATGACTAGCAATATTTTTGGCTATGGGCAAAAATACTCCCGAAACAATAAGCGAAAATAACGCAAAAACGAAACGAAATTATAGATACCAATCGACTTTAAATGATGATCTAACCTAAAAAATCATGTTCGGTAGTTCCCTTCACCTTTGACGGCACCCTGAATCCATTGCGATAAAAAAGGGAACCGGACAACTATATAAAATTTCAGCGTAACGTTAGAAATTAAAGCAGGAGTCTCAGAAACCATCCATCCATTAGTTTTTTATTTTTGTTATTGTATTTTATGTTTATCCGAGGATGTATTGCACGTGGAGAAATTGCAGATCAGAAATTGATCCGACAAGGACCCCCTCGGCCGAAGTTTTGGCAAAATCGCGTAATGATGACCTCGCCATATTTCTTTATTCCGTAAATGGCCGAAATTTCAAAAGTGGATGTCAGATTCGTTATCAGTACCCCAAATAGCCTTCTGGGCGAGGTTTGGGCAATTTTTTTCGACCTATCGAGCTCTGGAGTGGTGAAAGTACCTACTCGCGTCTAAGGCCTCGTGCATACTTCCCGTCGCTGCGATTGAATCGCGGCGATGAGTTTTGCAGAGCGACGCGAAAGAATTTGAATTTCTCTGTGCTCGTCGCATCGCCCATCGCTCTGCAAGGGAGCGCGACGGCGATCCGTCCAGGATCAACGCTAAACACCGCGCGCGACGCGAAAAAGTATGCCATGCCCGCGATGGGCGCGGGAAGCCATCGCGCATGCCGACCGCCACTGTTGCGGCGGCTGCGGCGAGGTTTTCTTTGACTATTCGGCCGCGTGCGGCGGAATGGCCACGAACTGAGCGCCGCGATGGCATCGCGGCGATGGAAGTATGCCCCCGGCCTAAGGCCTCGTGCATACTTCCCGTCGCCGCGATCGAATCGCGGCGATGAGTTTTGCAGAGCGACACGAAGGAATCTGAACTTCTCAGTGCTCGTCACATCGCCCATCACTCTGCAAGGGAGCGCGACGGCGATCCGTCCAGGACCAACGCTAAACACCGCGCGCGGCGCGAAAAGTATGCCATGCCCGCGATGGGCGCAGGAAGCCATCGCGCATGTCGAGCGCCACTGTTGCGGCGGCCGCGGCGAAGCTTCCTTTGACTATTCCACCGCGTGCGGCGAGACGGGTTGGACGAGTTTTCGCACAGTATGCAGCGATCGTTGCGGGGTCCAAGTGCTCCAATCAATCACCAAGAACCCAACGAACGTTTATCAGCCTTCACTTCGCTGGTGGGTACTATTTGGTATCACTTAGGAGTAGGTTTCTGTGTTCAGCAGGAATCTATGGAAGTTGAGGTAGAAATTAGACGAATGCTAGGAATGGGCGGTAACTACAATACGAGCGTGGAGGTGGAAGCAATAGAAAACCTCTAATTCCCTAAAAATGTTTGCAAATGTTTGACTGTTGAGATGGACATGAATCATAGGTCCACTAGGAGTTACCGCGCCAGATAGGTCTTATGTGTGTAAGCATTGTATTGTATTTACTTCCACTGAACGCCACCACGTGCAAGTCACTCTCAACAAATATTTCTGTATAGCTGTAATAGTAAGAAGCAAGCACAGCGGAAGTCAAAGGTGAAAGTCTACACTTCCTAGTTTTTCAGCTTCAGAAATCATTTTCTATACTCTCTGGGGCTATTTCTACGAATAATCCTTATCGGAGCTCCACATTCTAACACCACTAGCTGAAAAGAACGAGCATTCCTACACCTGGTCGAGTCACGGAACGGCTCAGCTCGACGGGGTTTTGGTTTGCTACGACCGCGTCTCGGCCGCCAGCCGGTCCCGCGGCGATCGCCTGCATCGGTGCGACAACTCGTCCAACCCGCCCCGGAAAACTCGTCACTACTGTGTCGCTTTAGATGCGAGTAAAGTACCTGGCACTTCGTGAAAGTGCCTTTTTGTTTATTGAATGGGTATCTAGTTCTCGCTATTAAATCGCCTAAAATTACTCGGCGAGAAAGGAAACTCTCTTTGTTGCAGTGCGATTTGCAAACAAACAGTCAACGAGTGAGCTTGTCTTCGAGCATTCACGATGTGGTCTTGGAGGCCGGTAAAAGCTCCGGACAAATTATCAGTCATGAAGTGAAGGAGATTGGACAACATATGTGAGTTGAACTATTAAAGCTCATTACGCTCAAAATTGCTAGATGTTCTGTGTCTGCTCATTTCTTGCAACAGTTTTCATGTGTCAGCAAGTGATGAATCTTTGCCAGAAGGGTGAATCATAGGCCACACTTTTTGCTCGTTCATTCTCACTGCTTCCTTAGATGGTGTTCTGTTGAGGAATTTTGTAGGCTTTTGATTTTTTCGAACCTTTTCTTCTAATTTAGACCATTAAATAGAGTTTGAACATTAGCCAGGTAAGTGATGGTCTGAATCGTTTTCTTGCATGGAGCTGCGAGAACCTCGACCGCACGTGATCTGTCTTTGAGTGCCTAAACAAGTTATCGCCCTGTGGAAGGTAAATGCTCAGATTTATAGGTTCAGTCGTGCTATAATAACAGGCTCCAGGAGCCTTTTATTCAAGTAGAGCTAGAATATTATATAAGATTTCCCTTGGTCTAGAAAGGGAGAGGTCCAATTTTTCTCCTTAAAACTGGGGTATTCGTTGAATGGTTTTCAAAATGAAGAACTTAAGCACGGTAGAGGATAAGTGGCGGCGTTACTCAATCCCTTTTGGGATGAGCCATGCATTCTACTTCTACGGGATGTCATGGAGGCGATTTGAGTGCGTATTTGGTCATACAATGACTTGCGGTGGCCAGCCGATGAACAAATCAGCGCTCTGTCCCTCCCAGACACGTCTGGTACAGATTTACCGACACCGGAGGGATGGAAGACTTGTTGGCCTGGGCGGGAAATTCGAACCAGGACTCTGGTATCGGATGCACGCGAGAGCCGGCACCGCTACACGCGTTGCAGCACATATGAATCATAAAGGAACACTTATAGGCCTGCTCCAAAGGAGAGCTACCAGATGGTGAGGAGGTTTATGGTGAACCCGCTCACGAATGTGGTACCAAGCGATATCGGGTATGCGATTGGGATGCGCACTTGTCGTATTCAACGAATAGGCCAACCCATAAAGTTATTGTTTTATCGTTTCATAATAAACCGACTACGAGTTCAGCAACTTTATATAAGATTTGGTTGGCTTGGACGGTAATCGAACCCTGAATCAATTCGTGGTGCTCTCATAACGGTGTTTTGTTGCTACCAAATCTCTAGCGCCGGGCGGGACTCGAACCCGAACCTCCTGCTGACCGGATGGGATTCCTGGTGCACCTAAGATCCGGACCCTTATCCATCTGCACTTCACGTTCCCATTTTATCTCACTGAAGGTGTTATATCACACTATTCTTGGTGCTCTGACAAGATGCACATCAACTTGGGCGAAGATCAAGCTATTCCTTTTAATGTGGGCGGAGAACTAAGTTCGAGTTAGCTAATGCGTGCAGCTAGCATCTGTTACTACTGCTTCATAGGCTTCTTTGAAAATCACTCTAAAGGGTATAAAAGGTTATCTGCAGCTCGAATCTATTCAGCTCGCATTCGTTGTAGAGATTTGAATGAAGCTTGCCTTGTTTCCATGGATACTGACGAATATTGCAGTTTGATATGCTCGGTGAATTACAAGACGTCATCCGACGAGAAGATGTATTTCCGAAAATTCTTCAAGTTTCCTGTTGGCAAACCTATCGATGTGAAGACGAAATTCTATAACGCTGAGGTAATACTTTTGTAAGGTTCTTTTTTCTTATATTTAAGGTGTTGCACACCAAACTGTGAAGCTATACCCTTGCTTGTATTGCTAATGTGGTTGTGTTAGTGGCCTGATTCCCTAGACCTCAGGGGCGTCTTCAATAGTGTGTTGTGCAGATTCTTTCAAGGGTAAATCACGGGAGAATACCTAGGGCCTGATTCATCAACCGATTACCGCCCCTAACGGTGAAAATACCACTAAACGATGCTGATTTGATGCTAATGAGAGCCATGTAAGGGGGTTTGGCGGTATTTCCGCCGTTAGACGGCGGTAAGCGGTTGATGAATCTGGCCCCTAATGTTGTGCTTGTGTGAAACCTAGGTCAGGAATTTCGTGGTTATTAGAACAGAGGTGACATTTCTTGGGACACTTTGTATATCGGAGTTCCATGAGATTCAATATTATCTTCAGTTGCTTCCCTTATGGTTTATCGCGCTGGCCAAATGCTGTGGTTGTGTTACTTGCTTTCTTTTGAACTTTTGTGCCCTATGGGTTGATTTTTGTTATGTTTGCTGTGTGCGATTTCCATGATCTTCATCGTTATATTTGCATGCCTGCTGGATCCGTTTCGCGTGTGTTAATGGTGTGATTACAGGATAATTCGGTGGGTTTTTATGAGTGATTTGACATTTGATTTAACATGGGTGATTTAGATCTGTGCAGACGAAGTTGTCTGCGTCTTTTACTGGTTCGTTCTGTTCAGAATAACGATGTCTATCTCGAAGCACAGATTGAAAACACGGCCACTACGCCGATGGTTCTGGAGCGAGTGGAACTGGAAGCGAGTCCGAATTATGTGGTCTCTTCCGTCAGCTCCTGGTATGGGACTTTGGCTTAACATTTGAGGTTTTTGATTGCCTTGGTAGGAGCATGGCACAGTCCGCAGGTGGCAACAGAGCAACCGATTTTACATTGAAACAGAAACACCTAAGTTAACCATGCCGGCACTATTGTTTGTACTTTCGGGACTCCAGAAGTTGAAAAAGAAATTTCGCCCAAATTTCGCCTAGGGGGGTTATTTGGGGTGGTGATCACGAATCTGACATTCGCTTTTCGTTTTACATTAGAGTACGGTAGATTACGGTAGGTACCGGTGATTAAAGCTGTCGAGGTCATAATCACCGATTTCGACCAAACCTCGGTTACAGGGATTATCTGGGGCGCTAGAGTAGTGGCACAGATAACCCCTGTAGCCGAGGTTGTCTGTGCCACTACCTTAGCGTGCGGTGAAAATGATCAAATGACCAGGATGCAAATGGTGCCGTAGCGATCGTCTGAAAGAGTGCGCAAATTTGCGGGAACAATTTTGCGGGAAACGCTTTGACAGGCGAAGGTTTAAACGAGGGCAACAATATAAGCATCATGGCCCTCCAGGCACAGTACCACGATTGCAAACGTTATCTACCGTACTCCAGCGTAAAACGAAAAACGGATGTCAGATTCGTGATCTAACACTCCAAATTACCCCAAAGGCGAAGTTTGGGCGAAATCGGAGACTATGACCTCGACAGCCTTAGTCACCGATACCTACCGTAATCTAACGTAGTCGGCTGAAATTTTCAAAACGAATATCGGATTCGTGATCAGCACCCCCAAATAACCCCTGGGCGGAGTTTGGGCGAAATTTTTGTCGATCTCTCTTCGACCTTTGGAGTCCCGAAAGTACAATAGTGCCACCATGCCTTCCACCTCATTCAGCAGGTGCTGGATGGGGTGGAAGGCAACTTTGTGGGAAACACCTCGATAGGCGATCATCCTAACGTGGGATCAATCTTATCTGGAATGGATTAGGTGCAAATTCGTTGACCGGCAGGACCAACAGTCTTATAAGGGAGCTGTGTCAGCGATGCATCGCAGTGCAGAACCGAATGAACGATAGAAGGGTAATGGTTTGAGTAAGTCAGTCTCATTGTTGGATGCATGCATTCTACTTCTGCAGAATATTCTTCCCAGACAAGTCTGGTATCAGTTTGCCGACCTTAGACGGTTTGAAGGGTTGATTGGCCTGGGCGTTAAATCGAGGCCAAAACCGTAGGTTTGTTTTCACGCGACAGAAGGCGCTTCCTCCGACTGTGCTACTTTTAAGGTGAAAGGTATAGGAAAGGTATAAAGGTAGTGAAAGGTATAAAAGGTATAAGAAAGGCATAAAGGTAGTGAAAGGTATAAAAGTGGTGCGGGTGCAAATTGCGTTAACGATGTGTTCGAAAAGAGGTTTGAACTATTTTCTCGGTAACATCAGTTTGTTCCTTACAGTGATGATGACGAACTCACCGGTATGTATCTGAAACCTCGCGATATTCGCCAATTCTTGTTCTGCCTATCACCTAAGGATGCTCATAGTGCAGTGTAAGTTCATTGCCTATTAAGGATTTTGTAGCGAACAGGCCATCATCTAGATTATAATCTCTTACAAATTCACGGTGTCAAGTTTGCTAAGAGGCTGCAAGAGTTGTAATTCAGATACAAGGATATGACCAATATTGGTAAACTGGACATGTCATGGCGGACGAGTATGGGTGAGCGTGGCCGCCTTCAGACCAGTCCACTACAGCGAATTGTAAGTGTGGTAAAGAGGAATAGCTAAATAACAGCTGTTCCAAAGTTCCTAGTGAATTTTTTTTAGCATGATCAGAGAATTCTTAAATTTATTGTGCTCTGTCTAGGCACCTACGCACGGTGATGTCCGGTTATCAGTGGAGAATCTTCCCGCTACAGTTCCAGTTCGAAAACCGTTCACGGTGGACTGCAAGCTTTACAACTGCTGGTAAGGACGTAAAGTTCAAGTATTTGTTTTTATATGTAACGAGGGTGCGTCCGGAGGAGGAGCCGGCTGGCGCGCATATCCGATACCAGGTTATTGCTTCGTATTTTCCGCCCAGGCCAACCAAGCCTTCCATCTCTCCGGGGTGTATGAATTGGTAGCAAATTTGTCAGAGAAGGATAAAGCGCTGACTTGCTCATCGACTGGCCGCCGCCTTGTATGTCCAAATACGCGCATTCATATCGCCTCCACGACATCGACGGCACGTCTTTATCTTCGACGACTCCCATGCGACGGCACACCGTCCTCGAGCATCTACAGAACTGAGGCCTCCGGAGGCTTTACCAAAACCTAACCTACCAAAGAGGTAGAGGCAATTGGAATGCGTATTTGACATATACAATGCTTTTGGTGGTCAACCAGTGGACAATTTGATGCTTTATCCTTTTCAGACAAGTCGGGCACCAATTTATCGACCTCGCTGATATAAGGCTTCTTGGCATGGGCGGGAGATTCGAACTAAGGACGTTGAATCGGTGTGCAAGCGACACCCGGCGCCTCTTTCGACTGCGCTACCACACGCCCAGCTTTCTCGCAATTGCATGCAATCTGGAACTTAACGCGTGTAGTCTCTCTACTTCTTCTTTGTCGGCTCGTACTATCAGTGATATATGAAGATTATGGATTCAGCAACAGCCTACTGAAGGAGCGCCGTTTAGTATGCGTTTGGTGCTGCCACATTAGCATATCAAAACGAGTTTAAAATTCTCTGGTCATAGTGAATGTTTAGTGAGCGATCGCTGGATCTTCAACTGGAGCTGCAGAATATGTCAAGCACGTTGGTGTTCTGCTCGATAAGCGGTGTATCATTGGGGCAACTGCCTCCGAATGGTAGCGTCTCGTTCAGTGTTGAGATGCTTCCGATTTCTATAGGATTTCAGGTAATTACTTTTTTTCTGTGGATATTGCAGCTTCGCAAGACTTTGCTGATCTATTTATTCACCTTCCACCTTTGTCTTTTCTTCTTACAACGTTTGAGACCTTCGGGAGAGTGAACTTGTTCTTCTGAACGGGCATCACACTGCTGCCATTGAAGGCAGTTAAGAACTTTAAGGCTTGTATTTGTATTCAAGTGAAGGAGAGTATAACATTGCTGACATGCGAATGGTAAGGACTGCGCCGTGTGCTTGTCCAAATCTTTAAATTTTAGGTTCGATTGATTGTTTAGCAGCAAACGGAGCAGGAGCAAACGCTTGTTACCATTCATCTGTAACGTAACCTTATTAGTTCGGTAGTTTGAGTTCTAGTAAAGGAACGGAACTGCGTTGTGACCAGTTTTCCACACAGTTGAAACGCGATATAAACCCAATTACGGATGCAACTCGAAATTTTGGATGGCGTAATCTCGACATCTGTAGCCCTAGCGTTTCTATTCTTTTGCTGTTTCATCCAAGCCCCAGCCCTTGCTGATAGCCGTGCTGGAGGCAAGGTTAAGCTTGCTCGATCAGTGCTCACAGATTTGTGAGTGACCTATTCTGCCGCGGGCTTGTGGTAGTTCAGTCGGAGGAGGCGTCGGCTGCCGCGTGCATCCAGGTTGCTGGTTGGAATTTCCCACCCAGCCCAACCAAGCGTTCTATTCCCTCGGGTCTGTGGATTTGTGCTAAGCCTTTAAGGAAGGGATAGAACACTGGCTTTTTCATCGGCTGGTCACCGCGAGTCACTATATTGGCCGAATATGCATTCACAAGGCCTTCACGGCATCCCGAAGAGATAAAAAACGCGGCGCATCCCAAACAATGACTGATTAACGTAGTCCTTTATTCTTATCCCTTATTCTGCCACAAATCGTGGTGCATTGTTGCTTTGGTCTAGGTCTCAAGAAGAGTGTAGACCACGCGATAAAGGATAAAAGGATGAAGGACGGCGTTACTTAATCTCTTTTGGGATGCGCCACGCATTTTTCTTCTTCAGGATGTCGTGGAGGCGGTTTGAATGCGTATTTGGCAATACATTGTCTTGCGGTGGCCAGGCGATAAATAACTCAGCGCTTTATCGTTCCCAGACAAGTCTGGTACCAATTCACTGACCCCGGAGGGATGGAAGGCTTGGTTGGCCTGGGCGGGAAATCCGAACCAGGAACCTGGTATCGGGTGCACGCGACAGTCGCGCCTCCTCCGACTGCGCTACACGCGTCCTGCGAAGCGATATGGTCAGTTTACTGCTGAGCCGTAAGGCCTATGTTATACTTCGGCGACGCTGTTATCAGCGTCGCCGAAGTATAACATAGGCCTAATAACCATTTGCTTCGTACCAATGAATCTAATCTTTGATTTAATGTTTTAGACGAAACCATGGCGCAACCACTATCGTTAAAATTTGACAACATGTTTATTTCCAGTGCTTTTACAAAGGCTGTAGGCTTGTCTAATGGCTTCACTGACAGCAGTGTTATGCTCGCTCAAACACTGATTACGCTTCTGAGACACCCTGTATAGTCAACGAATCATTTTCGTGTAAAATTTGTGGTATTTCAGTCGATCTCTGGTATTCGGATAGTGGATTCGTTCCTGAAGAAGGTCTACGAGCACGACGACATTGCTCAAGTATTTGTTATGTGAGATGTATTATGCATAGGAAGATTGACCTCGTGATTGCACAGTGTTTGCGCCAGTCGTAATAGGCATCGTCGGATGACTAATATCGCATTCCTAGCTCTGTATGACTCGCCGTGACATTTTATCCTTTCAGCAATCTATCAGCGCTCATATCCTATCATTCTATTGTACCCCGGAGGTGCAATGTTCCGTAATTAGTTGGTTGGTACCCTGCACAAGACTTAATGGCACGTGAAGTTATGAAGTCGAGTTTATACTTCAAGCGCCAACTGAGACGGGGCGATGCTTCCCAGCGCGTCGCGCTGCTTCCTCGATTCTGATGGGCTGTTCATAGTCGGCGACGGAGGCGACAAGAGCGGTCGCTCGTGCAAAGCGTGCCGATCGAACAATGCCGAGTACGGAAGAAACGTATGTTTACCCAGGCAAGTCGTTTCGGTCCTGGGCTGTAAACAGATCCTGAATCCTTTGAGCTACCGTGGCGACGTGCCTACCCTAACGTATTTGTGCACCTTTTTGTTCTTCTTCCTCTGGGTGGCATGCGGATCGGTGTGAAGCAATTCCACCCCACAGAAGTCGATTTGCATGTTTTGCCAGGGTGAACAGTCATTGAGATCGTGGACTGGGTGTTGCATTCGGTGGCCACGTCCAAGTATTCTGTGATATTCCAGTCGTGTTCTTCTCATAGTGATGAATGGTACATAACGGGTTGACGCCCGGCACCATCGGAGGCGGGCATTGATTCCCTCCCCGTCAGGCAACCACGTCGCCAAACGTGTCAGCTGAGACCGCTGCGATTGATAATTACCATTTTCGACTGGACACATTTGAAACAATTGTCGAATCTATCCTAGTCGGGGGGGGGGGGACAAAACTAAAAATTACGCAACCAATTGACTTGAGATTTACGGGGCGGCTTCTAGAGAACAGAATAGGACCCAAAAAGGAACAAAAGACAAACAAATACCAGCCATTCTGAAGACGTCCCGGCGGGCAAGGTGTATTCAAACACAGCTGACGGCCGGCTGACATGTTATAACCGAGATCTATCGTGGTGGGAGGGGCATGTAAAGCCGCATACACCGCGTGCTGACCGCCGCCTAACATGTTATAACCAGGATCCTTTATAGTGAGAGGCGCACATAGCTTTACAACCGTGGTGAATTTTTAGCTTTTGTTGTATTTTTTTTGTGAGTTTTGTAAGCTTGGGCCCTATTTCGTCCTCTAGGACCCGCTCCATGAATGTCAAGTCAATTTGTTTGTAATTTTCAGTTATGTGCCCCACCCCCCCCCCGACTAGGATAGATCCCAGTTGTCTGCTTAAGCGAAATTTGTATTTTTTGAATTTTTAAACTACCTTTTTTAAGAAGCAGTAGTAAATTGTCTAATGTCAAGTTTTCGATGTTTTTTGAAAATGGTATAGATGTTCTGCTCCTGCGTCACTGCCCCTGGTATCAGTGGGGCGAGAAGAGTATGTAATCCACACCCCTCGTCGACTCTGGGCACAAGCCCGCTATGTTCATGACGCCCTTGGGTCACTCTTACTTTCGAAGAGATTATCGTATTCGGGTGATATTTTCAATCAATTTTGGAATCCTTCAGAGCTCTGTTTTGTGAATATAAGTGTAATAAATGTAACATATTTATCTCAACTGCATACATTGAATTCTTAAAGCTTACATTGCAAATACTGACATAATGACAGGTTATTAAAACTGAGGAACAGGGTTTTTACAGACAAGTTCTGAAAGACGGCCTAGCGGCTGAGACCTCGCTCAAGGAATACGGGGAGTATTTTGGTGCCGTGAATGTGGTGTCAGCTGGTATTCTCCGTTTTGAACTACAGGGCGTTAATACGATGCGATGCGTTGAATTGCCATGCAACCTTTGCATATCGATTAGCTGCACGTCTGGTTGGAGCGCGGCATCGCGCGCGATTTATAAACACCTAGGGGCCTGTTCATAATTCGCGACAAGAGCAACAAGAGCGACTGGGACGACGGACATAGTGTAGTATACGTAAAAAATTGCGTACTCCGCACCCCGTCCACGACGAATGTAGTGTGAAATGCGTAATTATTTACGTACACCACACTACATCTGTCCCCCGGTCGCTCCAGTCGCTGTTGTCACTCTTGTAGCTCTTATCGCTTCTGTCGCGAAGTATGAACAGGCCCTTGCGCGGATCGTTTAGCTGTGCGACACAATCAATGCAACGACACCATAGGACTACAAAGTCCAGAAAGACACCAGAATACTGAAAGCGATCAAAACGGGTAAATATAATACTATGCTAATCACGAGTGAAAGATGGTGGTGGTGATGGCAGTGAGTTTATTGCTGTTCAATAGATCGCACACAGCAGCCGACTACTTGAGCCGGTTCACCGTGTCGTGCCAGAAGCAGGCCTTCATGTTCTCGAAACGATCGTAGCACGGCACGTAGGACATGTCGAGCATCGTTACGTTACCCGGCCGTTGGTCGCAGAATGTGAGGCACTGAAATGAGAACGCAGATGATCAACAGACATCGCGTGCATGGCGCAGCTGTATCCTATGACGTATAGGAAGGTCTTAGATTTTCTACAGGGCTGTCGGAAAGATCTTGCAACAAAATTTTCTCCTATCTCTGTCTGAAGTCTGAAGGCTTGTGCCCTGCACAAAAATGGGACTGCGGTGGCGTAAGTGTTGAGAAGATTGCTCAAATGTGGCTGGTCCTGGAAAAGGAAAGCACCATAGTGTGGCACAGTACCTTAACTCCAGCAAGCGTTGTCGTGACGCCATTCCGCTGGCAACAGGCACGATGATCTCGTCCTTGTGCGGCGCAGAACTGAATTTCGGCAGACGCGTGTACCGGGCAGGCGTCCTGCTTGAAGTACATGCGAACCAGCTGAAAATTTAGTCACTTGCTTAATCGTTCATGAGAGCGAAAGGTAAAGTGTTCGCTTTTGCGCCATACTTTTGCCGGTCATCTAGCAGGGTACATGTCGCGAAGGTGAGCAACATTGGCAGGTGGGAGCGCGCCAGCCAATAATAGCCAAGCAAAGCCCATACCGAATACGTGCCAGCCGATCAGAGCACCGAATGTACACGCCCCTTCTGAATGGCACGCCCATTTAACGCGGTGTGATTGGTGATTGCGTTTCCATCCCAATGCTGCCCCTCTTCGCGACATATACCGACCGACATATACAATAATTTTGAGATTGAGCCAAGAACCTAGTGAAATCTCACAAACATGCTGAACCAGGAACTGTGACTCGCCCAACAAACAAGCAAACTTCGGCAATTCGGTATTGTCTCACCGAATCCTTGGTGAAAGTGTTGTAGGAGCAGTGGCGCATGCAGGCATCTGGTAGTCCTCGTTGTTCACAGCATTCCACGAACAGAGCATTAGGATCCTGGAATGACGACTAGATTACGCTGATCGGCATCCATGCCATCTGAAGGGTATTTGGTTCACATACGAAGCTGACAGAGCCATTTTCCAATTTCTGAAGGGTAATGCAGAAGATAAGAAGAGCATTCAGAAGACTGATCGGGCGACAGATAGTGCCGCTTAATGTGGGTTGTCGCACGAAGCAGAAATAAATAAAAGGATCAGGGTTTTTGGAATACGCCATTCTGTTTCTACAACCAATCGTGGAGGCCATTTGAAGGCGTAGTTCGCCTACACAACGATATGCAGTAGCCCTTTAATAGGGAATGCCATGATTTTATCTGTATCAGGCTAATCTGGTACCCATCGCTCAACCACGGGTGAACAGCTCGGCTAGCCAGGATCATGGATCGATTCCGGTGCCCGTGAGGGCCTGCTCCTCCTCCAGTTGCGCTATCCACGCCCAAGCAAAAAAAAAAGAGATCATTCAACATAGAGTGCTTCTGAAGCCAGCAAAAGAATGAATCAAAGTTATGGCGAGGCAGAGTAAAACACGGACACTTCTAACAAGGAAAGGTTCCCAACTCATGGTGGGCTTTTTTGCGACGCTATTTTGACAGGATGAAGGGCCGTGTGAGCGAGTTTAAAAAAAGGAGAGCCAGATTCGTGTACAGCACCCAGAACAACCTCCTGGCTTAAGTTTGGGCGAAAAATTTTTTCGACCTCTGGAGTTGATTTTTGCTGAACGCATTTTTAAAGGCCAGAAAAATAGGTGTAAAACATATGCGCAACACTCTTCATCCCCTATGGCACCCCATATGATGTGCCTCGGTGGTGTAGTCGGTAGGAGTGCCTCCTCATTGGAGCACATCGGCGGGGTTTTGAGTTCGAGTTCGCGTACTGCCACTATTTTTGCAAATATTAGTTTATTGTTATCACGCTTTCTTGTGATCACAGGAGGCAACTTTAGACCATCAATGCATACAGTAAACCAAGGCTGTCTTCATATGTGTCAGTTTTTCAACGATGTGCGTCTGCAGCACCACCATATCAAACCATATCACCAATGATACCGTAACTGCACACAAATACGCATACCTTACGGTTGAATATTTTGCACCCAGCCCATATCGGTAAATAATATCGGTGGTCTGAAATTGACCCCTGTGATCATGAGAAAGCTTAGCAACAATGAACTAATATGTGCAAAACATTGGCAGTATGCGGACTCGGACCCAAAGCCCGTGGCTGCGCTTCTATGAGGCGCCACTCCTACGACTGCGCCACCGAGGTACGCCTCGTGGAGTGTCGCAGGGGTTGATGATTGTTGCGCACAAGGTGTTGCGCACCTCTTTTCGCGGTCTTTAAAAAAGCGCTCAGCAAAAACTAACGGTAATTCTGGACTCCGTTCACACGGCCCTTCACCCTGCCAAAATAGCATCGCAAAAGCTCACCATGAGTTGGGGACCTTTTGTTTGAGTTGGGAACGTTGTAAGAAGAAGTGATCATCCTAGTTCTGCTCCGCCCAAAACCGAGGGCTAAAAATTAGGTAAACAGCGCAGTGGGGAAGAAGTGCCGTTTTGACGGATCAGCTTTCGCCTCGGGCTGCATCCAATCGGACCAAATCCTCCGCTACTACTCGACCGATGAAGTCGTCACCAGGCTTGCTTGGTAGCGAGTAGGGTAACGCACTTATTCGTGCCTCGGTTAACGTCAGTGTCGACCCATTCAAGGTGCCTCCACGACATCACGTAGAAGTACGTAAGGATAAAAGGATAATGAATCCTATTAGGGATGCGCCATGCATTCCCCTTCTATGTGATGTTGTGGAGACAATATGAACCTTTTGATTTGACCTTTAAAATGAGTTGCGCCGGAGAGTCGATGGACAAGTCAGTGCTTTATCCTTACCAGACAAGTCTGGTAACAATGGAAGGTTGGTTATCCCGTGCGGGAAATCCGAACCAAGAGCCTGGAATCGGGTGCGCTCTTCAGCCGACCCCTCTTCTAACTAAGCTGCTGCTCGTTCGCCTCCATCTCGACGTTAAACTGAACCATGAACAATTTTCTAGCCAGGATGGACACCTTTCAAAGCAAACTCGTCGCTTTTGAAATGAATCTGAACATCTGCAAATTAAAATGATCCAGAGTAAGCCGCACACTTTAAAAGAAGGCTAAAATAATTTTTTGTTCAAGGAAGACTCAGTTTGACTCACTTTGAAAACGGTCTAGTCATCTGCCCTAAAAATGTTTACACAGCTTGAAATGTTCTAATTTTTTGAAGTGAAAAATATGAAGTTTATTTTAAAGTGCACGAAAGTAATTTTTTGAGTTTAGTAAAAAGACATTGCGTAATGCACTTGTCCAGGACATCGCGGTTTTCCTAGATTGAGTGCAAAAACTCCGCTGGGGTAGAGTTACACGCTTCAACGGTTCAAAAAACCAAGTGTAGAAAGCACACGTATGGTCACCCTACATTTCGAAGGCAGCAGCATTTACCCTATCAATCAAATGAAGACGCGACAAGCTAGACAAGTACATGTTGCGATCTTTTTTAATGCACTAAAAAACTTCTGCATCCCGGCACTTCAAAATTAACTCAAAACTATTGTTTTCCCTGATTTTATTGAATGAAATTTCAAACAGTGTGTTACTTTGTGGGGTAAGCGGACTGAAATGCTTTGTAGGAACTCATACTTATACGTTTTTAGGCTGGGTTATCAGTGGCACTGAACGTTGTGTCATAGTTTACTATTCAATTTCAATTGTTGTAATTGCTTATTGTTCAGTCTTACTTGCGTAGCCATTCACTTGCAAATAAATAAATAGTAAGCTTTCTTCGTCTAAAAAATTTTGCCGGAAAGTGTCGTGTTCAATCTGGAAGACGCTCTATTTGATTTGAATAATACCCAGGTGGTTTCAAAAGCACGCAGCTTACACTGAGAAGTGTTCAGTTAAGTTTGAAAAACATTTAGTCTGACTTGAGGATAATATACCTGCCGTTATGCCTAGCTTCGAGCTCAGAGATAGAAGGAGAAGGATGGGCAAAAGGCGTCTGTCACGGAAAGAGCTTCACGGTTTCAAAGTATATAATCGGCAGAAGCAGGAACCCTTTTCAGAATTGAAGCAGTGGCTCTGTGAATGCGCCGAGAAGTAATAATCGCTTCTACAGAATAGATGACGAAACATCTTCACAGTGCACCCTAATGGTAAGAAGGTAATGAAAGTACAGCGTTTAGAGCTAATCTAGGTAACCGGTGCTTTAGTGTTAATCTGAGCTTGAACCCCTGCTTTTTCTCTCTGAATTTTGGGTAGATAATACCTTCAAGGCTCTGTATAGCGATGGTTCTGCAGTGAACCTCAAATCTCAAAGTAATCGGTCCAGTGGCATTCAACCTGCAGCCCGACTGAAACCTCACAAGGAAAGGTTCTCAACGCAAGGTGAGCTTTTGCTATGCTATTTTGACAGGATGTAGGGCCTTGTCAGCGGAGACTAGACCCACAGTTAGTTTTTGCTGAACGCTGTTTTAAGAAGCGCAAAAAGGTGTTAAAACGGGTGCACAACAATCATCTACCCCTATGACACCCCACGAGATGTGCCTTGGTGGCGCAGTCGGTAGAAGTGCCGCCTCGTAGAAGCCCATCGGCGGGGTTTTGAGTTCGAGTCCGCGTACTGTCAATTTTTTTGCACACATTAGTTCGTTGATATTACGCTTTCTTATGAGCACAGGAGTTATTTTTAAACCATTTTTGACTTACTTTAAACTTATTTGTTTCTCCTTATTTGTGTAGCTATCCACGTACAAATAAATAAATACTAAACTTTCATTTTAGAAATTATTTAACACTTCCCGAAGGCTATCGTGTTTAATCTGGAAAACGCTCTATGTGATTTGAATGATGCCTAGTTTGGTTTCAAAAGCATGTAACTTGCACTGGGAAGTATTCAGTTTGGTTTGACAAGTATTTTGCTTGACTTGAAAATGGTATATTTGTCGTTATGTATAGCTTCGAGCTCAGTGACAAAAGGAGAAGGATGGACGAAAGGCACCTATCATTCAAGGAGGCAAAGTATATAATCAACAGAAGCGGGAATCCTATTCAGAATTGAAGCAGTGGCTCTGCGAATGAGTCGAGAAGTAATAATCGCTTCTGCAGAATAGATGACGAGACGTGATCACAGTGCACGCCATTGCTCCTAATGATAAAAAGGCAATAAAATAACGGTGATTAGAGCTAATCTAGGCGGTCGGTGCTTCAGCGTGAAGCTGTAAAGCTGAACTTGAACCCTTACTTTTTCCATCTGGGTTGGGTAGATAACACCTGTCAACCTCGGTGCATCGGCAGCGATGGTTCTACAGTGAACCTCATCTCTTCAGAGCAATCGGTCCAGTGACATTCAACCTGTAGCCCGACTGAAGCTCCAGTTCCATCAGTTCCACCATTGCCTCTGTATGGCGAACCACGAGACAGCTGCTCTAATCCTTTTCTGCGAGTCGCACCCGAGCCGTGTTATCTAAGTGTTACGTTGGCGAACCGGTGTGCCGCTCGATCACCGGCCTAATCCTATCGTCCTCCTGATCGTGGACAGTTGATCCGCTGTACCGGACATGCGTTCGACGAAGCTGAGCCGCCGTAATCCAGCCGGCTCGTGCCATAGCGGCTCGCGCTCGAACCGGCTTCAGCCTCATGCTGAACCACGGGGCGTTCTCGCCACTGGGGCACGATGACGGTCATTCACATCGCGGGGCGCGGCGTGGTGGTCTCTCTGACGACATCGGCGCCGGCATCGGAATCATCGCAGACAAATAATGGAGGGCATGGCTCATTGCGCTTTGCATCCGGCGCTTTTACTGGTCCCAAGGACGGTGACAGCGGCGGCGTTTGTCTAATCCGCGACGGACGCTGTTGAACAAGTTTCAGGCTGCACTGCCGTGACCGAAATAAGCTGCTCTGAAGATTGGCGGTGAAGAACTGGATTTCTGGATTTGACATTGGCCTTCATGTGCACCTGTACTGGAGCCGGGACGTTCCTTCGCCTTGTGGACATCGACAACAATGACTGAGCTGCAGCTGCTGTAGGTTTTTGCTAGACAGCTCTCTAAGCCAGCTTCTGGGTGAAATTACGAAGTTCTTATTATCGGGTGTAAGGAGAAGACAATTCTAACATGATGAGGTTTCCTCCAGTTAGCGCAGCAGAAGTCGAAGAGGTTGTTCAGATGCTTCAAATGTTATTCGCGAAAGGCGACATGGGCTAAAAAGAAGCATGCATGGGCTCGCCGAAATGAGGCTAATGGGATTGACTCGGTATACGACATCGAACAAAGGTGCCTGGACAAATGGAGGTGCTTATCGTTCTACACATAATTCTGACAGAAGTAAGATTCCACGACCATGTCAGAAAAGCAGCGTAAGAGATAAACGACGGCGTTATTCAATCCCTTTTGGGATGCGCCACGCATTCTACTTCTGCGGGATATCGTGGTAGCAGTTTGAATGCGTATTTGACCTGTACAATGACTTGCGGTGGCCTGCCGATGGACAAGCCGAAGGTCAGCGCTTTATCCTTCCCACACCAGTCTGGTGCCAAATCGCCGATCCTGGAGGAATGGAAGGCCTGATTGGCCTGGGCGCGAAACTCGAACCAGGAACCTGGCATCGGTTGGACTTGACAGCCGGCACCTCCTCCGACTGCGCTACACGCGTTCATAGGAGACGTACAGCACTCTCAACTCAAGAATAGCCCTTTGGCTTATATGCTCCTGTTGTGTGCAAAGGATTCAGCAGCACTATACAGGATGACGTCTGCAGGATCCGGACAGAGGTCGGATTCACCAACGACCTGCAGAGAGTTAACGGAGAAATTACAGCCGAAATTCCTGAGAGAATTAACACTTCTTATCAACAGCCGATATGGTGAAATGTTGGTGTCATCAGGAATTTCTGCTGTAATTTCTCCGTTAAACCTCTGTAAGTTGTTGATGAATCTGGCCCCAGGCTCCAGATTAGATTAGATTTCCACGACATCCCGTAGAAGTCGAATGCGTTGCGCTCCCAAAAGGGATTAATAACGCCGACGTTTACCTTTATACTTATGCCAATACAGAAAAATCGGTGGAGTCGATTACATGAACGCAGAGCATGATGAAGGGCATGAACAACTCACTAAAGTCGCTTCAGCAATCAGACAATGTCTGTCTGTAAACTTCACCTGAGCTGCCCTTTACCGCTATGAAACCGCCTGCAATTCCATCAGTAGTATTTGCCCATGCCCATCTATTCCTTACCCAGTTCGAAATTCAATTCTGTTATATGGACGTCTCTGGACGACAGCCGTAACTTGACGGATTTTTCTTATAAGAAACAGGTGATAAGGTGTACTGTTGCCGTTTTCACTGCATTCCGAAGTAAGTTACTATCGATAATTTAAAGGAGTATGGCTGATCCCGACACCCCCCCCCCCCCCTTATGGCCACTTGTGGCATCCATTTGCCTACAAATAATTAGATTCATAATTGCATGGTTAAAGTTACCTAGGAAAACTATAGTTCGTTGTTTTGCCCTCCAAGTGGAATGCGTGGCGCATACAACAACTGGATTGACTAACAGCGACCTTTATCATTTTATCCTTCAATGATAAACTTGGGCGCGTGTGGCGCAGTTGCAGGTGGCGCCGGCTGTCGCGTGCACCCGATACCAGGTTGCTGGTTCGGATTTACAGCCCAGGCCAACCAAGCCTTCCAGCCCTCCGGGGTCGGTGAATTGGTACCAGACTTGTCTGGGAAGGTTAAAACGCTGACTTGTTCATCGGCTGGCCACCGCAAGTCACTGTATGGCTAAATACGCATTCAAATCGCCTCCACGACATCACGTAGAAGTGTTAATAGAATGCGTGGCGCATCCCAAAAGGGATTGAGTAACGCCTCCTTTGTCCTTTATCCCTATGATTTTTTTACTTGAACTAGGTGTTGTATAAGAACAGAGAACCGAGAGTACGGACTGCATGTTTTGGAATTTCACGGCAAGATGGAAGATTCTGAATAATCAGTGATTGTGGAGTGCATGACAATAGGTCTATAAGGCGGCAGGGTCAACCGACTGCCTACCTTATGGTAAGGAATTTCATGATGCTTGTGTACCGGTTGCAACCGATCGTGAGTAGTGGATGAGCAGCCCATTGGACTGCCTAGGCTGTCCGCGTGCTATTGTAGGCACTGCTGCTCACTACGACTTACTAGGGAATAGCCAGGGCGGTCTGTTGGACCTAAAAAAGCGACCAGGGGTAGTATCCATCAATGACTTACATAACTTTAACAGAGAATTCACAGCGGAAAACTCAGATAACGTGACTTATCGCTCACCATACCGCTTGATAAGTCGCGCTATCAGCGATTTCGGCCGTAATTTTCTCTGTTAAATTGCTGTAAGTCGTTGATGAATCCGGTCCTAGCATGGCTGGTATCCCAACCATTCGACTAACACAAAGACAATTCTGCAATAAACTATAGCGGTGAGGTAATGTTCCGGTTAAAAGATTTCATGAGCTGCATCAATTACGCTGAGAAAAAGAAGACTTGCTTCTTCTGGCTTGCTTGCATGGATTCTTCAGTATTCGGGACAATATGCCTTCTCTCTCTTTTTTCTTAATGTCTAATGTTTGTTAGGAACAAATCAGTGCTTCATTAGTTCTTAAGTCGGTTGTAGGTCGGTTATATACATTTTGCCGAAATAAATGTAGAAATGAACACATTAACGGAGGATAGTTGCGTTATTTTCAAAATGTTAGATCGAACGGTAAAAATGGAAGTTCAAAGTTCCATACCAGGCTGTCCAATAATTCTTGTCCGAAAATTTTCACAATTCTATAATTTTCCTTAGAAGTGTTATAATATCAGGCAAGTGTAAAAACCTTCTAGAAGGTTCTCCAGAGTTCCACGCTAGGGGTATAAAAGGCGCAGTCGCCGCGTCTAGCTACAAGTACAAGCTAAAATGGACCAAGGTTGAATTCGTACGTTCGTGTACTACGAGTGGCTGCTGGGCAACGACACGGGCACCGCTGTCGCCAACATCCGTAGAGCGTGCAAGGAGGATGCAGTGTCCCAACGCACAGTCAGGCGCTGGTTCAATCGTTTCGAGAGCGGCGACACGAGCCTCGAGGACAAGGAACACCCGCTGAAGATCATGCTCTGCTGCTGGTGGGACGCCAGGGGCATGCTGTACTTCGAGCTGCTCCCGCAAGGCAGGACGGTCACCGCCCCCATCTACACCGATCAGCTCGAGAAACTAGCCGCCGCCATCCGAGAAGAGCGTCCCCGACGGGCCTCGGTCCACCTGCTGCACGACAACGCGCGCCCCCACGTGGCGAAGGAGACCCAGCAGAAGTTGGCGACGCTCGGCTGGGAGACGGTTGCCCATCCGCCGTATTCCCCGGACCTCGTCCCCTCCGACTACCACTTGTTCCGCCCGCTGAAGCACCATTTGGCCGGAAGAAAATTCACCAACTTCGACAACCTCAAATCCGACATCGCGGACTTCTTCGAGTCGCAGCCCCCGGAGTTCTGGGCGAAGGGCATCGGCGACCTGCCCAATCGATGGGCCACTGTTGTGTATAACTGTGGTGATTATATTGTTGATTAGACTTGTTTTTCAATAAAGTTGAAAAAAAAATTAAAAATGGTGAAATTTTCGGACAAGAATTATTGGACAGCCTGGTAGTTGCGATCTGAGAAGCAGGAAGAGGCTCTACCTATACCACCTTTATAGCGAGCCTTGCGGAAGGAAAAAAGACGGCAAACTAAGTATTTAGCTGTGCAAGTCACTTCCGCGAATGCGGTAACTGCTTGGCAATACTATTTCCTGCTATCAAAACACTAGCGCCAGCCGGGGCTCGAACCCGAACCTCCTACTGACCGTGTAATAGCGTAGAGCATTCCCGCCCTATCAGCAGGAGCTGCGGGTTCGAATCCCGTCTGGCGCTAGAGTTTTGATGGCAGCAAAACATCGCCATGTGAGCAATACAATCTCGATACCAGCCACTTGAGGCATAAAGAAAATGAATAGAATGCTATTTCCCTAGTAAAAGCTACGTTTCAGCAGAACGTACCCTCGGGATCTCCGGTCGTCGGAATTGTGAGAAGCGATTCGCGCCCATCAGTACTGGCCGGTCGCCGTGTACGGTGCCGGCACCGTGCACTCGAGCTCGACTACGGTGGCAACCGTAGGCGCCGCACGCGTAGCCGGGTCCACATCCTGAAAAGGTTGACTGATTGGACGATTTTTGAGATTTACTTAGTCACTCTTAGGCGTAGGTCAGTCCTATGTGGTAGCGTAGTCGGAGGAGGCGCCGGCTGTCGCGTGTGCTTCAATTCAAAGTTCTTGGTTCGGATTTCCAGCACAGCTCAACGAATCCTTCTATCCACCCGGGACAGTAAATTGACACCAGACTTGTCCGCAAGGGGTAAAACACTGTCTTATCCGTCGGTTCGCCATTGCAAGTGATTACGTAGGCCAAATACACATTCAAATCGCCTACACAACATAATGTAGAAGCAGAATGCGTGGCGCATCCAAAAACGGATTGATCAGCGTCGTTCTTTATCCTTTATCCTAAGTCCTATGCGGTAAGAATAGGAGAGATTGTAGATGTGCTACATAGGAGAGAGATTGTAGCTTAGGATGCGCCACGATTCTACCTGAAGCGTGATATAGCGGGGCGTACAATACCGCTCCTGTCTTTCGGTTTTTAAACGGAAAAACCGCCGTTTTCGCCGCTTTTCCAATGCTTTCGTCAGAGTACCTCGATCATAATACAAATGCAACCATCCAAATCCATTCTGGATGATCTATCCAATGATGTAGGTAGCATACAGCGGCTCTTAATGTTTTTTGTATTTGAATGTGCATTTGCCATACATCTGAGGTGGCTGGCCGATGGGCAAGTCAGCTGTTTATTCTTGCCAGACAAGTCTGGCAGAAATTCTCCGACAACGGAAGGATGGAAGGCTTGATTCGCCTTTGCGAGACTCGAATATTGCACTTGGAGTATGTAGCTTAAGTCGTACAAAAGCAACATAGTGTCATCGATAGCGTCATACTTGAATGATGTGAACAATGCGCAGTGTTGCCGTTTCATCTAAAGACTAAAGAAAAGAAGAAAAGAGAAAAAGAAAACGGAGAAGAGAACGGAACGGAGAGGTAGCATTTACCCGGAACATCCAAGGCTAGAATACCTTTGGATGTTCTAGGTAAATGCTACCTCGCTAGCGCGTCGGGAAACATTTACCTCCATAGCAAGGGTTTTGCTCCGCTGCTAATTTCTGACCCAATGCAGCCTTTCCCTGGGGCCAGATTCATCAACGATGCAGCGGTATCATTTCACTGCGGATACACCATGCCGGCCTACGTAGTATGTGGTACAGAGAGATACTGAGATATAGAGATACAGACACTTCTTCTTCTTCTTCTTCTTCTTCTTCTTCTTCTTCTTCTCCTGAGCGTTTAGTCCCGCGCAGTCGCAGGGTCCGCTGTTCTTGCGATCTGTCGCCACCTCATTATATCAAGGGCGTCATCGGCCGTGGCGCCGACTTCGCCGAGATCTCTCTTGATGACGTCCTTCCACCTTTTCCTTGGGACTCCTCTCGGACGCTTTCCGGGTGCCTCGAAATCTAGGGCCAACCTTACGGGGTGATTCTCTGGCCTTCTGAGGACGTGTCCGTACCACCTTAGGCGCTGCTCCCTCATCTTCAGCTGGATACTGCTGGATAGAGATACAGACACGACGACCGATATATTGTTACCGGCCGGTAAGCGGTTGATTAATCTGGCCCTTGGGAAGGGGGCAAAACCCTTACTTTGGCTGTCATGAATCAGAAGCAGAGGTAAGTTCCCGGAAAGTGGCGGATAAGTGGCCGTCGAGGTAAATCGGCGTAGGATTTACCTCCGGCCGCGTTCATGAATGCGGGCCCTAGGGTTCTGCTGTTTTCATATAATTTCCTTCTGACACTAACCACGACCTCATATTACAGTAGCAAAATGAAGCCTATATTAGCGTTTGACCCTTGTTTTAAGCTCTAGATAGCGATGACCGCAGAAATTTCTGATCTATACTAGACGAAGGGGGCACCGCTAGAATAGAAACAGAAACAGGTTGCTCTGCCCTAGCTAGAAAATTGCAAACAAATAGCCTCATATAGGTTAGTTCAATGTATCGTCTTCGTAGTGTAATCCACCTACAATATTACTGCCGTTGTCACAAAGACAGAGGGAGACCGAGCGTCTTCCCCCCCCCCTACTAGGATACATCCAAAATACCTCCCAAATCACACGTATCTCTTCAACGACTCTAAGACATCATGCACACAAAAAAATCGCTGCTGAATCACTGCAGTGACCGGCACGTCTCCATATAGCGCTGTTTTCATTCGTGATAGGATTCCGCTCACGAGGATTTACCACGGGGATTACGGCCGATCATAGTTGGACAGCCGCGGTAGCCAGTGGACCGGCCAGAACGCCGCTTGATAGAGGAAGGCTATGGAGTGGGTGACTGGCATAGAATTCCTTTGAGATGAACTGGAAGGGCACTCACCGATTCCACCTGCACACGGTGGCGGCACCGGCGGGATTGGGCTCATACATGGCGAGCCGAGTCCCATGCCGAGTCCACCCATGCCGAGACCACCCAAGCCGCCGCATACGCCTGACGCGAAGCACTGAAAATAGGGTTCATTAGGTTCGGAAGAAGGCAGAACTTCTGTGGGCTGATATTCTGGACTGCTTTGAATATTTTAAGGGGAAGTCAAGGACATCCTCCAAAGCCTTTTGGACGAGAACACTTCTGAAGTACCTATTGAATGAATTCTGATTCATTGAAGACCTGAAATGGCACGTCGGAAACGAAAAGAGCCAGCGTCCCTAACCATGATAGATTCGATTATGGCAGCCGATAGGATGATGGAGCACGAATTCTGGAGTGTGCTGACTCTTAGGATCTCATCGTAATTTTAGATTACAGAAGGTCAGCAATTTCTTAGCATCTCAAAGTTAAAACTGTACACTCGATTAGGTCGTTGCAAGTTTGTTTGATAGACGATGTAAACCATGCTTACAAATCCTATTTCACTAGATAAAGGCACTTTTAGGTTATGTCAGCCTTAACCTAACCTGCTCTACCCTACCTAGGTGGCTGCCTAAGCCAAACTAGGTGATTGCTTAAAGGACAAGGGTTATGGACGACGTTAGTAAAACTCATCTGGTATGCACCACACCACGCATTCTACTTCTACGAGATGTCATGAAGGCACTTTGAACGCTTAACTGACCTATCCATTGACCTGTGGTGGCCATCCGATGGACAAATCAGTGTTTTTCTTCCTCCCAGACGAATCTGGTAGCAATTCACCGACCCTTGAGGGATGGAAGGTTTGGTTAGCCTTAGCAGGAAATCCGAACCAGGAGCATCGAGTCCGGTGCATACGACAGTCGGCTCCTTCTCCGACTGCGCTTCCACGCGCCTTTAGTTGCTAATTAAACCCAGAATTTGAAACTGCACCAGCTGCAATTGCAGGTGGGGCTAGAACTAACTAGGGGCCATATTCATCAACCGCTTACAGCCCTCTAACGGTGAATTACCGCCAAACCTGAGGCTGATGAATGTCATACCAGGGAGTTTGGCAGTATTTTCACAGTTAGAGGGCGGTAAGTGGTTGATGAATCTGGTCGCAGAAGACTCTTCGCACGGTAAGCTGAAGAGCTTTATGCTGTCAAGTGGGATTAGCTAAAGTAATGGCCGGCAAAAGGCATTTATGAAGGTGCATCCTAAGTCTCAGAAGAGGCTAGGAGAAGCTACTGCCGGAAATATTCTCTCGCTTCCTATAGATTCCAGATGGGTCGTCATCGGCTCATCAGTGCTCTGTTTATTCTGCTATACAGTTTCTAGAGAGTATCAGTAATAGACTCGAGCGATATGCAGCTAATGATCCACGTTAATGTCCGAAGAAAAAACTGACCGCTTCAGAAGCCGGTAGGAGGGCGATGAGCTGGAGGACGACGAGAGCAGGAGCAGCCAGGTGGTACGAGGTAGACATGATTACGGTAGGGATGCCGTATGGAAGGCCGTCGCTCGTATTTATATGGGGCGGCGGTCAGCGGCCGGTTCGCCGTCGCGCCCCTCCCGTCGCGGCGGCGGCGGCTGCGGCGAGCGCTTGCAACACGTGGGCAACGCTTCGCGCTTCAGAAGAGCGGCCAGCGAAGAGAGCAAACCCTGGCCGGAACTGGTATGCCGGCAAGGACGAAGAAAGTGCTGGAGAAAATAGCCGACCACAGCGAAAGTCCCGCGTTTCCGGACATGGAACAGCACGCGGAAGACGTCCGACTGTAGGTGGCTCTTCGCCGTCGTGATGGAGGGTTTATTTATTTATTTATTTGCAAATAAATGCGCGTACAGTTCTACACTAAAGGAAGTTCACGAACACAGCATGGTCAGTAACACAACTTTGTAAAAAAACCGCAACAAGAAGCCTCAACAAAACAAAGCTCATGAGCATTCATTTTTCACGCACGCACCCGCTTCCCTATAAAAAATAAATTTCATTAATTGGTAAATAGGCTCAACAGCGCTATGTGTTATTTATTTATATACTTTTGTGGGATGCATAACGCACACGAGAAATAAGATGCAGTACAATAAGAAATTTTTACCAATAACACGGACACGAAAACGGAAATATTAGGTTGGTGAAAAAGTCTTGCACCAAAAAATTATTGAAAAATTTTCAAGATTTAATAGGAACTTCCAAGGACTGTTTGTTGCCACATAGTTGTAGCACAAGCATTCTAGAATATTCCGCATACGTGGAAATTTGCTTCTGAGGGCATATGAATACTACGGTTGCAGTGAAGACTGACTGACTCCGTGACTCGGACAAGGCTTCGCGACTGGCGATCGCTTAGCCTCTCCTTGCTCGTTTTCGTAATAAGGACTTACTTTAGAATATCGTGGGTCTTCCTCGTTTACCATACTCGGACGGCCCAGTGGTTCCCTCAAGGAGAACCACAACCTCACGGCGGACATCCACCAGAGGAAGGTAATGCTGTACTGTTGGTGGTGTTCTCGAGGAATCTCTATTATGAGCTCCTTGGCTACAGCACCGCAGTAACAGCGAACATCTACGCTACACAGCTGCAGAAGCTGAGTGAGGCCATGTCGCGCAAACGGCTAGAGCGGAGGGATGTTCACCTTCTTCACGATAATGCTCGCCCCCCCCATGTTGCAAGGTCGTTTCGCCAGAAGTTGCAGGAGTCTAGGTTGGAGGTGCTGCACCATCCACCGCATTCTTCAGATCTTGCGCCTTTGGACTACAATCACTTCGCGCTCTCAAGCAACAACTAAGGGATAGGTACTTCAACAGCCGAACCGAACTGGAATCCGAGGTGGAGCACTTCTTCGGGTCACAGCTGACTTCACTCTGGAAGAAAGGATTTCATGATCTCCCCGTCAGATGGCAGAAGGTTGGGGATGTAAACGTTAGTTAGCTTGAAGATTGAAGTCGCTCACAGAAGAAGCAATAAAATTTTGAAAAAAAAGACGCTGTGGTCAAGACTTTTTCACCAACCTAATATAAAGTATAAAAGGATAAAGGACGGCATTACTCAATCCCTTCTGGGATGTGCCAGCGCATTCTACTTATACGGGATGTCGTGGAGGCGAAATGAATGCGTATTTGGCCATACAATGACTTGCGGTGGCCAGCCGATGAACAAGTCAGCGCTCTATCCTTCCCAGACAAGTCTGGTACCAATTCACCGACCCCGGAGGGATGGAAGGCTTGGTTGGCCTGGGCGGGAAATCCGAACCAGGAACCTGGTATCGGGTGCACGTGGCAGTCGCGCCTCCTCCGACTGTGCGCCCCATGGGTAGAGCAATAAACGAAAACAATGTCAGGGTCCTGTCTCACCATTTCTATTTCAGAGTGCAGTCTCTCCGCAGTTTCCATATCTAGTTCCTGCGACGGGTTTTCGCTGGCTTTTCGTTGCTGTAATTTTTTGGACAGTAGACTTGTCTGACTTAACCACTTTAGGTAACTGATAGACCGGCATTTAAAAACTCACTCGGGTTAAGTCTAAAACTGGAGCAGTGATCTGAATCATTTTCTGACCAGGAAAGACATTCCTCTCAACATTTTTAGAAGTCTGTGGCATCATGGTCGACGTGATGACTGCACAGTTATCTGCATACCAAGGATGCAGACAAAATTGTGTGCGTTAAATTAGTTTACCGAAAATTTTTAACGGAAAATTTTCGTTAAATTTCCGTTAAATCGTTGAATTTCATTAAAAAAATGCAGTCAGCTGCAAACTATTATTTCAAGTGAAAAAATCAAGGAAAATGTCATTCGTTTGAACTTCAACAGTCAAGAGCTAAAATTCAAGGAACAGAATATAAAAAAGTCACACCAGCTGGAGAGAGATGGGTTTACAAGATTCACTAAACACGATCCCACAATTCCAAAAAGGTGTGATGACGTCTCTACCGTTTTAAGTAGAGGAAAAGTAGATCTCCAAGTCTTTGTTGTTAGCATTTTTCTAAAATCGTTTGAAATACACCCAGCATCCTCTCCTACCGCTCCAGGTGGCGAGCAGCGGTGTTCTGGGATAGGCAGCGCCAAGTGAGGAAGGGCATATGTATCTACTGCGCTACCACGCGTTTGTGCTTAACGAATCAGAGCCTAGCACTAGTTGTCAGAAAGCATTTTATGTGTGCGGGAAGAAAAGAAGAACATATAAGGCATAAGAAGCATAGGAAAGCACGCCGAGTAGAAGACCATGCCTTAGTCTTCAACGCTTGCAATATTTCACCCAACAGGCGCGTGGTGGAGTCGGAGAATTCGCCGCGCATTGCCCTGGTTCCAAGTTCTTGATTCGGATTTTTAGTCTAGAGTAATCAGGCCTTCCTCTCCGGAGTCGGTGAAATGGTACGTGACTTGTCTGTAAAAGATAAAATGCTGGCTTGTTCATCGGCTGGCCGTCGCAACCCATTGTATAGGCGGAATACGCATTCACATCACATCCGCGACATATTAGGGGGGGGGGGCAAAAGTAATTAAACACCCCATGCCGTGTCCATATATCTCGTGGCTGGAGTCTGGTTTTGTGCTTTTCGTATTTGTATGTTTGTATGCTACTTACTGAAGCCCATCTGAGAAGTTACCACTTCCGCCCTTTCCAGAAGCATGCCAAAACCCCAGTCTGTCTCATGCCGAAACCCTCAGTCTGACGAGTCGACCTGTGTCGCGCAAATCTCTCCCGATTCCCAACCTCGAGCAGCCTGGGCTCAATATTCACGCAAGATGAGAAGTACGTCTTCCACCTTAACCCTGCCAAGCAGCGAGTCTGAGTGAGGCCTGGTGACCTGTTACCGACCTTCGTTCGGCGAGATGTTTACGGCAAGAAGCACCTTTGGAGCTTTTGTATCTGCTCCCATGGATCGGTTTACCGGAAGCTGTTTTCCAAGAGCACTGCGATAAACTCCAAGGCCATGGTAAACGAAATAGAAGAGATGGACCTGCGACTTGAACTTATTCAATCCACCGCTTCAAGAAGGTTCTCCTCTTCGACACCGCCGCACCCCATCGGGAACAAGTAACCACGGATAAGCTTGGTCAGCTGGGCTACGTTCACATGCCTCAACCACCGTATTCGCCGGTCATCTCTCTATGCGACTACCACTATTTCTTGAGCCTACAGGACTTTCTGGTCGGAAGGGACACAAGAACCCAAGCAGTGCTTGACAACCATATCGAGCAGTTGATCAACACCAGGCCCAAGCGGTTCTGGAAGGATGGGATCAGGAAGTTGGCTGAGCGATGGCAGCAAGGTCACTGCCCTTAATGACAAATACATTCCTCAGCATCGTTGAGTTGCAATTGAGTTATGAAGAGATAAAGATTTTTTTATCAATTTGTTTCATTACTTTTGCCCCCCCCCCCTAATAGAACTAGAATGTGTGGTAATTCCTAAAGGGAACTGAGTAACGCCGTCCTTATCTTTTTTCTTTCGTACTGATTTTAAGAATGAGTTCCATACAGGGAACGGGTAGATGACATTTTATTAATTTTGATTCAAAAATTTCATTGATTTTTGTTGAATAAAAAAATTTCTCAGATAACCTTATTGCCCTTATATGCAAGCATTGAAATTTCTATATAGCGGAGGTGCGCTAAGAATCTTCGAAGAAATATTCCGTTCAGTTGTCGCGAGTCGGGCCTCACTGCCTCCACTGCTGGTCTCCTGCCCTCCGCTGTTCGGCGCGCACTCGCTTCGCAACGCTCGTTCGTCGCATCCGATTATCGCCTTATCCTCGTTCAATATACACTTACGGACATTGAGTAGCGGGTTTGGCAGCGGTCCAATCGCTGCACGCGAAAAGCATAGCCGGATCGCGGACGACGACAAAGTCACCGTCCGCCGCCGACCCGGATCTGTGACGGCATTTCGGCGCTATGTCGAACGATGACGAACTGCTAGGCTTGTGTTGTCCGTTCTGAAGCTTCGCGCTTCTTCGAAGAGGGACATTTGTTTGGACAAAAAGGCACGAATCTTTAGAAAATGGGCTTCATCTCGGCTTACAAATGAGGAAGAATATTCACTTGCAAGGATTCAACTTTTGGCAGCTATTTTGGATACGACTACCGAAAGGTAAACGAAGCCGCTATCAAGTAAAAAAGTAGAAGGTCTGCTTAATTTGTTTCTTGTAAAGTTAGTACAAATGGAGGAGTTGTTGCATGTTGTATTCATTTCGAAAAACTTTTGCCAACGCACTTTTGAACAGACCTGGAGCAAGAAACGAGGAAAGAGAGTCGTTGAAGAGAAGTCAAATCCCGATACAGGGGTTTCGCTGAGAGAAGTCTCTCATTTGGAAAGATTATGTGCCAGTCCCTCGTTTAATTTGTTTTTAATTTTCAAATTCCGAGCTGCAATAGATGTTTTTATGTAATGTAAATGGTGGATACGTGCAGCAGGGATACTAGAATTTTTAAGAGACCAAGTTGTTTGGTGACCAAAGTTTCATGGCGTTCTCAAATTCTGAAACCATAGTGAGACCACTCTGGACTCCTCGACTTCCAGTTTCCTCCTTGCGCTTTTCTTCCTTCTAAAATTGATGGATGTGTGTTCTTGTTTTTCGACTGCACTTTTATCAACTAATTTTCAGTAGTTTTTTTGCGTTAGTTGCTGTTTTGACATTTTGCTAGTGTATGCCTACTATATTTGCTACTGTGTTTGAGCGCGTCCTATGACGTATATAATAAATAAATAAATAAATAAATAAATAATCAAATTCTCAATACCACAAAAACGTGTTTTTTGCGCTTAAACATTAGACTCTAAATATTAGGTTGGTGCATAAGTTCTCGGACATTTGGGGCATTAAATATTTATTATCACAACATACGAACAACAGTATCAAATCATTTGAGGTAACCACCCTTTACATCAATCGTCTTTCGCCAACGTGCTGGTAAGTCATGGATGCCTTTTCTCCAAAACGTGGCCGGCTGTGATTCGGAAAATGTGAGCAGTGCCTCCTTGACATCCTCTCGGTTCCTAAACTGCTGGCCGTCCAAATAGCGTTGAAGGCTTGAAAACAAATGATAACCAGAAGGAGCGAGATGCGTTGAGTAAGGTGGATGTGGAAGAACGGTCCATCCGTAGTCCGCCAACTCAGCCGCCGTCGCTCTAGCAGCATGCGGTCTAGCGTTGTCGTGTTGAAAATACATCTTCACTTGCTCTCCTCGTGTGGTTTGAAGGTGGGCCCTCAACATCCTCAGTTGGTTGACCTAAACCTCTGCCGTCACTGTTATCCCTTCGTCCAGCAGCTCCCAGTATTCTACGCCAAGAACGCTCCACCAAATGCATAGCATCACCTTTTTCACGTGAAGGTAGGGTTTCCGAACGTCCTCTGCCTCTTCAGTTGCGTCAACCCACTGTGCACGCCAGTGAGAATTAGAGTAGAGTATCCACTTCTCGTCCCCGGTGACAAGGATGTCCAGCCATCCGTGGGTACGTCTGAGGGTAAGGAGAGACAGAGCGACATCGGCTCTGCGATCCATGTCATGTTGTGTCAAGCCGTGAGGTACCCAGCGACCCAATTTTTGCACCTTGCCAATCGACTTCAATCCTCGGACGACTGTTGAGTGACTACACTAAGAGTGCTTGATAGTTCGCGAGTGGTTTGGTATGGGTCCGCTTCCACTCTGCTTCGGAGGCCATCCAAATCCAGTGTCATCGGGCGCCCTTCTCGTTCATTATCTTCAACGGAGAATTCACCAACTGCAAACTTCGAGAACCACTGGTACACAGTACTTCGAGCAGGAGCGCTCTCGTTGTAGACATCCTTCAGGCGACGATACGATTCGTTGGCATTGAGGCCAGATTGATGCAGGAATAACATGACGTGCCGAATATGCGTCTCATTTGGGATAAATTGCTCAGCCATAATAGCTGACGTTAACAGCGCAGAAGTAAATGTTAGGAACAGTTTTGTAGCCCTTTCCTTTCTCTATCGATCAATCATTTACGCGTTGATACATGTGAGAAATTAGGCGGGAAAATGCGCTTTCAATTCAGGAGGGATCGAATGTCCGAGAACTTCTGCACCAACCTAATAGCTGATCAAACGAGACGGATTATCAGCTATTCAGAGATCATCAAAAGGCGTGGACGTTCATGTACTTAGTAGAGCCGTATTGGAGCGAACCATGTCGGATGTGGACAATCTTAAACAATCCTTTCTTTAGCTTTTGATTGTAAGTATTAGGTGGCTTTTATTATGCATAATTGCAAAATTCTGCATAATTTCGAAAAAATTGAAGTATTCTGGAAAACTCCTGAATGACTTGGTTGTACTAGTTCGGATGCAATAATTTAAACACATAAATAATCTGTTTTAATTAGGTTTTCCTTTTATCCAGGCCTAAGACAACAGCTATCTGCTGTAGGCTTTACAGCTAGGACTGGGTACGTGGTAGCGCGGTCGAATGAGATGCTGGCTATCGCGTGCAACTGATTCCAGGTTCTCGGTTCGGTTCCTGCCCAGGCCAGACAGGCACTCCTTTCCTTTAAAATGGGTGAATTGGTACCAGATTCGGATTGAAAAAATAAAACACTGATTTACCCATCGGCTGTATAATCCATTGTATAGGCTATGTACACATTCAAATTGCTCCCACGACGTTCTATAGAGGTAGAATGTGTGGCGCATCCCAGAAGACATTAATTAGCGCCTTCTTTTATCCTTAATTTTTGTTTAATGGTTAGTACAGTTATACCAGGTGAGACGCCGACATGTTCTCCTTCCTCTCCGGAGAGGATACTTACGCCTACTTACCCAATTGTCGGTGTAACAAGTGAAAAATTAAGAATTATGATCTCCCTATTTTTTATTTATTTCCTTGTTTACTCTACATCAACCAAATAATGTGCCGTAAGCGAAACACACTATCCTACTATATGTAAATAAGCAAGCGTGTTGTGTGTGTCTGTCCGTCCGTGCCTGGGCATTTCGATGATCATCGAAGGGAGGCGTTCACAGCAGAGGAGGCAATCGATATCGATCGATTTTATCGATTTTTATTTCCTTCGTTCAAGCGGAACGAAACTTTAGCCCTGAGGGTAATCGAGCTCGCTGAACACGAATCTGAAGTCGACCAATCGATATCGATTTTCTGTGGATGTCGTTCAAGCGGCACGAAACTTCAGCCCTGGGGGTAATCGAGGTCGCTGAACAGTTATTACCACGGCGAAGCCGTCAAGAATCCGTCAGTGCTGCCCAGAGGCCGCAATGACGGCTGGTATTAACATAACACAACAGCGCTATGCAAAAATTGTAGTATAGCTAAAAGGAGCACAAGAAAATTTATCTAAATTTTTAGAGTGATTAAATTGATTAGCCATATTAAGTATATTAGAGGGGGCCAAAAGTAATGAGACACCCCATGCTGTGTCCATATATCTCGTGGCTGGAGTCTGGTTTCGTGCTAATCGTATTTGTATGTTTGTATGCTACTTAATGAAGCCCATCTGAGAAGTTACCACTTCCTTCCTTTCCAGAAGCATGCCAAAACCGCAGTCTGTTTCGTGCCGAAACCCCGGTCTGACGAGTCGACCTGTGTCGCGCAAATCTCGCCCAATTTCCAACCCCGAGCAGCCTGGGCTCAATATTCACGCAAGATGAGAAGTACGTTTTCTTCCTTAATCCTGCCAAGCAGCGAGTCTGGGTGAGGCCTGATGACCTGTTACTGACCTTCGTTCGGGAGATGCTCACGGCGAGAAGCACCTTTGAAGCTTTTGTATCTGCTCCCATGGATCGGTTTGCCGGAAGCCGTTTCCCAAGAGCACCACGATGAACTCCAAAGCAATGGGGAACGAAGTAGAAGAGATGGGTCGTCGACTCGCTCTTATTCATTCGCAGCGCATCAAGAAGGTTCTCCTCTTCGACAACGCCGCACCCCATCGGGAACAAGTAACCACGGATAAGGTTGGCCAGCTGGGCTACGTTCGCACCCTCACCCACCGTATTCGCCGGACATCTCTCTATGTGACTACCACTACTTCTTGGGCCTACAGGACTTCCTGGTCGGAAGGGACACAAGAACCCAAGCAGTGCTTAACAACTATGTCGAGCAGTTGATCAACACCAGGCCCAAGCAGTTCTGGAAGGATGGGATCAGGAAGTTGGCTGAGCGATGGCAGCAAGGTTATTGCCCTTAATGGCAAATATGTACATTCCTCAGCACCGTTTTGTTTTCCGTTCGGCCTTCCCTTATCTATTCTTTTTTCCAGAAACGTGGAAATTAGAGAAAAAAATATACCTTGCTTGTTTGGTAATCGTGTCGTCAGTTGGTCTCCTTTTTCAATTTTCATGATGTTAGCTTCCTATCTTTGCATTATTCGAAATGTCATCGCATCATGATAGCTCACATATTCAAGAGAACACACCTAAATCAAGCAGCACTGGCACTCTCAGTTGTAGACGAATCTGTTGCAAATGAGGGACGTACTGCAGAACAAACTAATGGACGTCAGGTAGTGGACAACCACGAGTGACCGGTCGCCATCGTGTCGTTGGAATGAGACTCCGTTTAGACCATAACCATCCAACAACGGGAGAATCTGCTTCTGGCGCTTTTTGACTTGGTGTGCTTAGAGGAACGGTGGTACCAACGGTTTATAGTTTATATTGTCAAAAGTCCACATCAATCGCTAGTTCATGACAACTAAACTAAATCCTCAAAAAGCCGAAAGCTTATCAACTTTTGAAAAAGTCTTTTGCCACCACATTAAACCTAAAAAGCCTCCACTCACAACCAAGCTTTCCAGCACCACATGACTGTCAAATTCTTTATATTAAAGGAAAGAGGACAGCGATACTCACTCCCTTTTTGGGATGGGATGCTCCACACATTCCATTTTATTTCTAAGGGATGTCGTGGAGGCGATTTGAATGCGCATTTGGCCATACAATGACTTGCGGTGGCCAGCCGATGAACAAGCCAGCGCTTTACCCTTCCCAGACAAGGCTAGTACTCACTGATCACGGAGGGATTAGCGGCTTGGTTAGCCTGGGTGGAAAATCCGAACCAGGAATGTGTTATTGGATACACGCGACAGTCGGCACCTCTTCCGACTGCGCTATGTGCGCCCATGGATGACGGAAGATAGTCCAGCAAACTCATTTTTGGACCGCACTGATAATCATAGATTTCGGAAAATCTGGAGACCGAGTCTAAAGAACTGGTCATGTGTTTGAATTTAGAAACATAAGAAAAGTAAGCGAGCACTACAACATTTCGGTAGCTGGAAAGCTGAATACAGCTGAAACATTTTGTTATCCACATTGCTAGCAGACGTAAAAGGTGCTGCCTGACATGTGTTCCCCGATTCAAGGTTTTTGGTTCGTGTACCGCTCGGGCAACACGCTTTCCATCATTCTGGAATCTGTGAATGGGTGGCGCCAAACTCGTCTGGAAAGAATGGAGCACTAGCTTGTTCATCGAATACCTGCCATAAGTCGATGTATAGGTCAAACAAGCGTCCGTTCACGTTGCCTTCGTGATATTCCCAGAAGAAGAATGCATAGCTGATCCTAATCTAGGCTTGATTAACGCCATTATTTATTCCTGTTCCTTTAACATAAAGTTTATATAAAAATATTGTTAACGGCGGTATAACGAACGTACGAAAAGCAGACATTTATTTCAAAAGACTGGTATGTGCATTGAGACGAGTGACTCGGAGCGACCCGACTCACGCAAGTGAGAGAAAGCCTCCGGAGTTCCAAGCTTCGCCGACGTTCGAAGATCAGAGGCGCTGTCGCGTGGGCCAAGTTGTCGAAAATTAGGTGGGCCGGCCACGTAAAGCGTTTCGCAGACACCCACTGGACGGGAGCCATCACCGACTGGATTCCGCGGGATGTCAAGAGAACACCAGGACGCCCACCAACGCGTTGGTCGGACTTCTTCGTGAAAGCCCTGAATCACCGATATGACGCTCTTCGTGTCCCTTGAGCGAGGAGGATCCATTGGAGCACTCTGGCACGCGACAGGGACGAATGGAGACGCTGCTAGCGCCCGCTCGAGCAAGTCGATGATCAACGGGACGACAGGTGATACAGGGTACACAGGTATGTGCATTGTAGAAAAAAGGAATGATGGTTGTCGCAAATGAGGATAGCTGGAATGGGCCACTCATTTGGACTAAAATGAAGAAGGCGATGAAAGTGCGCTCTCAAATACGCAGAAACTTACGATTAGTCCAGCGAACGAAGGGCGAACTCTCGACCAGCATGGCACAGCTAATACGAGAGACGACCCTCGGAGTGAGAGGTGCAGCTATTCGTCCATCTGTCACACTATCTGTCACAGATATCTCAGGAGTATGTTATTTGTGTAAAGGCTAAAAAAAAAAGCATATCACAAACTTCTAATGATGTGAAGTTCTTCGTATCCCTCGGGCGAGGAGCATCCATTGGAGCACTCTGGCGCGCGACAGGGTCGACGGCCGCTCGAGCATTTCTATGATGAATTGGACGACAGGTGATGCAGACGACGTGGTAATGTTAGTTGTTTTTAGGTAACTTTTTCCCAACTCCACCTGAAATTTTGAGTTTCCTACGCTTCCGATGACGTGTACAATTTAACGCTGCATTTTATCCTTTCAGCTTACTATCAGGTTCACAAGAGATAGCCCATTTGAAATGGAAATAAACAGCTCCAAAGGCGGAGGCATAAACAGGTCTGGCTAATCTGATTTTGCCAAAGGCTACCTGGTCAGCCGAACGTCGCGGTTATGCGTCCCCTCTTTGACGATTTTTTGACGAGGTAGTACATTAGACGAGAAATCCGATGGCGGTTAGCTTGTAAAGGTATTTAACAGTATTGAAAGATTAGCAGAAATCGACATAGACAATCCATGAAGTTAAGGAGAGGGTTTAAAAGTCAGTTCCTAGAAGACCGAGAAGCGACGGTCTATTCTACCCTACGACTGCCCTTCCGAGGATGTCAAGGGATTACTTTAGCTCCAGGGCTGGAAGGATTATCTGTGACGACAATAACCGTACCGACATCATAGCAGCGGCACACACGGTACTAACCGGTTTATCAAGCGAATCTTCAACGAAGCCTTCGAATGCATTTGCTGGACAACGAAGCCACGCATGACTTCTCTGCACAAACACCTGACGCCGTCGTCACTTTCGGCGATTCGCACGATTACAGGACAGATTATGCAAAGCTGGAGCTGAGATGACTATTCCAGGCTTACCAGAATGTGAGTCATCACGGACATATAAAGTTGCTCCAAGACGCATTCAAACCGCTGCCACGTTATGTCGTAGAAGTAGAATGCATGACGGATCCCACAAATGGAATGACTAACGCCGACTTTTATACTTCTACCATTGTGGTTCGATCACAGTAAATGATCAGATGAGGTCCCGAGTTGCGTCTTCCTCGGGTCTAATACACTGAATACAGTGAAAGCGGCAGAGTAATCTCCAGTTTTACTATTCAAAGTCCGTAGAACGTTCTGCGACTTCACAATTTGAATCGTCTATGCGCTTCCCAGACACTTCATTAATCATGTATACAGCTTTATTTCTATGATACATAGACCCGAAATAGACAATGGCAGCGAAATGCTGGCTGTGTCGCTCATTCTTCGTCTACTTGCGCTGAGCACGAATAGCCGTTGGTGGTCTGGTGTGAGCTGGACGCGTCTGGAAGGTGGGGATGCTGGTGCAGGCTCCGATGTCGAAGCACGTCTGGCCGTCAAAGTCTCCGGCCTTGATGTCCTGAAATTAAGGGTGTGACATAGAGTGGCAGCTCTTCATTGGCCAAAATACCGTAGCATTCTGTTGGCAATGCCGCTCTCCATTCAACGATTGGAAATGTTCTACACTGCAAGTAGGTCCATCTGAAGAGAGGGGACGAGACGCGTGTTATTAGGGGGGGGGGGGCAAAAGTAATGAGACAAATTCTTTATACATATCTCTATATCTCTTTATAACTCAATTACAAATCAACGATGCTGAGGAGTGTCTTTGCCATTAAGGGCAAAGACCTTGCTGCCATCGCTCAGCCAACTTACTGATCCCATTCTTCTAGAACTGCTTGGGAATGGTGTTGATCAACTGCTCGCTATGGTTGTCAAGGACTGCTTGGGTTCCTGTGTCCCTTCCGACCAGGAAGTCCTGTAGGCTCAAGAGGTAGTGGTAGTCGCATGGAGAGATGTCCGGCTAATACGGGTGGGTGAGGCATGTGAACGTAGCCCAGCTGGCCAAGCTTGTCCGTGGTCATTCGTTCCCGATGGGGTGCGCTGTTGTCGAAGAGGAAAACCTTCTTGAAGTGCTGCGAATGAATAAGAGCGAATCGCTGGTCCATCTCTGCTGTTTCGTTCACCATGGCTTTGGAGTCCATCGTCGTGTTTTTGGTAAAGAGCTTCCACTACACCGGTTCATGGGAGCAGACCCAAAAGCTCTGAAGATGCTTCTCGCCGTAAACATCTCGCCGAATGAAGGTCGGTAACGGGTCACCGGGCCTCGCCCAGACTCGCAGCTTGGCATGGTTAAGGTAGAAGACGTACTTCTCATCTTGCGTGACTATTGAGTCCAAGTTGCTCGGGGTAGGAATTTGGGCGAGATTTACGCGACACAGGTCGACTCGTCAGACCGGGGTTTCGGCACGAGACAGACTGGGGTTTTGGCATGCTTCTGGAAAGGGCGGAAGTGGTCACTTCTCAGGTGGCCTTCAGTAAGTAGCATACAAACATACCAATACGAGCACGAAACCAGACTCCAGCCACGAGATATATGGGCACGGCATGGGGTGTCTCATTACTTTTGCCCCCCCCCCCTAATATACATAGTGATTTGGAAAGGACGTTAGAACGACGTCTATTCGGGTTCTTTGTACTCAGAAGAGGGTAATGATGTGTCTACCCATAAGCAAGAAATTGTTAGGAAGTTGCGTAGAAGGTGCGCGGAAGCGCAGTCGAAGGGGATGTCGGCTGTTGTGTGCACCCAGGTTTATGGTTCGGAATTTCTGCCGTGGCCAAGCAAGCCTTCCAACCCTCCGGGGTCAGTTAATGGGCACCAGACTAGTCTGGCAAGGATAAAACACTGACTTGTCCATCGGTTGGCCACCGCAAGTCATTGTATGTATAGGCCAATTATGCAATCAGGTAACCTCCACGACACCCATGGAAGTAAATAGAGTGCGTAACGTGTCCATTAAGAAAAATTGACTACCAAAGACCTTTATCCTAATTCACTAGGCTTATGAATAGAACTTTGCTTGACAAAATATCAAACATCCTTACTCCATGCCTAATTATATGACCAGGCTAGGAATTTTCTGAAAAGTATTCTTCCGCAGCATCCCTTTTTTCAATAGCAGGTTTTGCGTAGGTCAAATAAACTTTCAAATTGCTCCCTCGACATCTCACAGTAGTGGAATGCGTGGCGTATCCGATAAAGGGTTGACGAGAGACGTCATTTGTCCTCTTTGACCTGGTTGCGTAAAAGATCTTCTTTTCAGGAAACTTCAATCCTTCATGGAGCATCAATATCCAACAGTGGACTGATATCTGCAGGATTCTCAACCGTTATACAAAATGCTAGGCCGTAAATTAGGTAATCCAAAAATATAAAATAAAAACCAGTAAAATTATCAACCAAAAATCCATATCAGTGTTCAATATATCTTGGATTGTCTCTACTGGTAGGAGCTTCACTTCGTTAGATATCTTTGTTAGGCGAATAATTTTCGGATCCATCCTACTAGGGAGGGACTAGGCTCTCCACTCTAGCTCTTTGACAACTTCGGCGGAATTAAAAGTAGCAACTGGCGTTCGATCAAACAGCACCGGTGGTATAAAGGCGTAGAGCATTCCCGCCCGGTCAGAGAGAGGTGTGGGTTCGAGTCCCGTCTGGCGCTAGAAGTTTTGATCGCAACAAATATCGTTATGACAACTTAAAAGCAGCTAGTAGACTAGTTTACGTGAACTGACCCACGAAAGGGCATTTTTGGCATTTTTGGCAAGGCCGAACTGTTTACCACTGCTTTCTAGTGGCGCCCCCTCCGATTAGGATAGATCCGTGAGTTTTTTAGCCATTATTTTCGTATGGTCCAGCTCTAGTTGGTGCAGTCAAATTTGATGGCGGAAAACCACGGAAGAACCCATTACATGGTCGTGCATGGTCTAGAAGAGTGGTTACCACCACCTCATGTTGTTCTGCTTGAACTTACCGAGTAGATCTTGTCGATGTTGTTGTTCACCATATCCTTGCATGTCTGTTCACCCGAGGCACCTTCTTGTGGAGGCAGATGTTCGCACTCTTGGAGCAGCTTAAATATAGTTACTCAAATCAGGTGGAGGCAAAATCATGGCGTATACCCTAGGACATTGTGAGGCCGGCAAAGCAAGGAGATAATTTTCTGATAGCATTCGGAAGGACCCACCTCCTTCTGCAGAGCCGCTTCAGTAGTGGCACCGCTGTTGAAGTGATGTCTGGCTTGAGCGATGAGGTGCTCGCAGATGTCGCATTCTGACGGAGCCGGCGGAGTGGGACCGGTGTGCTGCTGAAAGACGTGAGGATGTGTTGTTGAGAGCAGGAGCGGTAAGTTCACTAGAGTCCGACGAGGCACATCAGTGGGTTATTCACTGACAGAGCGAGCTCAGCCCCGTTCCTGGCTAAGGGTTGCCTTTTTCATTCCTCATTTTTTCTTTTTTCTGCACCGCGAAGTGATTTTTTAAATAACAAAATGGGCCAAGAGCGTATGAGTGGTCTACAGTCGTAAAAGACATCTTAGACCCTCTCCAATAGAGTTCATTGAAAGATACTGAAAAACGGTCAGATTTTTTGAATATCCGAACTCGAATACATTTTTCAACGCGATTTTTAGCACCAAGAAGCTAATGTTCAAACAAATTGCTGACTCCTTACCGCAAAGGCGAGGCAGACGACAGCGATAAGAATAGTGGCTTTGACGAACATAATTCTGATTGTGGACGCGAGCCGCCACCTATTAATAGTGGTTCGCTTATCAGGAAGTAGTGTAGGAGCTCATAAAAAGAAGGCGTTGATCGTGACTGCATCCGGAAGAAGTGCGGAGACATCTTGTCAACGACGTTTCACGCGGGCCTCGTTTTACTTCTACTGTACGGATTAGTTTGCTCTTAAACTCTAGAAGTTCTGGTTACAGAAGTGAGCCAACAGCTCCTGGTATAGGTTGGGTTAGAAGGATTTTAGCCGGAATTTTTATTATTATTAAGTAGTCCAATTTCAATGTTTCCTCACGAAGCTCAATGTCTATGTTTAATTTTTCTACAAAAGGGTAATGGATAAAGGACGGCGTTAGTCAATCCTCTTTGGGATGCGCCACGCATTCTTCTTCTACGGGATGTCGTGAAGGCGTGTTGAATGCGTATTTAGCCATGCAATGACTTGCGGTGGCCAGCCGATGAACAAGTCAGCGCTTTATCCTTCCCAGACAAGTCTGGTACCAATTCACCAACCCAGGGGGGATGAAAGGCTTAGTTGGCCTGGGCGGGAAATCCGAACCAGGAACCTGGTATCGGGTGCAGGTGACAGTCGGCGCCTCCTCCAACTGCGCTACACGCGCCCTTATTTTTTCATATATCGGAATGTAATAGTAGTTCATAGACCTGAAGAAGGGCTTATGGTCTGAAACGTCGTCAATACACATCGAGCTTCGTGAAGGAACATTGAAATCAGACTATCAGTTGTGAAGCTCAGGAAGCCAACAATCTTGAGAAATTAAATATTCATAATTTTATAACAACACGGACTGAGTAAAATCGTCATCTCAGTCGCTATTTAAAGCACACGTCCAGCGATCTGGAAGCTCTTCAATTCCCTAGATCTTGAAGTGGAGACAGCATGTCGAAAAATTGGGCGACGCATTCTCGAATTCCGAATGATTAATGAATTGCTTGTCACGATGATGACGATTCGATACACCAAATAGGTGGAACTAAGAAGAGGCCAATTCAGGAGGATAAGCTTCCGAGGGTGGGGTATCCAATTCGATTTCGGAAATCTTCTGGTAGCGCAGCTTGGCGACATGAGGACGGGTATTGTCGTTGAAGCACAATGTCGTCGTCGTGCCTTGGACGTCATAGGCGAACAACTTCTGAAGTTAAGAAGTGCACAACCATGCCGTCACAGTGGCCTTAGAAGAGAGAAACACAACGGAGCATACCTTGGAATTCTGTCAACAACAGAGCAGCATCTTCTTCTCGTGTTGGTCACATTTGAGCTCTCTTGCTTGAACGGGCTTCCTCGCGGAGCAGCCACAGACGATGTCGCATGTGAGTTCACATGAGCTCCCAGCTCTCGTCTCCAGTAACAGCAAAATGACAAAAAAGAAACAAGGACGGCGCTAATCAGTCTTCTCTGGGACGCGCCACGCTTCCACTTCTACTTGATGTGGAAACATTTTTGGCCTACACAATGACGTGCGGTGGTCAGCCGATGAGCAATTCACTGCTTTGTCTTTCTCAGACAAGGCTGATATCAATTCATCCTGGGATATGGAAAGCGTAGTTGGCCTCACCAAGAGGCCGGAATCGGAAGCACGCGGCAACCGACACCTACTTCGTCGACTGCACTGCAAAAGAATCTTGTGGTAGCCAATGCCGTGAAGGTGGCAGGCGATGATCTTTTCGTCGCACACCAATGTCGCCAACAATTCGCGAGTAGTAACATTGGTTTTATTCTAGGCGTTGCGCAGAGCGTCGTCGTCTAGAAGGAAGATGGTCGATTCTGGAATTAAATATCTTCCGAGGGGAAGTGCTGATACAAACGACAAACCGTGGACTGCCAAGGGAATGGTCTGAAGTGTATGTCTGAACGTGGAGAGCGAGTCATAGGGAGAATCCCACCCCTCCCCCAATTGCTGCAAAAATGTGTTTCCTTTTTGCCAAGTCGTTAAACTTAAATAGTAGGGGTCCTTGAAGCCACAATGGAATCGGCGCCTCACGAATTGTGGGTTCTTGTACGCCCGCGATGCAACTTCGGACAAACGGCTCGGAATGCAGTGCCTGGTGACGTTGCTTCATGCGAAGGAGGTTGGTGGTTCAAATCTTCTGTGCCGCTGTATGTTCTATTTTCAGACGTTTTCTACGCATTTTCCAGTTGTAAACCACCAGCAGATCTGATTTCCAGGTGACAGGCAAAGGTGGAGGAAAGATTGCATCGATGGCCGTTCAGGTCAATTTGCGGGATCCACAGACCTCGTCCCACATTTTAACCACTCCGACGTCACATCCTGGTCTCTTTCCACGGAAACAGACTGTGAGGAGCCTGTAGCCTTTAAACGCTACCCGTACTGTTACCAGTGCTGCTCCATGCACTTTGAACCTGTGTATCACTGATGTTGAACATTTCTACGTCATCATGTTGAATACTACAGCATGCAGCCGGAAAATTAGGCAAAGTACCTCTGAAAGTGGTATAAACGTCAGTCGGATTCCTTAAAATCTCAACCATTTAGATAAAATGCAGCAGCGCAGAAGAGTCGAACTCTCTACCTCCCTCGCATGAAGCAACGTCACTATCCACTGCGCTCCAACCCGCTTGCCATCGCAGGAATACAAGAAGCCCACAACTCGTGAGGCGTCGATTCCATTTGACTTCAAGGACCCTCTGCTCCTTGGGCTTAACGACCTGGCATAAAAGAAACACTAATATGGCAACTGAAGGGCGAGGATTCTTCCTATATGACTCGCTGTCCCATTCAGACATACCCTTCCGACTTCCATTGTGAGATGATGCCCTTTTTGAACGCAACGCAGGTGCGCAAGGATCTACAGAGAAAAAAACCGGTTACTTTTTTTCTCAAGTAAGTGTCCTAGTCGGAGGGAGGCACATTATCATATTTGTTCTTCTGTTGTATTTGAAGACGACAGAATTTGAAATAAGCGATAATACCGACATTGTTCTGCAATTTCCTATCCGGCTAGCACTACCCTACGTGAGTTCGTCTAACTTCACTTTTCCAATGGTGACACTTCCTCCTCCCCCACTAGGATAGGTCTATAGCACCAAATACATGCTACATAACAGTTGGCATGTGGTTCTATGCGAGTAAAAAAGACACCTAATAAGTTCGTCTAATTTTGTTGCAGGACTTATGGTTCACCTTGTATAGTACCAAAACTATCACCCGGGGCTTTTAGTCCTAGTAGCTTTTTATTCAGCGTTGTTGGAAGCACCTCTAGCTCAAGAAAAGGTAGATTCGACTTTGATCAGAGGCAAAATTCTTATAAAAATTTTAAACCTCGGCATGGTAATTTAGCAGTATGTTGCTCTGAGAAACACCTTATAAAATTTATTGCCTTCTAAACAGTTTGTAAATGTTTGCTTTGTTATTGTTCTTATTTTATGTAATTAGCTGTAGGCAATTCTCACGGAAATTTGCTTCAACAGTCTCCTAGAAGTGCTGTTTGTCTCGAACCCGTGCGAGAATCGCCTAAGGGATCCACCCAGCCTCGGAACATCAGCACCAATATTTCCGTGACGTCCGTTACATCGATAAGACCCAAGCGGGCGCGGCTGAGCTCTTGATAAGGGTAAGCAGGTAGCTCTTCTTCCTCTTCTCAGGCAAGGGATCTTGACAGGGTTGCAGAAGGCAACAGAAGACCTTCTGTGTAGGTGCTTTAGATTTCCTGCTTTATCACGCTCTTGCCTCTGCTATACCACTGCGTCATTGTGTCTCTCTATGTGCATATGTTGCTCTTTAAAAATCCGAAATTCCTATGTTGATTTAGCGGATGAATTGTCTCCCATCTGTGCGGTGTCAATATTCTATGACAACACGTTATGCCATTTTATACCATTGAGGTCGTTCATCTTGGAGGTGAGAAGGAATCGCTATGATGAAGGTTACGAAAGAGAACGCTCAACAACTCGACGATCAACATGGAACAGCTGCGCGTTTCTGTAGAAGATGCCTTAGGTGCTCACGAAGGACGGCACCCGTGTAGGAGGATGATGGCATAGGGTGGCGAAGCAGGATGACACGTCCCGCGCATACACAATTTTCCAACCGAATTGGACTTTTCAAAGCAAGTCTGGTATTTGTAGCTTTAAAGATTTTGGCTTTCAAGCTCTGAAATGAAGCTGAACACTTTTTAAAACAAAGCTGGCATCTTCCAAAGAGTCCAGGCATTTGCTACAAAGGTTAATGTAATTTTAGTCCAAGGATAATTTTCCATCATTTTCTAAATTTTTAAAAAAATTATTTGTCTCAAAAAATTAATACAGTCTTTGAAAGTTTATAATCTTCTACTTTTATGTGAAAAAATAATGGTTTGAAATTTTTTCAATGCACAGGAAAACAGCATTTCTTGTGTATTAAAAAGGAGATACATACATTTGTCCAACTAGCTAGTCGTTCTTTGATTGATAGCAAACCTCATCTGTGTGGAGCTACATACTTCTAGACGATGGAACAACATTAGCAGCATAAAACACATAGACACCTTGCACCTTGGTGGTTTGCATATACACAATCTATCAAATGAAAACCATGAAGAGCTGGGCGAGTGCATGGCGCAACCTGCTCTAACACAAAGAAGAATTGCCGCTTTCAAAGCGAAAAATCACTGCTTTTCTGTACTTTAAAACAAATTCTTAAGCACTATTTTTAGCCGAGAAACAAAAACGTTACGAAATTTCAAACAGTGTGTCTACTAGTGAGACAGATACATTTTCACATTTCCAACAGCCTTTTGAAGAATCACTACTCGTGGGAGAGAACACAAAGAATAACGTATTATCTATCTGAGGAAAAGACGATCCACGCGAGAACCACACATAACAGGAACTCAGCGAGAGCATACCAGAGCTATACAGAACATGATTTCGTTAAAATGCTAAATTTTTTTAGAAACAATAATTTTAAACTTTTCGGAGAGTCAGTTTAATGTCGAGGACCCTCGGTTTGGTTTGGATGATGTTCAATTTGATATCAAAAGCGTTCAGCTTGCTTTGAAAGGAATCCAATTTGGCTTAAAAAGTGTCCAGTTTGATTTTAAAATTTGTTTATACATATATTTACCTATTGAATACGTCCCATGGACGTGCCATGGTCAGAAACGTCAGAGAACAAAGATGGTTCAGAACATGTAATAGCTATCTACTTACGGGCACAAAATCAAAGCTGTAAAATTGTTGAGCTTGATTTCAAAAGTGTCCAATTTGATTTGAAAATGGTGCAACAGAGTTGGAGAGGAAATGATTCAGTTCATTTTCTTCAAGCCTCAAGTGGCTGGCACTGAGGTTTTAAGCTCTTATAATGGCGCTTTGCTGTGATGAAAACCCTAGCGCGAAGAGGGGCTCGAACCCGCATCACCTGTTAATCAGGCAGGAGCGCTCTTTGCCATGACACCATCGTCACCGTTTGAGCAACATCCACACCTCATAGAACCGGTGGTGTAATGGCGGAGATCATTTCTGCTCCGTTAGCAGGTGATTCTGGTTCAAATCCCGCCTGGCGCTAGAGTTTTGATCGCAACAAAATATGGATGCGAGTTGGAATAGTCTACGGAAGTGTTTGGAAAAAAAAATGAACGCTATTCTCTCGCTGAGCAGCAGGAGCTCCAGTTTGCCACGGTAGATAGATAAATACGGTTCGCGGCCCTATATGAGCGACCATTTTAGCCCTGCGAACGATAGTTACACTTATTCTACATTCATTCTATGTTGTGATTCGTTCACATGTGCAGTATTTATTTCTACAAAATATGACCCGAAATCCGCCGTAGCAGACTGGTGCTGGCGACTATCTTCGGTGGGCTCGAAGAGCGTTTGGTGGTCTGGTATGGAATGCACGTGTCTGGAACGTCGGGGCTCTGTCGCAAGCACCGATGTCGTAACAGGTTTGTGAGTCGCGATCACCGGCTTTGATGTCCTGGAAATCGAAAAGGTAATAGAAGATAAAAATACGAAATCTGATGGGATATTAGGTCACTAAAGCTTACTAAAGTTTTGGTAGGATTCAGAATACTAGTCTAATGGTAAGGAAAAGATTACTATTGCTACTAAAATTAATAATTACTTAAAGGGGAGGGTATAGCGCAGTAAGAGGTTCCGGCTGTCCTGAAACCAGGTTCCTGGTTCGAAGTTCCCGCCCAGATCAAGCAAGCCTTCCATCAGTATGGTAAGCGAGAGTCAGTGGTTCAGTTTTCGTCCGTTTTCCTCGGTACACAACACACACAGCGTAGATCACAGTTTACCTCAAGCTTGGGTAATTAAACCAAACTGTATAATATGCAAATACAATACATATTAAGGCATCCTAAAAACATCCTACACGAGCTAATATGAGGTATAAATAAAAAGAATCAATGAGAAGAGCGCCGTGTGATTTTTCCCATATGATTCTTCTATAGGGATTTTTTTGTTTGCATAGCGCAACATTCTGATAAAGCCCAAAGCGAAATTCTTTTACAATACCCCACTAATCATCCTATGATCGTGAGAAAGTCGCGATATATAGGGAGAACAAAGCGCCCACTTGCTCTTCGGCTGCGTTCTACTTTTACGAGATATCGTGAACGCATTCAACTCCTCTCCACGACATCCCGTAAAAGTAAAATGCGTGGCGCATTACAAAAGGGATTGAGTAAAGTCGTCTTTTATCCATTATGCTTAATTAATTAAAGAGGATTATAAATATATTAAAGACTATACTCATTGTCGGTGAAAGGGCGGGGATAAAAAAGCTCTCTTCGGCCATGTAAGACTCTGATTCTATACTACTCCTTATAAGCCGCTCAACAAACATTATCATGCACAATACTAGTTCAGCAATGAATAAACTGTCTTTAAGGCATCTCCATACCGGGAAACGGCTAGCAACATTTGTACTAGTGGAAGAGGACGGAACTCAGCATTGTTAAGAAAAGAATTTAGATCTCTTTGCTCATAGATGAGAAAGTCCCCTATTCAGAATGCAAAAGATCTTCAATAAAAACTTCAAGATTTTCTCCACCGAACAACTGCTGATATGTCCACTACAGTGCCTCCATTCTTGATGACTGGAGAAAGAAATAGCCACGAATGATTTACATAGTAAAAGCCCATAATATAATAGAATGCCGACAAACGTACCGAGAAGATCTTGTCGATGTTGTTGTTCACCATGTTCTTGCAGGTGTTCTCAGCAGACGGGCCTTCTTGAGGTGGCAGATTTTCGCATTCTTTGATCAGCTTAAATAATGTGAATTGAAACATCAAAAAAAGGGTGCATGAAAAAAGCCTTAGGAAACTTGTCACGGGATGCGCCACGCATTCTATCTTTCAATTCTCATTTGTAGCTGTATTGCATGGTTTGAAAGCATGTTCTAGTGTAAAGAGCTGTGGTATGCAGTTCAAGACAACTTCGAAGCCAGCCCTTCGAATAAGAAAAGTTGCAAGAGAATGCCTAAGTGGGCAACCAGATCAACAGGAAGAAGTTTAGCTGCTAACATAACAGCTTATTTGGGATGAGACTTCTGTCTTGAAGGATAAAGGACAAGAGACGGTGTTACTCAATCTCTTTTGGAGTGCGCCACGCATTTTACTTATACAGGATTTCGTGGTAATTTGAATGCGTATTTCGCCCTAGAGTGACTTGTAGTGGCCAGTCCATAAGCAAGTCAGCGCTTTATCTCTCTCAGACAAACCTGGTACTAATTCGCCGACCCCGGAAGGATGGGAGTCTTGGTTGGCCTGAGCGGGAAATCCGAACCATGACCCTGGTATCAGGTGCACATGGCGGCACCGCCTCCGACTGCGCCATGCGCGGCCAGACTTTAGACTTAGCAGTTATAAATACAAGTAGCGCGGTAGGCAAGAGGCGCCATTTATAAATCCTAGCTACTCATTCGACAGATAAGGAACAGGATTGCGGCCGTATGAGTCAAGCGGTTTGAGTCCAGGGGAACCCACTGTGTTCGGTTGATTTTGCAGAATTCTCGAGGATAAGCTTAACAGAATGCAGCACGTACAGTAATCAGGGCTCACTATCTTTATGGAAGTAAGCGTTGGGCGCGGGGTAAAGTGGAGAATCGAGGGATTTAATTCGGGTGGAATGAGTATACTCAGGTGGGTATGCGATTGAAACAAACGAGATGACAATATGGAGATGCGAGAACATGGGATGAGGCTGAGATAGACATATTCTGAGAACACAGAGAATTACCAGTGACTGCTCCCTGACTTCGAAGCACCTGAAATCCACGAAGTAAGACCTTGAAAGTCGTCTTCGAGAGAGGTCTCGCCAACCCAAAAGCGTTAGACGCTCGCGGCTGGATGAGTTGGCGACGGACCTCAAGGACAATGGATTGTGCTACTACGGGACCACTCAGGTGGAGAAGAACAATTCACAGATGAGCCTAAAGCTAAAGAACCTGGAACCAGTTTTCGGCTCAATTTTACGGAGTGCGTGACGCATTCCATACAAGAGTGGATACAACGAGGTTCATTTATTTTTACTTGAAGCGTGTAGAGCTCACCTGGCGCTGTAGATCTTGCTCGTTGGTGACGTTGTTGTTGAAGTAATACCTGGCCTGAGCAATGATGTGCTCGCAGAGGTCGCATTCCGACGGTCCATTGGGAGAGTGCGACGGACCGACGGGAGATCGCGACGGGGGAACACCGGAGGTATCCGATGGCACACTAGGGACCCACGTTGGTCCATTGGAATACTGCGACGGACCACCAGAGGTGTCTGATGGTACGCTGGGGAGCCAGGTTGGTCCATCGGAGTACTGTGACGGACCACCGGAGGTGTCCGATGGCACACTAGGGACCCACGTCGGTCCATCGGAATACTGCGACGGACCACCGGAGGTATCCGATGGCACACTAGGGACCCACGTTGGTCCATCGGAGTACTGCGCCGGCTGATCAGTAGAATCCGAAGACGATATTGGGAGCCGCGATGGTGGGCCAGAATATGGTGGCGGCTGACCGCTAGGGCCCTGCGACGCATCGGGAGATTCAGACCACGTATCGGCTGTAGGGAAGGCACTCCATTGCTGAAAGTAGTAAGGTTGTTAAACTCTATATGCTATACGACCTTGTTCCAACAAAATATTACATTGATAGGCCATTTGATGAGAATTTTTGTCGTTGTTTACATTATCGAAATCGCTCCAGTCATTCTTGCACAAAAAGTGCTTTACAAAGTAATTTAGCGTTAATTGGTGGTAATTTAAAAATTTCGAGACTTGAAAGACGAAAATTGGGTGTGCCATTTGCGATTTCGAAGCACTTTTCAAAGTTTTGCGGTCAAGAAATTCTTAAACGATTGTCAAAGCGTCCAAAGCGTACATATATAAGGCCAATACTGGAATCGGACGCAACCTTTTGCTCACCATATAAGAAAAAAGGTATTTACTTACTGGAGTCTGTCCCAAATAAATTCGCTCACAAAGCTGGGCACATGTCGCGTAGGTGAGCAGCATTGGTAGGTGGGAGCGCGCCAGCCAGTACCAACCAAACCGATCACCGAACACATGCTAGCCCGCAAGGGTACCATCTGTACATGCCCTCTCTGAATGGCATGCCCATTCCATGCGGTCTGATTGGTTTAGGCGTTCCCACCTACCAATGCTGCTCACCTACGCGACATATACCCAAAGTGGTTATGTGTTGTTTTGGCCAGAGCTATGAGCTTCACTCCAAATGGTGTCCAAATTTACTCTTTGCCCTGGCTTGCTTACAGTTAGTGGAAGAAAGCCGCAGCACCTCAAGATCTATCTTAGTCGGGAGGGGCAGTGCTATAGGGACAGTTTCGCCCAGCACTTTACGAGAAGACACCACGGCTTTGAGCTCCCTTGATAGCTACCGTGTCACTTGGTAGTAGTTTAAGCACTAGAAGAAGTCCAGGAAAAGAAATGACAGACAAAGCACCGCGTGTCTCTCTCCGACAAGGATGGATCCAGATCTCACTATGGTATTCAAAATTTTGACTAGAAAGGCTTCAGCTAACTATTCTAATTATTTTTCGTTTTCTACGTCCAGGACTTTGGTAGTCTTATAAAATTAAGGTTCTTTTGTCAAGAACAAAGGTGAGGTCGTTTTTGTTCGATAGGGTTATTTCAGAGCTCAACAAAATCTTTAGCGATGAAATATTGAGCCTTTAGCTCATCAATTTTGAAACCCAAGTCAAGAAGTTGACGTATGCGGAGGTTTGTTTGCTGTTATTTTTTTTTTGCTTTGGTGATGCTGGTGTTTCTGTGCTGTTGTTGTTCTTTCCGTTAGCACGTAGATCTTACCTACGTCCAAAAATAAACATATAAACATGATGTATCCTAGTCGGGAGGGGCGTCCGTAAAGTGACATTTGCGGTCGTCATCCTATGCCACACTAACACATTCCCTGAATTTGTACCGTTTCCCCGTCGAACTGGGCACTTTTCAAATCAAGTTGGACATTGATAGCCTAAGACTTTTGAAATCAAAGCGAACTCTTCCAAATTAAAATGAGCTTCTTGTACATTAGGCTCTCTAAAAATATTGGAATTGGAATTGGAAATAATTTTTTTGGTCAAGGAAAATTTTAGTATAACTTTCTTTAAAGTTTCAGTTTACTTCGCAATAAAAGAACACATAGTTTGAAATTTTATAAAAATTTTATTTTTGAGAAGAAACAATGATTTAAAACTTGTTTTGAAACACAGAAAAGTGGCCACGTGTAGACCCAAGTAAGGGATTGGAGACACAGATCACTATATGCCCCTCCGATTAGGACAGATAAATAATCAAAATAGTTGGAGGACCCACCGCGGCGGCAACGAAGACGAACGAGATGAGAATGCTGGTTTTGAAGAACATCGTAAGTAAAGACTGTCTGCTCAGCCGCCTATTTATACGCCGAGCTGGTTATCAGTGAAAACCCTTCCTTGTTCTTGTAAGCAGAGGGCGTGACCAGCGCCTGCATCCGGGAAGGTGGGACGAAGCTGCCGCTTAGGCTTCCCAAAGAATTTTGAGCCGATTAAGTCTGTCTTCGAACCCCCGCCCGATAGCAGTGAAGTCCGGATTCCTTCTTGAATGCCATCCGCTGCAATCCGATCCTGGGGTCACCGCCATTGACACTTTTTTAATACCTAGTAGGCTTAATAATTTGCAAAGGGGTTTCTGTGGTTTAAAATTGGATTCTTCTTCATATTATCATTAATTTGTGTACTTTCTCGTTAGCACTTTCTCGTTCCAGTGTTTACGAATGCACACTGACTGGCGCAATAAAAGCTGATCTTTAAAAGTAGTCGGGTTGTCTTGCAGTATAAAATTCAGAACAAGCGAAAAGTATTAATACAATGTCTGCCCTGCAAAAACGAGTCGTATAGGAAGAATTTCCATTTCTCATTTAGTATAAGGGTATGTTTCGGATTGAAGGAGAAGAGAAGATTAGGTTCAGTAATCGGTAGTACTTAAAGGTTTAGTTCAGAAAACCTGAGAGTTAAGATCGTCGCTTCCTTGACACCTTATGTGGTATCAAACATGTCGGCTAAGAGCGAAGCACTGTCGTGTTCCCCGGATAGGTACCGGTACTCAGAAAATTTTGAACAAGTTACTTGAGCCTTATGAGCCCTAAATTAAGTTACTCGCTGCTTTAAACCTCTAAAATAAGTAACATGCGACAAATTTCTCGCAGTTAATTAACCTGCAGGGTTGTATAGCAATTTTAAGACTCAGATAACTAACTAGTGGCTTACCACGGTCTTCGTGTGCGCTACATGCGAGTTAGGTTTATAGGTACTAGCAGTAGTTGCCTATGGGGCGCGTGGAGCGCAAAGGCGCCTGCTGCCGCCTGCACCCGATACCAGGTTCCTGGTTCGGATTCCCGCCCAGGCCAACCAACGCTTCCATCCCACTGGGGTCGGTGAATTGGTACCAGACTTGTCTGGAAAGCATAAAGCGCTGACTTGTTCATCGGCTGGCCACCGCAAGTCATTGAACGGCCAAATACGCATTCAGCTCGCCTCCACGACATCCCGTAGAAGTAGAATGCGTGGCGCATCCCAAAGGGGATTGAACAACGCTGTCCTTTATCCTTTACCCTTTATAACCAGCTTCCAGCTTGCAAGTAACTTGTTCAAAATTTTCTGAGTAGGCATTGTATGTATAGGCATTGTCTTCACATTTCCTCCACGATGTCTCGAAGTGGGATGTGTGGCGCATTCCACGAAAGCATTGACTGGCTTAGATAGTTATCCTTTTGTCCTTTTGTGATGCATTTCTGCGACGTTACTGGCGACTGCATAAGACATAATTGCTTGGAAAAGAGAGTGCACCTCACAAAGGAGAACTGGGGCTGGATTCGTCAACGACATACAGCAATTTAACAGAGAAAATACAGCCGAAATCCCTATAGCGTGAATTATCAAGCGATATGGCAAGCGATATAAGCCGCGCCATCAGGAATTCCGGCTGTAATTTTTCTGTACATTCTGTAAGTCGTTGATGAATCCGGCTTCCGGTGAGAGTGGCGGTCTCTTCGATGTGACATTCAATCTGCTGTTCGATTCCCCTTTCTGGATGGCGTTCTGCTAGATGTGAGGCAAGTTGGATGCATACCGTGATTTCAGTTGCACGATCTTATTTTTGCTTTGACACAAATAGCAATGTTTTTTTCTGTTTTGCCTGAATAAACTACAAATTTTCGTCTAACCTCTTCCAAATTGAAATTGGTACTACCTATCTTGTGGCTTTGTACATACTCTAATCCAGTCATCAAATACCTGTAGTGAGTTGGTGCACTGGTTGCAGACAAGTCAGAAAAAAACCTAAAAATTGCCTATTGGTTTAAATTTCCTTAATTTGGAGACCACTGAAGATGAATTTTTGCTGAAGGCATTTGATGGAGATCCAATCTGAGTTGTTTTCTGCGTGCAACTCCTTTTGTTATCATGTGGAATCTGTACCCATACGCTCACGAACAGCCTGTCTAAAGACATCAATTAAAGTCTATATGTGAAGTGATGTCATTCTGATAAGACCTATACGAGCGCGGCACATCATTGATAGAGTAAAGTACTGATAACGATAGCCAGTTGATCTCTGCACATTCTTCGCTGAGGAATTTCGGCTATGTCGGTTAATGATTCTTTATGATGTTGCCACTGTTTAGAAAACCTACTCAGCCTCTAAAAAGATCGTGGACATCTTGCGCGAGCACGAGCACCAAGTTCTCCAGAACCAGCTCGATAATTGGAAGCAAAACTTCTTCCCGAAACATCAAGCAGTAATTCAAAAACGACGAACATTGGAACTTCCTCAGTGATAACACATTAGTTATGGATCTTGTAGTTGGCTTGCTGGAAATTAGCAAATTGTACATCAGTTGTTACATAGAATAATGCCATAGTGGTAAGAAGTGCTCATCATTTTCTCAGCAGATTGTAAAGGGTAGCGAATATTCTGGTAGTCACGAATCATTGCCATGAGAGTTCTAATGTACTTAGTATTACTGTAGCATTCCAAGATCCTATCAGAATATTCCATTCGCTATTCACGACCATGTTAAACCGTAAATGGAGTACTGCAGTCAGCCTTGGTCTCCTTACAATCAGTCTCTTAAGGCCCCGACACACTTCTGCGGCAACGCCGTTCGCCGCAATGGATAGCGCAGGGACGCCGCCATCGGCGAGCTCTGCGTCCCTGCGCTATGGTTTTGGATAGGGCTGCGGCGTTGCTGCAGAATTGTGCGGGGGCCTTTATCGATAGCATTGAACAAGTACAAAGGAGTTTCACTTACCGATGTTTCCTACGGAAGGGGATTGGTCGTGCCTTCGCCACGACTGTTCTAAAGGAAGCGCCTCCTGAGCTGGCACTGGGTCCCGACACGCGCCCGGACGCCTGAGTGCCAGCGCGCGGCGAAGTCTGCACCGCGCCAGTCAGTCTCGTCTCCATCGTCGTCCGGATCGGTCGTCTCTGCTCCCGGCATTATCTGCTGGTCGAGCATTCGCTCTCTCTATCTTCATACCGGTTCTACCATCCGCCGGATCTGCCAGATGTGCGCCGCAGCTACGAGGATCATCACCAAACGCAGTGTCGCCTGGATGACCACGCAGGAACAAGCCAGTATGGATGCTGGCCGCAGGTAACCGTAGGAACAGGCAACTCTGCCTCGTGGGTGCAGGTCCCAGGCAAGGATCAGCTGTACTCTCCGCGGAGAGGAACAGGTTCCTGTAGTGACTCGTAGCGGGGAGAGGCCTAGGTATCGTAGGATTTTTCTGCTTCTTCTGAAGGTGTGCGCAGGAGCACGAGATGAAGAGGGATATGCGCATATGCATCGGCCGTCGGGTTGGCGGTATTATGTCCCAGGCAGTGGTATGTGCGCAGTGTCGAGGGAGTTTGCCGAAAGTTATGTAACGGATCCGAGAGACTAAATTTCATCTGCGGACAGGACCCCCGTGGTGTAGTTGGGGCCGCAGGGCCACATGTTCATATAGTTCCAGTCCCGCATAGTGGCAGGCATAAGGGCATGAGGTAGCGCGGGTATGTCCCAGAGTACGAGTCACCTAACGTGGGCCGCGGGAATGAACCCCACCTGCCATTGTATAACCAACGATGCCAGAGTCAGACCGCGGGCATGAGAGGATTAGTGATATAAGGAACGACTTATGGCACTTGGTGCAAATACATTGGAGTTTAGAAGGACTTTAGAAGATTTCATCTTCAGGTACAAGCCAGGTACAGGTGGCTTTATCCTAGAATTCTATGTTTTCGACAGACCGTCACTAGCAGAAATTTTCCCGGAGCCCGTACCGAACCAAACCTACCGAGAGACCTACTACCGCTTGCTACGCAGGATCCTTTTTAACAAGGCAGTAATGCGAAGGAGTAAACATAAGGCTAGTTGATTCAGGTGGAAGCGATGATATACATTCCAGGCCCACCTAATCGACTGCTTCCAGAGGACTATATCAAATTAGCTAGATTACGATGTGTCTCCATTTTGATCGGATTTTTTTTCGACGATATTACCACAATATCTGTTACTAGTAGATGCATTTTCTTTCTTTGTCTGTTTATTCTTGTATATCACCAAATTTTTTTGATTGTATGTCGGCCGTTGTCATAGACCATTGACTTCATAATGTGGACCTTGGGAACGTTGGCGGACCTACTGTGATGGTATCCGGAGTCCATTTCATGCCTTTCTCTCAGCACTTCGCCAGGACAGTGTCGGGGACTACTGCACCTTCTGAACCGAGCTGTCCACTCCCCTTTCTCCATGGTGTGGTCGTCGGTTACTGCTGTTCTATATATTGCATTGTTAACTATGCCTATACTGCTTTTTCTCGTAATGACAAAAAGTCGATCTCAATAAATAAATAGACCCAATTTACTGTGCGTTAATACTCGATCAAAGCTTCTTTCAGAAACTTTTTGTTAATCTCATGGTTATTCTGGTAATGACAAGAAGCCATTTCTCGTTTTTGCACCATTTCGCAGCTACATATAGAAGCGCCAAAGGCTGTCACTGAAAAAAGCACTGCATCGTCCAAGATGACGCTTTGGTGTCGGCTAGCCAGGAATTTTGCCCGACAGATGTTTGAAAGTAATGAACAATACTACAGCTGGGCTGGTTTTAAATATATATTTTAAAACTTTACTTCACCTTGCCCTCCAACATCAGCGACATTCGGCAAGCAAAATTGGTATCAGAATGATTATGGGTATGAAAGAAATGATATTCAAGTTCTAAGGAATGAAAACGAAATGACTTCCAAGAAATCTAAGTGTTGATAATGTCAATGTTTTTTTGCAGTGATTATTAAATAAATATTAAATAAAAAATAAACTATATTCGGTAATCGTGCGTATCGTGTGTTCTATACTAGGTACAACAGCGAAAGGCTATTAAGCACATAGGCCTGCAGAAAAGCAGACTACATTCGTTAGTATCCTTATGAAACCATAAGAGAACGAGACGGCTACTTCAAACAAGGTCTTCTTTATTTTAGGCAGGACCCTTTTCACTTCAAACCGAATAATTTAAATAGTAAGCTGGAAACCTTTATTTTAAAACCAAGCACATTTCAAGCAGAGGGCGCCGTATCTGAAGTTAAAAGCAAGTACTTTTCAACAATTAATTGTTTGATTTTCTGCGCTCAAGCTTAAGGTTAAAAATACCGAGTACCTGAGCACTGAAGAAAATGAGTCTCTCTATTAAGGTGAACGCCAGTGAGCTTTCACGCACCTCGGCATTCAAGTACCTTAGATCTGTAATCGTGTCCGATCTACTCGCTGAAGCCAACTCACGGGTGAATACAGTGTGTTGAAAATGACGCTCTATGACGAGAGTTCTCTGCGACTAGAAGATGCCAGAACGCTTCAAGTCGAAGATCTACAGAGTAGTCTTTCGACTTACAGCTATTTTCAGAGCGGAATGCTGGCCCATAGCCTGGGATGTGCGAAAATTTATTCGAGAAAAGCGGAGTATGAAATACGGAACGGAAGAGCTCGAAAACGTGCGGAACCGGAGAATGATCGAATTATTTCAAAATTCATTGCTTCTTTTAATTTTCGAGAGTCGAAGGCGGAGAGAAGAAAACGTGTTCCAATTCATTAGGAACTTCGCATTCAAAGGAGTATTGCACAATTGGACAATGGCACTGCCCCACAACCCTCGAGGACGTGGTGGATACTATCTTGGACGCGGGTGACGCCACTAACTGCGAATTCGACTCCAGCGTCAGGAATGCCGCTTCACCATAGTGGTAGATGTTAGGTAACCCAATCATGTTTATCTAGTTCTGTTTTTCCTTAGCCATTGTTTGATTCTCTCTTGATCTTTTGACTGTGACACCTCGTGGTCGCGCGGTTGATGTGGGACACATACCGACCAACATTACGAGAAAGGGATCGGATCGCTCATTTGCATTTTTGTTTGTCTTTCGTTATTGCGCTTTTTAGATTTACAGTTAGTCACATCTTTTTTATAAGCATTCACGTGGAAACCAGTAATCGAGGAATCTAAAAATTTTCGAAGTTTATTACAATAAAGTACTGCAAATATTATCGCAATCTGACCCTTTGTTACTATTTCCGAATTCTTCAATATTGCATTTATTGCTTCCCTTTTCATACTTGTGAGAAGTAGAGCGGGTACAGTAACTTGTAAAACTTTTGATGCTTTGTTTTTCAGACGTTAGATCAAAGCATCAGCCCAGGGTCAGTGAACAGTATTCGAAAAGAATTCTAGAGGCTGCCCTACGGAGTTCTCAGACCTGTTTTGTACCAATCGGTAGGCCTGAGCCAAAGTAAACTGTTCACGACTATTTTGGCTTTTATAAACTCCATCGACACTACCCATAATTTTAGTTAGAGGATAGGATTTCATGTGTAGTAAAGTAATTGTGAGGCAGATTTGCGTAATACTGTTACCTGATAGAGAGAAAGTGAGAGGCAAATGCAATCAATTACAGTAACTGAAAGTCTCGAACAGAAAAATGTTATAGTGTGGTCTACTGTAGACCACACTATAAAAAATATAAGGGTAAAATAACCATTTTTAATCAGTTATCTAGGTTTATCTGCATAGGTAGGTGGTGTCTGACACTATGTATGTTAAAAGCCATTGAAGTCCGAATGTTAATGATTTCTACGTCCAGATTTCAACTACGCAAACTCGAACCAAGCTTGGCGCTTGGCAGTAAGTCAATAACATGCATTAATCGCAGGGTCTTGTATGAGTATGTAAGAGTAGTTTCTATGCCAAAACCAACAGGACTTCAACTGCTGGGCCAATAGAGAAATTCCTGGAAAATGTGGTAAGCTGAGTATAAGAAATAGTAGAGATAAAGGAAGGATAAAAGCTAGTTAATAACCTAGCTAATTAAACTATACGACATATACAAATAAGTGCGACCCCTCCCTTTAACGCGGCCCACTCCAATCGAGCGTAATGGAGACTTACACAATTTTCGTGCAAGTTATCGACACTGAGCGTAGATAACAATCCGCTAAGAACCATTCGCTATGATTAAGATAAAGATGACAAATGCTTTTTGGAACCATTTCATGAACGATGGGAAAAGCAAACTACAGCAGTATAAAAGGATGAATAGGACTAGCATACTACGTATGTAAGGGATCATACCGTAAACATGTCAGATAGGGAAAATCCAAGGTGCACTTAAATTTTTTTGCAAACTAAGATTGCTAAGATAAAAGAAAATGTTATGATTAAAAACTATTTTTAGCCTTTGTTTGCGCTGTCGTCCACTCATAACATTTAAAGACCAGGACATGACTCCATGACAGTATGTCGAAAATTGGAACAGAGGTAAGCCAAATAGAAAACCTAATGATAATAATGTATACCATTGTTTTTAAAGCGATAGCGTTCCAAGGAGCTCAGTGTGTTACTAAAATTAGATTATAGCACCGCCATAAACAAGATGCTGGCAGTAACAGAGCGGAGAAACAAGGAGGCAAAATAAGTTCAAAATGAGCGAAAACATTAAGTGCATGATTAGATATGAGAAAGCGTAAACACTAAAATTTAAGAATGATGAAAGGAAAGTAATAGAAATAAAAGTCAATTATTTTATTAAGGAAAGCAAATTGACTTGCGGCTCGTTGAACCTCGTCGAGGAAATCTCTTCACGTACTAACAAACCTTGAGACCAGCCTGCGTCGGTAAGAAGTGTTTTAATAGTAATGCCTGTAAAGTCTGAATTTAATGTAAATTAAACCAGGAATCTCATGAAGACGCAACCACTACTGAGCAGACGCCAGAAATCGAGAAAGAACGAATAATAGTGAGACAAGAACAGTTGGCAAATGAGTAATAAAGTGAAGGAAGAATCCAGTTGAAGTTGAGAGTTATCAATGCCATCATCTAATTTGTGTTTAACTGTTGTTTTAATAGTTGTAACATTATAGCAGTTACTAATAAATTTTATCCCGTTTATAGCTGCTAACTGTTAGTTAATTATGGTTATAACAGTTGCTTTCCCCTCGGAACGAAAGCATGTGTCCCTAGCAAGATCTCTGTGGCATGATCCAGAACACAATCTGCGGAAGTACTCTCGATGACAACTTAACTCGAGACGAACGCATTTAACGGAGACCTCAGGCGGACAGGACGAAGGAGACCTCACGCTAGGGGTTCTCCGAAACTAAGTATGTGATATGGTGTACATGTAATATTATGCCAAAGTTTATTTATTATCAAGAAAGAAGCAAAATGCGTCAATCCACTGGTTCCGAAATTCACCACTGGGACAAGATTTCCCTCTGATGAATGTAAGAAAAACAAGTTGAAATATAAATTGAGTAAAAATGATAAATCCAAAAAAGGGTGCTGAGCAAGATGTGCCTACAGGTTTCCCTTAACACCCTAACCCAGTACGTTCAATTTATGTATATTTAAAAAACTTTAAACAGGTTTGTTTTACCACAACACTAAACGAACTTGCGTTCTTCACCTTTGCAATAACGAAATCTATTGCCTCAGCGCATTTTTTTCACTTTTTACATTTTTCTACTTTTTGAAAAAGCCTTTATCAACTATGCTAAGAGTGTGTCTAACAATTGCAGAACTAGTAAAATTATTACTGGTCTATATCACCTGTATCACCTGTCGTCCCGTTGATCATCGAATTGCTCGAGCGGGTGCCAGCAGCGTCTCCATTCGTCCCTGTCGCGTGCCAGAGTGGTCCAATGGATTCTCCTCGCTCGAGGGACACGAAGAGCGTCATATCGGTCGTTCAGGGCTTTCACGAAGAAGTCCGACCAACGCGTTGTTGGGCGTCCTGGTGTTCTTTTGACATCCCGCGGAATCCAGTCGGTGATGGCTCTCGTCCAGCGGGTGTCTGCGAAGCGCATTACGTGGCCGGCCCACCTAATTTTCGACAACTTGGCCCATGCGACAGCGTCTCTGACCATTGAACGTCGACGAAGCTCGGAACTCCGGAGGCCTTCTCTCACTTGTGTGAGTCGTGTCACTCCGAGCATCGTCCTCTCGATTCCACGCTGCGCGACGCTGATCGCGTGTTCATCCTGCTTTCGCATAGCCCAGGTCTCTGAGGCGTATGTTAGGGCAGGATGAACAGTGGAGTCGAATAGGTGGGCACGGAGTCGGACGTTCTTCGTCTTCTTCGCGACTTCTTCGACGCTCTTGAAAGCTCCCCAAGCCGCTCTTTTCCTCCTGCTCAGCTCTGGTGCTAGGTCGTTGGCCATGTTGACTTCGCGACCCAGATACACACAGCTGGAGCATTCGGAGATGTTCGTTCCGTTGAGCGAGAATGGGGCATCAGAAACCCATCCGTTCCTCATGAACATCGTCTTCGTAAGATTCAGCTGCAGTCCAACGTTCCCACATACACGATCGAAGTCGGCCAGCATTCGCTCCGCCTGGCTGATGCTCGGCGTTATGAGCACGATGTCGTCAGCGAAGCGAAGATGATGTAGTTGCCGGCCGTCGACCTTCACTCTCCATGTCTTCCCATTCTAGTTCGCGCATGACGTTTTCGAGAGTGGCGCTGAAGAGCTTCGAGGATATGGTATCCCCTTGCCGAACCCCTCTCTTCACGTCGACGACGACGTCGTTGTAGAATGGTGAGATCTTGGTCGTGAATCCACTGTACAGCTCTCGAAGGACTCTGATGTACTGAGTAGGAACGCCCTGAGTGAGCAGGGCTTCGATGACCGCTTCAGTTTCGACAGAGTCGAATGCCTTCTTAATTACTGGTCTATAAATATTAATAACATTGCAGAGGAAATTAATAACTTCCGCAATAACAACATAAAGTTTTGTTCCACAGACTTTACAGAGATGTTCACCAGTATATCAAATAATGCATTACATCCAAAACAAATGATCCATCACGTTATGCTTTAAGAACACAGATGTTTTTAAAAACGCAGATTATTCATACCTTTTAGGAATATGGATGACCTTCTTATAATATATAACTACAATGACGACTATATCAGATATGTTCTTACATTAGTCTATAAAACTATGCTAGTATTAAAAGACCCATATTAAAGAATATATCTATCTGGACATGATCCTTAATGTAATAGGACAGAAAATGAAGGCAAAGCTTAAAAAAAACAGACTCACTTAATTTTAAAGTCAACCCATTCCCACATATAGATACAGAAATATCCATCAGGATTAAAGGAAACACTATTTACACTGAGATTATAAGAATAGCCTATGCATGTATTAACGTAAAATACTTTTGTGATAATATTAAGGAAATCAAAATTTTTTCTCATTCAATGGTTACAATAATGATTTTATCATTTTGAATACTACGTAGATGCTTACATAACAATCAAAATGTACTCCATAAGTATAACATGACAGCCTACATCAAAGATGTTAAAATCTTGTCAGAGCCGTCTATGGTTCTACTTAATAAATTGCGTATTCTTTCTTGCGTTATATTATTAAATTCAGCTACCTTTTCTCTACATACCACATCTGCTTTACCTTATTTTATATGGTCTCTTATTATTATTATTTATGTATAGTAGATCCTTGTCTTCATCTTGGACAAGAAACGCGCTGTTATGCCACTGCCTTGTGGTACTGTTCGCTGAGTATCGAACCTCTCAATTTCATCGGGGCCTATTTCTCTTAATATCCCGCACAATAGCCACCCTTATCTTTCTCCTTCTTTCTACCACGAAACAATTTAAGAAGGAGAACAGCCCATCAATTCTCTTGATAGGCTACTCTTCTTCTTCTTTCAGCTTTTAAGTCCCTTATTGTTTTTTTTTACTTCACAATAGCTCCGATTTCGTCCTTAGGATAGATATTGTGATTCATAGATTCTATATTAATTTCAGCAGTTTTTAGGAACCTTTACTCGGCAGGTGTTTAGACGATAACCGTGAGCTTACTTCTCTTTGAGTCTTATTTTTAATTCCTACTTCATTTTTTGTTTATTTTTTTACATCAAGCATCTCCCGCTTCACTGATGAGCAACCGAGGAGATGTTACATTAAAGGGTTCATTTGAAGTTGTAGCGAAGCAGAGTTGTTTAAAGTTTTTATTTATACACACATTTAGATAAGGTTGTTCATTTAGACTACTTGAACCAGCGAAAACAGCTGGCAAGAATACGGTACTATTAAATCTCTGATCGATTCCGCGATTTTGGCAAGCCTTTTGTCATTCACTACCGCGAGGGTAGAAACACAACGCTTATTAAGTAAATAAACTTTATTGCAGTACTTATGGGCCACTCTGTAATAGCCCGAACAGTTTTGATACTGTAGGATCTCAGAAGAGCATCATGTACGTCTCATATATTGTCGGAAGATGTCAGTAAAGCATACTCAACTCGCTGGTTGGCGTTTTTCATCAACGGTTTCTTTAAAGAGTGATGGAAACTGTGTGACAGTGCAGGGGTGAAGTAGTTATTGTGAAAGATGGCAAAGCAGTTGGTGTGTAGATGGTTTCAGCAGGCTGACCGCAAAGGTTAGTGTAAGTAATATGTAATCAGTTCAGGGGCAAGATTCATCAACGATACCATCGGTATCACCTCACCGCGGATTCGCCGTATCGGCCTACGTAGTAAGTGATACAGAAAGATACAGAGGTACAGATACGATAATCCATATACCGCTACCGGCCGGTAAGCGGTTGATGAATCTGGCTCCAGATGTGCGGTGGGAAAGACTCTTGGGACTCCTTCGCAGGTAGGAGAAATAATTCAGTCTATGACATGCATTGGTCTGCTGTGAGCTTACGCATATCCGGTAAGCCAAGCTTTAAGAATCAATCGAGGTATCCTCGGTTCAAAAGAACCGCAAGCACTCTTCTTCGCATTAGGAAGTCCACAAAGGTTATTCTCACTCCTTGTTGCCTAATTATCCGTGTACATGGTCGCAGCATCGCGTGAAAACTCGACCTTACCTATTTTTTGCGTATATTAAATCTAAACTATCGTGCTACCCCTGAAATCGTGAAGCGCTGTTGAAGCACTAGTTGCACATATATGCTATATCCATGTACTGAACCAAAATCTGGAACTTGGGGTATGTAAACTAAAAAAAAGAGAGGATAGTTTTTGGAACGTAAAGATCGGACTAGAGATGCTTTCCATCGGTGAGAGCTTAACACTGAATCCACGCATATCTCCATTTAATGAATCTGGGCGCAATAGAAGTGGTCACATCGCTCAACGGGAATCGCAGTTGGGCTCTACAGGATGAGGGAAGGGAAGGAACTCGAGGATACGGATATGGATCCATCTAAGCTACTCGTACCAAAATTTCCGGCTCTAGGTGGCTCCAATATTCTCGTCCCTGCAAACGCGTCATTTTAGATTTCAAAAATACGATGAACTCGCTACGGCGGGCAGTTAAAGATCGACAAAGCGTACAAGACATGAAAACCTAGGAGAGCCTATAGTTTCTACTTCTCATAACGAAGTCTTTCATAAAGCCAACGAGAATCTTAACGTTAAGCTGCAATTCGGCGTAATGGTGCAGAAGTCTAGTAAATGCTGTGAGAAAAAGGATAAACACTATTCTCTCATTAGCAAAATTTGTCAAAGACATGGTCCGCCGCCTAGAAGAACGACCATTTTAGCACTACATAATTTGTGTCATTCTCTTTCATGTTGCGGTTCGTAGGAGAGTTTCATACGTATGCGTGCAGCATTTATTTCTACAAGACATGATCAGAGATTCGCAGAAGTAGACTGCTGCTGGAGTCTATCTTCGGTGAGCTCGGAGAGCCTTTGGTCGCCTGGTATGGAACGCACGTGTCTGGAACTTCGGGACTTCCGCGCAGGCACCGATGTCGTAGCAGGTTTGTGAGTTGCGATCACCGGCCTTGATGTCCTAGAAGCAAAAATAAAATTTCATCGGATGAGATATCAAGCCATTAATTTATTTAAGTTCTGTTCAGATCCAGACTACTAGTCTGAGGGAGGAATAACTTTAGCTGTTAAGGAAATATTTTGTTGCATTCAACACCAAGGCATTATGTTGTGTTCTAAAAGGAATCGTTTACCACGCTTCCTAGTAGTAGGTCAGCATACCGTACCCTCTCCTATAAAGGAGAGGGTACGGTATGCTGACCTACGGTCTCCTTATTGATAGATCAGCATACTGTAGATATTCTTTGCTAGGTTACTGTAGTGTAGAGTATGCTCACCTATCAACCACTCACTTATCCCGCAATGCATATGCATTCTTATCTTAGTACAAAAAACAAAAAAAAACGCATGTGTTTATAGGAGGAGGGACGAGGACGAGGCAATCCGATTGGATACCCGACTGACCGACTGCTGCATCCCGTCTCCACAATCGCGAGCCTGAGTAAGCGCCCCACCGACAGACAACTTATCTCCCGTCACCTCTCCACAGCTTACACTGCGCCTATTAATGATCTGGTTTTCATATTACTTCGTTTTTACTGATAAACACAAAACACTCCTTAACTTACGACAGACGCATCCAGAGGAGAGGTCCATCCTCTTATGACTGCTCTATAACATCCACTCTGCGCTTGAGCAAAGTGTGAAAAATTGCTTCTGGTGATAGCTGCCCCCCGCACGAGAGCAATGAGACAAAAAGTGAATGTGGCTGTGTACAGGGTGCGTAAAAAGTATTGACGCAGTAAATGGCGGTTGTGGAAATTGTAATGCGCAGCAAGTTTTAAAATATTCATTTGAGAAATATGGAAAATGAACTTACAAACACGATAGAATAACTCACAATCGACATTAGCTCCTTTACTGTGAATATAGGAGCGAAAATGACAGAAAAATTCATGAGCACGCGCCGCAAGTACTCTGCTTGGATCTCGTCCCGTGCTTTGAATAGGGTAGCCCTCTGTGGCTGTTCACTTCTGTTAAAAGTAGCCCAGACCTCATTTTCCCTCGTCGTTGTCCCTCCTCCTATAAACACATGCGTTTTTCGTTTTTTTTTTGCAGCAAGATAGGGATGCATGCATGCGCAGCATCTTCGTCTCCATGACGCGCCTCAGCGTCATGGAGACGAAGACGCTGCGCTGCACGGCTGGAGTCACGCGCATGGACCGCATCCGAAACGATGCTATTCGGCAGAAGTTCGGTGTCGGTGCGATAGCGGACAAGATGCGCGAAGCTCGCTTACGATGGTACGGCCACGTTCTGCGTGGAAAGGAAGACAGCGTCCGCAAGATAGGCCTCAACTTCGAGGTAATAGGAAAGCGGCCTAGAGGGCGCCTGAAGCAGCGCTGGGCTGATACGTTACATACGGACTTGAAAGCGGCTGGTGTCCACCCTGATCTAGCGCTGGATCGGGAAAGGTGGCGTCATGGCACCAGAATAGCGGACCCCGCCACGAAGCGGGACAGACGCTGAAGAAGAAGAAGAAGAAGAAGAAGAAGAAGATAGGAATGCATGTGCATTGCGGGATAAGTGAGTGGTTGATATGTGAGCATACTCTACACTACAGTAACCTAGCAAAGAATATCTACAGTATGCTGATCTATCAATAAGGCATCTATAGGAGAGAGTACGGTATGCTGACCTACTACTTGGAAGCGTGGTAAACGATTCCTTTTAGAACACAATATAAAGCCACGGTGTTGAATGCAACAAAGTTTTTCCTTAACAGCTAAAGTTATTCCTCCCTCAGACTAGTGGTCTGGATCTTAACAGAACTTAAGCAAATTAATGGTTTAATATCTCATCCGATGAAATTCTATTTTTGCTTCTAGGACATCAAGGCCGGTGATCGCGACTCACAAACCTGCTACGACATCGGTGCCTGCGCGAAAGCCCCGAAGTTCCAAACACGTGCGTTCCATACCAGGCGACCAAAGGCTCTCCGAGCTTACCGAAGATAGACTCCAGCAGCAGACTACTTCTGCGAATCCCTGATCATATCTTGTAGAAATAAATGCTGCACGTATACGTATGAAGCTCTCCTACGAACCACAACATGAAAGAGAATAGCACAAATTATGTAGTGCTAAAATTGGCGTTTTTTAGGCAGCGGACCATGTCTTTGACAAATTTTGCTAATGAGAGAATAGTGTTTATGCTTTTTCTCACAGCATTTACTAGACTTCCGCACCATCACGCCGAATTGCAGCTTAACGTTGAGATTCTAGTTAGCTTAATGAAAGACTTAGTTATGAGAAGTAGAAACTATGTATAATCTTTCCTAAGTTTTCATGTCTTGTACGTTTTCTCGTTCTTTGATTTCCCACCCGATACCGTACCGAGTTCATCGGATTTTCGAAATCTAAAATGACGCGTTTGCAGGGAGGAGAATATTGGAGCCACCTAGAGCCGGAAATTTTGGTACGAGCAGCTTAGATGGATCCATATCCGTATCCTCGAGTTTCTTCCCTTCCCTCATCCTGTAGAGCCCAACTGTGCGATTCCCCGTTGATCGATGTGACCACTTCTATTGCGCCCAGATTCATTAAATGGAGATATGCGTGGATATACATAACCTGGTATCAGTTCACCGACACAGGAAGGACGGAAGGCTTGGTTGGTTTAGGCGAGAAATCCGATCAAAGAGCCTTGAATTCGGGCTGCTCGCGACAGCCTTCACCTCCCTCTACAGCGCTGACACGCGCCCATGTGATGAGAGGAATGGTTCTAAAAAACCTCTGCGTTCCATGGCGTTTAACATTTCAAAATTTATTCATAAAGGTTCCGCACAGATTTTCAGCTATCGCCAAAGATGTTCGGATTCGTGTCGAGGTGATCCCGGAAGCAGTCGCGAATGATGTCGAAGTTCTGTAGGCAGACGAGGTGATTCAGATAGTCCGCCGGTACAGTGTGAGAACTGTCGCAGTAGGGCATACAAGCCGAGAGCACCTTTCTGAAATGAAGACGTCAATAATCTGAGCAACGGACGTCGTACTACATTCTAGACGGTGTGCATAAAGTGCCGTCGGCTGGAGAGGGCGATGGGTCGTGTGCACATAGATTTCAGCCGCAGTTCTATGAGATTTAGATGTCGATTTTTTTCATGTGATTACCACACATCGCCGTTTCCACACGATCATGTAGACATGGAGACATGCGCAGAACGCGCAGTGATATCTCGGACAAAGCATCGGCTGATAGCATGCCACCTTAAATACCTAGGACTGTTCAGGAATGACTTCAGTCCATCTTTCCCGTCCACCGCCGCAAAGGCTCGCTGCCCGTTCGTCGCTCTCAGCCATCGGGTCCTCGTTCTTGGCCTTAGCGCTTCTCGGTGGAAGATTGCTACCTATTTCTAGCGCGTAGATAGAAGTAGGTAGTTGTAGGTTATGCTAGGTCTTTGCTGCCACAATCGCATCGTATTACGCCTTCATCATCATCTTGCGACTCTAGGCATCCTATGTTCGAGTATGTAATTGAATCGAGATTATGCATTGTAATTTTTATTACATTGGTTTAATTACCCAAGTTTGAGGTGATCAAAATTGGTTGGTGGTTATTCGAGTGTACCGATACAGAAAAACCGCATGGCAGACTGAATCGTCGCAGTGTCCTACTATTTTGCTATTTTACTACATTTGGCATTAGGAATGGCAACAAAATAAAACGTCAAAAAAGGGGGAACAGCGTGGATCCATAAAGCAAATTCAGTTCAACTCTAAATGCATGCTAAACAACAAGTTGGTTGGAAGAATGATCAGAAACACCCGGCAAATCTAAATGCTGTTATTTTAGGTGCAGGGTTAGAAGCTTTTTGATTTTTGTTGAGCTGCTAGAAACCTGCACTTTCGGCTGCAAGAAACATCGAACTCCGCCCCTTTTTCATTGCTCGTTGCTGCAACAGCAGCAACGGCAGTGTGAAAGCTGCTTAAGTAAGTCTGTATTGCCCGATCCCGTTCTGAAAGCGAAAAAGCAACGCTTTAGTGTTGCTCGTGGCTGTTTGAGGAACAATTTTCGATCTAGTCTCCGTACGCAAACACGGAAAAGTGAAGAATTTACGAGGATTTAAGCCAACTAGTGTTTGTATTATTTTATGTGCCATAATGTGGTCACTCTCTTCTGTGGGAACTAGGCTATCCTTCCCTGCGAGGTTTGGTAGATTCGCGGCAGATCTGCTCATCAGAGAAATGAATAATCCGTTCAAGAAGAAAATTGCTCAACCAGGGAATGCCTTCAGCTTTCCTTGAACTTCAGGCAGACTTATGCCATGTGAAAGAGCTTGAAACGCTGATTTCAAATATGCAGGTCAAATTTGCTAAATGGATCTCCTAAGCGAGTACTGGCCAGTGAAAGCTAGTGCTGTCGACTGTGCTGCTGAAACGTTGGGTTAATATGTTTATGTAGAGAAGGTATGTCACCAGAAGAGGCTAGCAACAAAATAAGCTTTTCTAAGGACAGGCTTAGTTATAGGTATCACTTTTTCACTGTTAGTTCTGAGATTTCATTTCTTAGAACTTTTTGCCACTATTTAATGCCTCTATGGATATATACTTCGGTCCGATTTGAAGTTATTTTATACGTATAATTCTAGAATTACACTGTTTTTATTCTCAGCTGTTCATCTCTTTTGGCAGTTATTTCATGATCTTTTTAAAAGAATGGTAGTATGCTCTGTGTTCGCTAACTCACAGCGGTTCATTGTTTGACATGATCTTACTCATGTACTAAAAAAGCTACTTGTTTGTTTGTTGGCTGTATACGAGAAGTCGTTGCATTATAATTCACTCATTCACTAAATAAAGGATGCCTCCATGTATTTTCAACTCGAACGCGTTGCACATAGTCCTTAGCTTAGCCGAAGACTCGATAATGAAGGTGCTTACTTGCGCTCGCAGCACTTTCTATGGTCGTGCCTCGACGAAGCGCAGTCCCACATCAGCTTCACGGTCTCCTCACGAGGAGAACAGGTGTTCAGGAACAGCAGCATCTAGGAAGAGACGGTCAATTAGAGACATGTGAAATATTAAACGCCAAGCGAGAGCACACAATTACTCGTTAGAAATTTAGATCAGTGATCTGAAATGGTGTCTAGTGCGTTTGAAATGCGTTTTTCTGGTCAAAGGCGAAGCAGCAATATGCACCATTCTCAAGTCGCGCTGAACACTTTTCAAACCAAACTGGACATCTTCCAAATTAAGCTTGACGCTTTTGAAGTCCAACCGAACATCTTCCAAATCGAAACGTCCCCATTTTAGAATCAATCAGACCTTTTGCAAGAAAGTTAAAACGGCCATTTATCAAACAAAAATCTATCGTTGTCTTTGGAATAAGCTTTTTTAAAATTTTGATTAAATTTTCACAAGACTCGAAAACACTCTTTTTTGAAAATTAGGATTTTTTATTTCTCAGGAAAACGATTTGAAGCTCATTTTTAAAATGCGGAAAAACAACAAGTTTCGAATGTATCAAAAAATAGATGTGACCATGTACTAGCCCAGTTCTTCGCGAATTTCATCTGATTGGTAGTGTAATTGCTGCCTAGTTGTAACAACGACACGGAGATATGTCTGTTTTCTGCAACTGTCTATCGCTGCACCGCTAGGGAGTGAGTAGCTCCATTTTTGCTATCAATCAAACGTTTTCGCATCAGGCTGGACGAGCGCACAGCGCAATCTCTGTTTTTAACTTCAAAAGTTGCTGCTGTTTCGCAATTTGAAATAGGTTGTGTACCATAATTTTCCGTACAAAACATTAATTTTATACAATTTCAAAGACTGAATTTTCTCTTTGAAGCAGTTGAATTGCAGAATTGAGTAGAAAGTCACACCAATTTTTTCCTGGTTAAATTTTTTTTTGACTCCACTTCAAAAGTGTTGGTTAAATTGAATTAAATTGAAGGTTTGGAGGCTGGCGATTGTTAGCACATAGATCATGGAAAAATTTTGTGGCTTCGTTAGCATTCTACTCAAACCTAATATGTGTCAAGTGACTTGGACACTTTGATACATACGCCATCCCACCACAAAGACACGCTCCTCTGTTTTAAAGCGGATACATTATGCCAGTGAAACCAACGTTGTTCTGATTGATGGAGTCAAATCCGCAGAATCGCTTCTTGCACTCCTTGTCGGCCAACTTCTGACGAGCGCAGCACGCCTTCAGCTTCTGATTGGCATCTCGCTTGGCACTGAAACAGTGGAACACAATGGCAAGGAATGATGCAGTTTGCTGCAGGGATACAGAAGGACAGTTGGGAGCATTTAATAGGTGGTAATGGACTGCACGCTAGATCATTTCTCGAAGAAATTCCAGAAAAGCCAAACTGGTCGAATCGAAGCCGCCAGCCATCCTACTCAGATAGATTTGTAGCTTCTCCAATTTTGTAGTTTCCTTAAGAAAAGCAATGCTCTGAATCCTTGAAGCGCTTCGAAACTTCGGTCTTATCATCCTCTAGCGTTTATCTACTTAAATCCAGTGTTACACGCGAAATTTTTGGATGGGTTTTTATTGCTATCAGATGAAGGATTGCCGCATCTGAAATTTTATCCCACTTGTGACATCCATTTGCCTACATTTAATTGGATTCGTGATTGCGTGGGTAAAGCTACCTAGGAAAATTATAGTTCGTTTTTTTGCTCCTCTAAGTAAAGTGCGTGGCGCATACAACAAATGGATTCACTAACAGCGACCTTTATAAATTTATCCTTTAATGATAGGGCGAGTGGAGCGCAGTCGGAGGAGGCGCCGTCTGTGGCGTGCACCCGGTACCAGGTTCCTGGTTCGGATTTCCCGCCCAGGCCAACCAAGCCTTCCATCCCTCCGGGGTCGGTGAATTGGTACCGGACTTGTCTCGAAAGGATAGAGCGCTGACTTGTTCATCGGCTGACCACCGCAAGTCATTGTATGGCCAAATACGCATTCAAAACGCCTCCACGACATCCCGTTGAAGTAGACTGTGTGGCACATCCCAAAAGGGATTGAGTAACGCCTTCTTTTGTCCTTTATCCTTCATGAAGTGGATGAAATATACACTATACTATACTGCACTACACTACGATGGGCACGTAGAAGTACAGAGTATAGACCATATAAAGGAGAGAGGATAAAGGACGGCGTTACTAAAACCCCTCTGGTATGCGCCAAGCATTCTACTTTTACGGATGTCGTGGAGGCGATACGAATGCGTATTTGGCCATACAGTGACCTACGGCGAGCCGATGAGCAGATGAGCGCTTTATCCTTCCCAGACAAGTCTGGTACCAACTCACCGACCCCGGAGGGTTGGAAGGCTTGGTTCGCGTAGGAAAGAAATTCGAACCAAGACCCTTATATCGGGTGCACGCGAGAGCCGGCACCTCCTTCGACTGTGCTACCACGAGCCCATATAGGCCAAATACACATTCAAATTGCCTCTACGACATCCCGTAGAAGCACAAATAAGTGACGCAACCCCTAAAAGAATGAATAACGTCGTTCTTTATCCTTTACCCATATCTTTTATATATGCTTTTATTGACAATTGACTCATCGCCCGGTACCAATCACTTATTGGTGGAAGGGCTTCTGCCTTCTGTGTTGTGAACGGAAACACATGGTATTCCCATAGATCAGAAGAACATGCCTTTTTTCAAAAAATAAGCAACAAGGAGATATTTGATGAGAACAATGTTGAAGAAAGTGCTGGAAGGTCGGGGAAGTAGCTTTGCACGAATCCTTCAGAAGTAAGTCTCGCATTACCTGACGAAGCAGAAGAGCGCGAAGAGCAGCAGAGACGCCCGCATCACTGGAAAGCTGACGCTCAGCAGCTATAAATCCCGTCCACGGAACCATAAACTCTAGGCGCTATTCAGCCTGGCGAACGCTGCCCAAAGGCACAATGTTTGCTGGGCCCACTGTAGAACATGCGGTCACTCACGGGATCGCTGAACGATCTGACTCACGCCGTCAGGCAGAAGTCCAGCGGAAAGTGTTCGTCGTGAACTCCCCCGGATCACTCGAAACTTCCATCATCGGAACGAAGTCAACTGCCTTAGGGAATGTGCTTGAAGCTAGTGGTAGTGCTGTAGCTTCACAGGAGCAATGTCTTGGGTTCGATTCCTCCTTGTAGTCCTTTCAAACTCCTGTCGTGGGTTCGATTCCTCCTTGTAAACCTTTCACCAAATATCAGCTGCACGATCTTTCAAATCTTCGGAAGTGATACCCTCTCAAGTTGAGGGTATTTAGCATTTCCACATCAATTCGACACTTTTGAAATCACATTGGACATTCTTCTAAGCTGGCCTAAGACTTTTGAAATCAAAGCGAAATCTTCCAAATCAAAATGACTTTCAGGCAGGTTAAACTTCTAATTCAACAAGATGGTTAGAATAATTTTTTGTTCAAGGAAAATTTGGTGTAACTTCCTCTGAAATTATTCCGCTTACCTGTCCCAATAATTGTAATTTTTATATAAAATTTTTATTTTTTGAAAAAATAATGAGTTAAAATTTGTCTTAAAGCACAGCAAAAAAAAACAGACATTTAGCGCATTAAAAGGCCAGATTGCGTCATACACTCGAAAAACTCGTCGCGATTTCTATATGATTCATAGTGTAAAAGCCACTTACAGCGAACCATCAAAGTGAGGATATGTGTGTTCTTTACAGTTGATTTTGTTGCATCGCTAATTGGTGTTATACCCTATGTGAACAGAAATTTTGCTATCAATCGGGTAAAAGCCGCGACGTCTTGGAAGAGGGCACAATTACTTTTTTGACACTAAAAAATGTACTTCACTCTCTTTAAGACAAGCTTAAGACCATTATTTTTTTTCTCAAAAATTAGAAAAAATTATAAAATTTAAACAACACGTTCACTTAGTGCGTAGGTAAAATGAAACTTCAAAAAAGTTGGACTAAAAATTTTCCTTAAACAAAAAATTATTCTAAATTTTTTAGAGTCGCTAGTTTAACGTACAAGAAGCTCACTTTAGTTTGGAAGAGTTCTTGATGAGAACTCGAATGAGCTTTGATTTCAGAAGTCTTGAGTTAGGCGAGCTTAAAAGGTGTCCAATTTGATTTGAAAAGTGCACAATTCGACGTGAAAACAATATATAAACTTTGTAGTAAAATCAGCGAACCATGGATATAAAGGATAAATATAAAAGACGGCGTAATTCAATCCCTTTTAGGATGCGCCACGCATTCTACTTCTACAGGATGTCGTGGAGGCGACATGAATGCGTATTTGGCCATAGAATGACTTGCGGTGGCCAGCCGATGAACAAGTCAGCGCATTACCCTTCCGAGACAAGTCTGGTACCAATTCACCGACCCCGGAGGGATGGAAGGCTTGGTTGGCCTAGGCGGGAAATCCGAACCAGGAACCTGGTATCGGTTGCACGCGACCGTCTTTAGTCATTAGAGTAAAGAAGGAGTTTAGTTATGGTCAGAGAAGAATCTGACTTCTCTTCACTACAATGGGGTGGAAAATGTGCATGAGCCCTCTTACTAACCGTCAGCTATGGGCGCGTATAGCGCAGTCGAAGGAGGTGCTGGCTGTCGCGCGCACCCGATACCAGGTTCCTGGTTCGGATTTCCCGCCCAGACCAACCAAGCCTTCCATTCTTCCGGGGTCGGTGAATCGACGCCAGACTTGTCTGAGAGGATAAAGTGCTGACTTCTTCATCGACTGGCTACCGCAAGTAATTGTACGGCAAAATACGCATTCTAACCGCCTCCACGACATCCTTTAGAAGTAGAATGCGTGGTGCATCTCAAAGGGGGTTGACTAACGCCGTTCTTTATCCTTTATCCGAACAACCGGCTGATCTGGGCTTCGCCGCAGAAACGCAGTCCAACCATATAGTCTGAGCTTTCCGCTTCCTGACATCGTTAGTGGTATATATATATATATATATATATATATATATATATATATATATATATATATATATCACCTGTATCACCTGTCGTCCCGTTGATCATCGACTTGCTCGAGCGGGCGCCAGCAGCGTCTCCATTCGTCCCTGTCGCGTGCCAGAGTGGTCCAATGGATCCTCCTCGCTCGAGAGACACGAAGAGAGCGTCATATCGGTCGTTCAGGGCTTTCACGAAGAAGTCCGACCAACGCGTTGGTGGGCGTCCTGGTGTTCTTTTGACATCCCGCGGAATCCAATCTGTGACGGCTCTCGTCCAGCGGGTGTCTGCGAATCGCATTACGTGGCCGGCCCACCTAATTTTCGACGACTTGGCCCATGCGACAGCGTCTCTGATCTTCGAACGTCGGCGAAGCTCGGAACTCCGGAAGCCTTCTCTCACTTGCGTGAGTCGTGTCACTCCGAGCATCGTCCTCTCGATTCCACGCTGCGCGACGCTGATCGCGTGTTCATCCTGCTTTCGTATAGCCCAGGTCTCTGAGGCGTATGTTAGGGCAGGAAGAACAGTGGAGTCGAATAGGTGGGCACGGAGTCGGACGTTCTTCGTTTTCTTCACGACTTCTTGGACGCTCTTGAAAGCTCCCCAAGCCGCTCGTTTCCACCTGCTCAGCTCTGGTGCTATATATATATATATATATATATATATATATATATATATATATATATATATATATATATATATATATATATATATATATTCCTGTTGCAAAATCTTAGATTAGGTCAAACTTTGTTCACATATTCCACATATAGAAACTTATAAAAGCTTAAAAAGTTACTTAGTGAAAATGGGGGTTATTTAGATCGGTGCGTTCAAGTATATCAAAATCTTATTGTTAGCAAAGTGTCTGATTCAATTTCACGGAAGCTAAACGTTTTAGATTTTTTCGGCAATGAGTTACAGTTGACTTTTTTTTTATAAGGCAAACGTTTTTCTCAGTTTCGTCATCTGGTTATTCTATGAGTTACTGTCTATCTGGCATTCTTGTGTGTCATATCTTTTTTGTTTATTTTATTGATGCGTGTGGTCATGTTGCACGCCAATGAACAAATTGAAATAAAATGAAATATCTATCCATCACCCCACTTATCTACGCAGTCCCTCAAGCAACCAGTAAAGGATGAAGGATAAAGGTGGACGATATTCAATCGTTGTTTGGGACGCGCCACGGATTGTACATTTACTTGGTGTGGTGGAGACAGTTTGGATGCATATCCAGCAATACAGTCACCTGTCCTAGCCAGCCGATCGAGAAATCAGTGCTTTGTCCTTCCTAGACAAGTCTGGTACCATTTCACCTACCCGGGAGGGTAAAAGACGTGATTGGCCCAGGCAGTGTCCGAGGCAAGAACCTTCACCCAGGGTGCGCACGATAGCCAGCCCTCTCTCTGACTGCGCTACGATGCCCCTTAAACTGTTCATACTGTCTTCATATAGCCATTCTCTTTCATTGATGGGCCTAACAGTCACATTGAATGACTGATAAGTGATACTTTATTGTCTTTTTCAATCATATTTGTTTCAAAGTGTTGCTTATATTTCCTCTCTTCAATTTTCTCGCTCTAAAAAAGGTAGACACATAATAGAGAAAGAAAGGGAGAAAGGAGGAATAAAGGATCTGCTGATACCTTCACACTGGCTAATCAATCCAATTATCATAAGAATTTAGGTAAATGTTTTGTGTGCTTCTTTTAACTAGCTATACTACAATTTTTAGGCGCTGTTGTGTTGTGCTAATAGTATTTTGGCGCGTAGTTAACGTAGAATAAATAAATAAATAAATAAATAAATAAATAAATAAATAAATAAATAAATAAATAAATAAATAAATATAACATCTGCTTTAGTCATGTATTTGTTTCAAAGTAAGGCTTATATTCTTCTCTCTATATATAATTTCCTCGTTTTTAAAAAAAGATAAAAAGAATAGGGAAAAGTAGGGAGAATAGGAGGAGAAAAAACATCGGCTGATACTTAACCACTGACTAATCAATCCAATTACTATAGCAAATCAAGTAAATGCTTGTGTGCGTGCTTCTTTTAGTTAGTTATACTACAGTTTTTGCATGGCGCTATTGTGTTGTGTTAATAGCTCTTCCTTGAGCAAATAATTATTCTAACAGACACGGGGTGCATAGTGTAGAACGCACGATTACCGAATGAAGTTTATTATAACGATTTTCCGTAATCAATCAGAATAGGTATAGATGGAGAAACGGTAGTGGCTTCATGGTCGGAGTCGAATAGCAGGGCACGTCCGGAAAGAGCATTGGAGCCAGAGGTCGTAGTTGCGAGCCGTGCTGTGTCGGAATGGTGACGTGGATCTCGCCCTCCTTGCTCTACTTGCCCGGCGTTGGTGGTCCTTAAGCGGCTTTCACACTGCCGTTGCTGCTGCTGCAGCAACGAGCAACGCAAAAGGGGTGGAGTTCGATGCTTGCTGCAGTCGCAACGCGAGAGATAAGATAATGAGATATGACCTGTGATATGCCTCCGTTGACGAGCATCAGCAGCAAGAAATGATGGCGATCATTCCTTGTTACTGACCGTTGCGCAACCGATGCCGGTGTTGCTAAAAGCGGCTTTCACACTGCCGTTGCTGCTGTTGCAGCAACGAGCAACGAAAAAGGGGTGGAGTTCGATGCTTGCTGCAGCCGCAACGCGATGAGATAAGATAATGGGATAAGACCTGTGATATCCTCCGTTGACGAGCATCAGCAACAAGGAATGATGGCGATCATTCCACGTTGCTGAGGCCGCGCAACCGCTGTGCAACCAATGCCGGTGTTGCTGATGCAGGGTTGCGGCAACAGAGGTATGAAAGCTCCCCTCGTTGCTGCTGTTGCTCCTCTGCGTCTTTGCGGTATGCTTCACCATTACGGCGTCGGTTGCGCAACAGCAGCAGCGGCAGTGTGAAAGTCGCTAAAGCGGCTTTCACACTGCCGTTGCTGCTGTTGCAGCAACGAGCAACGAAAAAGGGGTGGAGTTCGATGCCTGCTGCAGCCGCAACACGGTGAGATAAGATAATGGAATAAGACCTGTGATATCCTCCTTTGACAAGCATCAGCAACAAGGAATGATGGCGATCATCCCACGTTGCTGAGGCCGCAACCGCCGTGCAACCGATGCCGGTGTTGCTGATGCAGGGTTGCGGCAACAGAGATGTGAAAGCCCCCTCGTCGCTGTTGTTGCTCCTCTGCGTCTCTGCGGTATGCTTCATCATTACGGCATCGGTTGCGCAACAGCAGCAACGGCAGTGTGAAAGCCGCTTTAAATAGAGACGGATTAGCAAATTGAATGTTCTGATGTGATTTAGAATGCTACAGTAACACTACACTACAGTGCTCATGAGAGCGAAAGCGTTTATGTTCTGACTAAGCGTGACTATCAGAATCCTCGCCGCCTCTTACAGTTGATAGATTAAGCTAGGAGACGCTCATATTGATTTGGAGGATGTACCGTTCAATTTCAAAAGCGTCAAGCTTGCCTGGAGGAGTGAACTGTTTGACGTGAAAGTGGAATACATGACAGGATGGGCTACTGTTGCTGAAAATCTGACCAACTGCTCGACTATGGAGCGTTCAGAGATGATGATGTTTTCTGAAACCCATCCGACCATATCATAGACTAATCGTAAGTGATAGGGTATGTAATGAGTGGAGAGTGGGTCTTGTTCGTTCTCGAAGGTGTTCGGCGCTCGGCCGATGCTCGGTAGCGTTCACTTCGGTCCTCGGCTTGATTGCTTTGCCGACTCAAGCGGGCCACCGTTCTCGATAGCCGATGGACGACAGGTACGTGACTGTGTGGTATAGCAGGCTTGCTTTAAGAGAAACCGTGTGGTGAGTTCGTGAACAACTCTAACTTTAAATGGAATCCTTGCATCGTAGACAGAAGGAGAGGGGAGAGAGTGCGGTGCATTCCTAGTCGGTGAACGCCGCTCTTAAACGATTTTCCGACATGAAGAACCGCAATAAATAGCAAACACATGTAGAAAATAGCAAAGTGCATCAACCTGGGCCGGATTCATCAACGACTTACAGCAATTTAACAGAGAAAATACAGCCGAAATCCCCGATAGCGCGGCGAAATGTCTCACCACATCACTTAGTAGGCCGCGCTATTACGCATTTCGGCTGCATTTTCTCTGCTGAATTGCTGTAAGTCGTTGATGAATCCGGCCCCTGGTTGCCCAGACAGGCTCACGACTTGTCAGCTTAAGAGCTCGTAACCGGGAGGTGGGTGGGATAACGCTACAGTACACGTGTGCACGACTGACCCATGTTTGTGTTAGAGCGCGAAATTGACATGGAGCACGCTCCTTCACAGCCGACGCACCTCCAGCTAGATGGACCACACCCCAGATGGAGATTCTTCTCTGACCTGATTCTGTGCAACCCAATGCTACACTTTCCGGGTGGGCTCCTAAGCCCCACAAAAGGTCAATTTGTGGAAACAATTGGGCTAAAACGCTTCGCACTCCATCGCTAACAGTCGTGTGGGTCAGTGCTCCTCCCACTACTATAGTTCAACTCGGAAAGGTGGTGGGCCAAAAACGACCGTTCTCGGTGCAAATCTAGTAAGAGAAGACCTCATTACTACATTTGGACCGAGAACGGATAATCTTCGGCACAACAAGTGGACGAGGGGGACAATCCATCAGTACTCGAAAAGGTTACGGGTTTTTACCAGTTTGACCTAGGCCCCTCTCAATGCAACTTGCATTACAGGTACGTACGCGTACAATGGGCAAAATTACACGTCACCAAACCCGACTGTTATGCTCATGGCGGTGGAAGCCAAGGACTGCCCCCCTCGTCCACGTGTTGTGCCTAATCTTCTAGCAGATAAAGCAGATAACATCAGTAAAAGTGATAACAGTTTATGCCAAGACACCATGAATTAAGGCGCAATGAGCGGACGGGGGTGGCAGCCCATCAGTAATCAAAAGTATAACATGTCGTGGCATTTCCGTGAGGACGAGTTTTTACCCGTTTATTTCGCGCAAGGCGTACTGTTTGACCTATGCCCCTCTCGTTGTTACTTGCATTACACGTGCGTACGCGTCAACTTGTGTACAATGTGGGAAATTCTACGTCACCATATCCGACTGCTACGCTCAAGGCGGTTGAAGGGCTGCCTCCTCCTTCCCGTACGCTCATTGCGCCTGAACCATTTGGCGGTTTAGACAGACAAGACAGAGTACCTCACGCCCTAATAATTTGCAATCGTCCATAGGACCTACATAAGTCGGGACATTTGCAAATGATTAGGATGTGAAATACATTGTCTTGTCTGTCTAAAACGTTACGTTAATTCATGGTGGCTCTGCGTAGTTTATTATCACTTTTACTGATGTTATCTGTTTTATCTGCTAGAAGATGATCCGTTCTCGGTGCAAATGTAGTAATGGATTGTTCTCTTACTAGATTTGGGTGGGAACAACTGACCAATACAACTGTTAGCGATGGAGAGTGAAAGCTTTGAGCTCAATTGTTTCCACAATTTATCCTAAGGCCTTTGTTATACCACAACCGACACCCCGAGCCGAAGGCCCGTTTACACTTCCATCGACGGGCAACGCGATTCGATCGGAGCGATGCGTCCGATCGCGTTGCGATGTCTCGGAGGCGGTGAGCACTCCGAACAATCAGAGACGCGATCCGCGATTGTGCAACATTGTGGACTAGCACACACGCAACTGTGCACATATTTCCGAGTCCACGTCTGTTTACTGGTTTTTTCTGCTACTGCGCTACTCAGGAACACGTTCCTGGTATTCTCGAGGCAGTGCTGATCTTAAAGGTCATCGGAGGAATAAGCATTTAGCGCCCACAAGCCATGACCTATCTTAAAGGTCAGCAATAGGTCGTGGATACGCCAAAGCATGTGCGTATCGGAAGGAATCCATGAAATCCGGGCGCCCTGGACCTGAAACGGGATTGAAAAGTTTACGACGAAAGCACAAAACATATAAAGGGGATCCCAGAAGAAAAATAAAGCAAAAAATCAAGAGTAAGTGCGAGGCCGCACTGCGAAAATCAGCTGATAGGAGCCAAACCGCGACCCATTCCGCCGCGATCCATCGCATCGCAACCATTTCCTGCGCGACGCGGTTGGTCGGAGGTTCACGCGATTCATTCCGAACAGCGGGTGTCGACGCCGAGCGACGCGATCAATCAATTTGGCCTCATTGCGTGGCCATCGCGTCACACGGCGACGAATATAAACGGGGCCTAATGATATGCTCCCACATCGATCCCATCGCAGGGCCCGATCGATATGGGAGCATATCATTGGGCGTCGCTCGAGGTGTGCGATGGTACAACTGAGGGCTAAGATTCAGAATGAAGGACGTTGGGTGCTACATCAACTGACGCAACGCCAACAGGAAACCCAAAGCACCACATGCAAAATCTTGATTCGCACGTGGTTTGGTAAGAAGGCATATAAATGCCCAACAACATTGGATGTAGTTTAGTTCACGATCAGTACATCAGGTATAACACACCAGAGCTGAAAAATTTATTATTTCGTACGTTTCATTGCCATACATGGTACCCCTCTGAGCCGCTTCGCCCCAAAACAATCTCTCTTCAGACCAGGTAGCATATTAACGAACCAAGTTTAGGAACCAAGTAACGATTCAACTCAAGGGAAGCCCAGCAAGGCCATTCGAGGACAACTCCAGATGTTCGACGATGAACCCGTGGAAATTTCTCCGACACATCCACTGGCCAAAAAAGACACAGTTAGTGGACCTCTACATTATATTTTGATTCGTTAATTGAGTTCGGAGAGTGGCCTCTCTCGTCTTACGAGTTCTGCAAATTCTATGAATATTACGGAAAAGAATAAAGATGTAATCGTAGCTCTAGACTGCACCTGTTAGAGCATCAGAGCTAAGAAATTCAGTTTTGATGACGGTCTCCAGTTGCCCACTCCACCGCTTTGACATCCTACAGCGAACTGTATTACTAAATGGGAAGGAGAAGTAAATGTAGGAATTGAGAATGACAACTGTAAGGCATTTGGCCTACCTCCGAGTCGCTCTAACGACGTCGCGGCGATAGTGTTGCGCGGGTAGCTACGAAATGCGTAGCTACGCTCGGAACACAGTCGCCGAAACCGCGACCAATCGATAGAGCGATTCGGAGGTATGCCATATGCCTAACTCAGCTGCACTACACGCCGACGGTGGTGTTCACACACAGTCGACAAAGGTATGGTAGACAGCTCAAGACCAGCAGAAGCAGCATATTGACCAAAGAGGGAGACAGGTGAAAGTCTACTGAAAGAGATCCACCCTAATACATGTATAGAAGCTTTACACAGTAAGCGACGTCGATCTGTGAAGCTTGTCTTTTCGTTGTCTATCGTAGGCGTTGCGATCCCACTATTGTTTTATGCCATTTTCACGTCGAATTGGACACATTTTAATTCAAATTTGACACTTTTTTCGTCAAATTGGGCACTCTTCTAAGCTACCCTAAGACCTTTGAAATCAAAGCGAACTCTTCCAAATCGAAATGACCTTTAGGCAGGTTAAACTACAGACTCACTAAAATGGATAGAATATTTTTTGGTTAGTGGAACTAACTTTTTTGATTTTTTTACTTTAGCTGCCGAATGAGTAAACAATTTTATAAAAAATTTTTTTTAGGAAAAAATAATAGTTTAAGTCGCTCTTGTGTTAAGGAGCAACTAGGTAGCAATCATGTCCTGCACCAAAAGACTGGATCGCGCGATGCTTTCAAAAAGTTCAACCAGCTTATTTGATTGAGTGTAAATACTGCTCACATGCAGCAAGAAAGTTAGTGCATGTGTTTTTTTTTACAATTGTTTGCGTTGCACCGCTTGCAGGTGTAAAACTGCATGCAAACAGAAATCTTGCTATCAACCGAATTAAAATCGCAAAGTTTGGACTTGGGCATGGCGCAATCTCTGCTTTGGCAATATAAAATGACCGCTTTCCTGCTCTTCAAAGCAAGATTTAATTTATTGTTTTTCTCAAAAAATAAAATTTTTATAAAATTTTAAACTGTGTGTTCTCTTATTTAGAAGTATTATCAATTAAAACTTTAAATGAAGGTTACGCTAAAGTTTTCCTTGAACAAAAAACAATTCTAACATTTTTGGAGAGTCTCTAGTTTAACGTAGAAGAAGCTTATTTCAATTTGTGAGAGATCGCTTTGATTTCAAATGTGTTAGGATACCTTAGAAGAGTGTCCAATTTAACGAGGAAAGTGTCCATTTTGATTTGAAATGTGGCCAGTTTGATTTGAAAAGTGCCCAATTCGACGTGAAAAAGGTATATATTGGTCCATAAGCAAAGCCAGTATCGAACAACAAAATGGCATTGGGGGAAGTTAGGCAATAAAGATACAGTTCTTGGAAGGGCAGTCTGAGAGAGGGTACTCCAATGTTGTGGCTGAAGGATGACGATGATCGGAGTTGGAAGATGGAAGATGCTTCTCTTCGGTTGCGCGGCCTTTATTCTAAATACGGATGAGAAGAATTTCGGAAAGGATTCAGAAGGATGAACCACAACCACACTGCTATGAAGCCTATTGAAGTATTGTTTGATCGCAAAACTTCCGCTTTGCCTTTAGTTAATCGATCTGAAGAAAGCACTCAGTTAACCCGGTGTGTGAACGGCGATCTCAAAGTAGAGGAAGAACACGTAAACAACACAGTTTATCTTAATATAGACAGGCAATCAAAGGATAACAAGCGATGTAGGGACAAGAGCAATTACAGAAGACAAATAGGAGTCGCCAGTGCGCCCTCCCTATATCCTAGTCAGGCCAGACTGTCCTCCGAGGCTTCTGTAGATGGGTGGTCCAGACATCCCGCTAGCCTTTCAGCGCTCGATCATCAGAGGCGGTCACCTACCTCAGATCATGTCAACACGCCCTCTGGCTGGCCGCCCGGATGGCGGGCTACCCATCCTCCTAGTCTCCTCGGTCTTTATTATCCTTCATTATCCTCCACTAAACATTTCCTAGTTAAAACAATTAGACCAGATCAGTTACTAAACATCTATCACATCTAACATTTCCATTCCACAGGAACTGAAACAGTCAGCAGTCTGAAACCCTCGACAGGTTGGTCTTACTCACGGGCAGGGTCAACGAAGTGATCGTAGAGATTCGCAAACAAACCTAAATAGGACTGTAGAGCGTTGCCTGATAAGCACCGTAGTGGTTTCCAAATTTTCTGCCGACCTTTGTGTAGATCAAAAAATGGCAGAAAACTGAAGTTCTTCAGTGCGGGTTGATAGCAAAACTGACACCTGGAATATCGTTATCGTACTCAGAAACGATCCTGCAAAAGCTACGGAGCTTCAATCATTGCTAAAGCGTGGGAATTGACAAATTCCTAAGATCCGAAAAGCTACAGAGGAAGCATCCACCAGGAAGGCACATGTGGTTGCGCATTGCTAGTAATTATTTTTGCGTTTTTATCAATGCAGAGTGCATTTAGACCTCGGCAGAGTAGTGCTTTATTTATGTAGCTAAATGAACACCCTTGAGTGCCCAACGTCTACTCTGCGAATGAACACAACTTTTGCAGGAACAAAAATCACGAAATGCAAAGCCGAAACTGATGAAGTCAGCCAAAGCTTATTAGTCAATGATACAGTTTCAGGATACCACATAGGCCATCCACGTCCAAATTTGACGCAGCTGACGACAACCAGCATGCTTCCTTTATCCACTTCTTCAAATTGTTCCACTGATGCCAGCCTAAATGCTAATATTGCCGTTGTAAACCACAAATTGAGAAAGAATATGTTGTTAACGGTTCATTAGTTGCTATGAATGAAAGGGGACTGGTACACTATTATTCTACTGAAAATTTTGCCTAAAACAGAAAGTAGACACAGGAATGCTTTGCTAAGACAACCGTGGAAAATTTGCAGAAAAGCGGGCATAGAAGGAAACCAATATTTCTATCGGCGGCTTTAAGGTCTATTGTTTACACTGTTAGATCATTCACACCCGACGTCTGTTTCACTATAAAGACTCGACGGACTAAGGCCCCGTTTATACTTTGACGCAGAGCGACACGACGCCACGTATGGTGGCCACATTGATCAAGCTACGCCATCGATTGGCATAGGCGTCGTAGCGAAGATCTGGGTTAGCCTGAAACACTTCCCTTGCTAGCAGTTATTCTTTACAGTATTGATGTTTTTTCGTTTACAATATGTCACTGATTTTTACAGATCGAATTATCTGAAGTGTGGACAAGGAAACACGAAGACCTCGATTGGGACTCACTAGTTTGGTACGTTCACACCGCTCCTCTCTGTCTTTGCGTGGTTGCTTCTGCCTCAACCCACTGCGCGAGATTCTCTTAGGCCTACATTAAACTTCGGCGACCCTATAGCCTGTCGCCGATGCTGTTGGCGGCGGCAGAGTCTGGGACAGCGACGACGGCAAGGGGGCATCGGGTGCATTGTAGCAGCTCATTTTTAGCATCGGGGCGCGTTTTCAATGTCATCATTTGATAACCAGATCCTATCACTGATGCTGAGACAATCAAAATACTCCATCGGAGCGCCTTTTCAGCCAGTCCTGGCCAGCGACAGGTTTTCGCTGTGCAAGGCGACGAGATGTCACCGACGATGTTGTCGGCGATGTCGTCGGCACCGTCGGCGACGTCGTCGACATCATCGTTGGCGACGGAAGGATAACACCCCCGCGGGGCTCTCGGCGACGTTGTGTTGTGCGGCTGCTACGCACTGCGTCGCCGACGTGTCGCCGAAGTATAACATAGGCCTTACCCGAGACAGCACGGTGTTCAACTCAGCGAACTCCTTCGCTTTGTTGTATTTCTTCAGTTTTCGTCTTGTCCATGCAATTTCCAATTACTCTGACCTTGTCTCATTCGTGCAATACATATTACAGCTCTGGTTATAAGTGTAGTGGGAAGAACACATTTTATTTTAGCAGTACTGACTCAAAAGAAAAGCGACAGGAACCCGAACCCAGGTCACTAGAAGATTTAACGTAAGTGCATCTGTTACTAGCTTACAATAATACTTCAACCGTAATTTGACCTTGTTTAATTAGCAAACAGAAGCAGGAGTCGCAGTATTGGTTCGAAAGGGAACGAAACTAAATGGCGAACCTAGGTCTTATAGGAGAATGCAAACACAATTAAGTTTCGCCATGTACTCTTTGAATTTAGGTTGTTTTGATCCTCTCACCAGGGAATGCCGTCAGCTTCCCATGGAACTTCGGATTGAGACCTATATCACGTGAAAGAGCTCGAGACGGTGATCACAGATATGTAGATAAAATTTGCTAAATGGATCTCCTAAGCGAGTTATGGCCGGCGGAAGCCGCGATGTCTTCCATGTGTTAGGCGCGCTCAATCAGCGTTGGGCGCAGTATTGCGCGGAAATCAGCGGTTGGGCTATCAGCGCCGTCAGCAGCGGCGGCGGCGCAGTGATAGAGTGCTCGCTCCAAAGGATTGGGTTCATTGGTTCGGTTCCCGCCGCTGTCGGTTCCGACTCCACCGACGCGACTTCGGCCGAACAGTTGTAGCAACGGTATGGATGGTCTCCGACCGAATCGTGAAAAACGGATGTCAGATTCGTGATCAGCACCCCAAATAACCCCCCCCCCCTAGACGAAGTTTCAGCGAAATCGGTGACTCTGCCCGGACCACCCTAGTTAAAGGTATGGGTGGTCTCCGACCGAATCGTGAAAAACGGATGTCAGATTCGTGATCAGCACCCCAAATAACCGCCCTATACGAAGTTTCAGCGAAAAATTTTTTTCGACCGAAGTCGTGTCGGTGGAGTCGGAACTTTTAACTAGTGCCTTTACTTTTTATTTATTATGTTTATTAATTTTGCTGATTTTTGATTTTATTTTTACTTTTTATTTTTGATTGTTGTTTGATTGTTTTGATTTGAATTTCTAACTTGCTTCACGTCATGAATAAAACATTCCACCTGAAACACGTTACCGTCTTCAAATAGACGTAATACAAGTCGCCATTAGCCGTTCGCTCAAAAATGTGCTAAAAATGAGATTATAGGTCCTCGTCGAAGATAGATCACAAAATGCAAAAAGCCCGACAGCGGCGGGAATCGAACCAATGAACCCAATCCTTTGGAGCGAGCACTCTACCACTGCGCCGCCGCCGATGCTGACTGCGTTGTTAGCCCAACCGCTGATTGAGCGCGCCAACACATGGAAGACATCGCGGCTTCCGCCGGCCATAACTCGCTTAGGAGATCCATTTAGCAAATTTGGTCTACATATCTGTGATCAGCGTCTCGAGCTCTTTCACGTGATATAGGTCTCAATTCGAAGTCCCATGAGAAGCTGACGGCATTCCCTGGTCAGTGTTTCACACAACAAGAGCGTTGAGTAGTCATGTGTGAGCATCGGTTCTTCAACATGAGCTCAATCGAGTGCTTTATAAAAAATGAAGGCGTCACGAGACCACCGTATTCACCAGCTCAAACTGGCTAACATCTACATTGTAATACACGGAGATCCTACTCCAATACACTAGTGACCAAACGCCGAACAGAAGCACAGTCCAAGTAGGAATAATTCATTACTACAATAACAACGAGGACTTCTGGATACAGCAACAATAAGGCAGTGAGAAGGAAAACGGCGGTTAACTCGGGGGATCGGCATGTCAAGGGCGAAATCCTAGCGAGGCGATGGCGCTGGCGCCTGGCGGCTTCCTGGTCGATTGCGACGCATTGCGCGCGCTGCAGCGGCGACTGACTCTGACGGCTCAAGGCGTCCTTATATGCGGCCTAGCGGTTACAAGCTCCGCCCTGCTGTCTCCTATTGGTTCTGATCCTAATGCACGCGCCCTTTGGGCCGTGGTGCCAACAAAATATTTCTTTACTTCTGTGCCAATCTCTGTTCGTTCTCCAGCAATGGTGCGCGAGGCGAGGAGCACTCGAGCAGTGTCAAACTATTGCACCTTGTTCTTAATCAAAGGTGATATTCAAAAATCCTGAGCAGTATGTCTAGGCTAAGGCATGGTAAGGCACAAGCCAGGTCTTTGAATTAGCAACAACTTCAAGGAGCGACACCAGTCGTCCCGTATGTAATCTTAAGCAGCGGTTGTCATACAGCAGCATAACCGCAAGTCCACATACATTCGGCTTCAAGTAGTTTTAAAGTTATCAAGTGTTCAAAGGGTCGAGCTTTGCATCAAGTAAGCAACGAATCTAGGGATCCAGGTGAGAATCATCTCAGGTATGTATGTCAAATAGAGCAAAAGTAAATGACACAACAGGCACCTCCACCCTCTTGCACTAACAAAGAGCGTTTCTGTGTATATAAAGTTCCAATTTTCAGCAGCATACGTATGTCGCACGACTGGATTGCAGTTGCGGAGTCAGACGATGACAACAGGCGGAGTAGTGTTAGTGTTACCTTCTCTGACGTAGTTGGACTTTCATCTGCTCTATGGGGTCTCCGTGGCTGGGAATATTCCTATGGGCCTGTTCATACTTCCCGACAAGAGCGACTCGTCGCCCGTGCAAAACATGCAAATCGATTGAAACCGAGCGCGCGCCGCCGAAAAGTGTTCATACTCGAGCGCCGGCGCTGTCACTACAGTCGCTCTCGTCGCTCTAGTCGCTCCAGTCCCCAGTTCATACTTCCTCGCGCTTCGCTGTCGTCGGTCTTGTCGCTGCTGTCGCGAAGTATGAACAGGCCCTATTTAAGGGTCTGTTACCGCGGTAATTTTTACGACAAAGTGTTGCTTTCATTTTCAAATTTTGCAGAATCCTATGACATAGCATTGTTCCCAGTAAACCCAGAAACCCTATTTTGGTATATAACGAAAGTGATTTCGGATGCCTTCCGAGAAACTGTTTCGTTCTCATTCTTAGCTACTATTACGGAAAGAGAGACTTACACGTTTTCTCGGCGAACGAGGCTCCGCATTAAACCAAAGCGGATGCCCATCATTTCAGTATCTCATGCGTATATACACCTGCTTCAAGTTTTAACTCGCACCGGGTCTTCATATTACCAGATGAAACATGCACTCAACCCCTCCAACGGCTGACATGTATTTAGTGTTTTTCACTATTCAAACTTTTAACCCATAGCTATTTTGCATCACATTGTGACATACTAGTTTATATGACAACTGTGCAGCTATCATGCGAGTATTTGGTAGTCTCACAAGTTAAGGCTGAACCCCGCTTAGTTATACGCTGGAGTAACAGGCCGAAAACAGTCTTTCCACACTCCACGGCGATCTCGTCCATTTATTAGGGGGGGCCAAAAGTAATGAGACACCCCACGCCGTGTCCATATATCTCGTGGCTGGAGTCTGGTTTCGTGCTTATCGTATTTGTATGTTTGTATGCTACTTACTGAAGCCCATCTGAAAAGTTACCACTTCCGCTCTTTCCAGAAGCATGCCAAAAACCCCAGCCTGTCTCATGCCGAAACCCCAGTCTGACGAGTCGACCTGTGTCGCTCAAATCTCCCCCAATTCCCAACCCCGAGCAGTCTGGGCTCAATATTCACGCACGATGAGAAGTACGTCTTCTACCTTAACCCTGCCAAGCAGCGAGTCTGGGTGAGGCCTGGTGAATTGTTACCGACCTTCGTTCGGCGAGATGTTCACGGCGAGAAGCATCTTTGGAGCTTTTGGGTCTGCGCCCATGGATCGGTTTACCGGAGGCTGTTTCCCAAGAGCACCGTGATGAACTCCAAGGCCATGGTGAACGAAATAGAGGAGATGGGCGGGCGACTCGCTCTTATTCATTCGCAGCGCTTCAAGAAGGTTCTCCTCTTCGACAACGCCGCACCCCATCGGGAACAAGTAAGCACGGATAAGCTTGGCCAGCTGGGCTACGTTCACAAGCCTCACCCACCGAATTCGCTGGACATCTCTCCATGCAACTACCACTACTACTTGAGCCTACAGGACTTCCTAGTCGGGAGGGACACAAGAACCCAAGCAGTCCTTGACAACCATATCGAGCAGTTGATCAACACCAGGCTCAAGCAGTTCTGGAAGGATGGGATCAGGAAGTTGGCTGAGCGATGGCAGCAAGGTCGCTGCCCTTAATGGCAAATACACTCCTCAGCACCGTTGAGTTGTAATGGAGTTATAGGGAGATAAAGATTTTTTTTCATTTTGTCTCATTACTTTTGGCCCCCCTAATATGCTTATATAGTGGTGGGACCCACGCTCCCACTTTGGCGGGGTTGCGCCGCTGATGAGCCGTTGCGATGACGCATGCCGCGACATGCCGCGAGCACAGCGGCAATTCTCACAAAAGAATGTGTCAGGTGCTGCGGTACTGCCACGTTGAGAGGCGTGTTTCACTTCAAATCGTCCCGGCTGCGGGGTAGGACTAGGAAATTCTATAGCTTTTTAATTAATGAAACTATTAAGGCGCTCTTATTTGTCGCTGACGAAAAATCGGGCAACGATGACGACATTGTATCTTATGAAACGATCCCTCCAGACAGCGCCACAGTGCGCAGTATGTCGTACAGTAATACCCTTGCGGCGTCTGGCTGCGTCAAAAGCCGCCAGGTTCATCGTGACATGGCGGCATGCCGCAGAACTCTGTTCCTCGCCTCAGAGCCTATTCATACTTCGCGACAGCAGCGTTAAGAGCGACGACAGCGGAGCGCGCAGAAGTATGAACAGGCGAATAGAGCGACAAGAGCGACTGGAGCGACAGCGACGGCGCTCGTGTATGAACACTTTTAAGCGGCGCGCGCTCGGTTTTAACCCATTGACGACCGTCGGCAAATCGCGTGTCTGGCAGGTATGACATCACGGACGTTGGAATCTCGCGGAAACACTACTTCACGATATTCCAATTGAAGTTCACTCTCCGAAGGTTAGCCACATATTGGAGAAGGCCAGAGCAGATTTGAAGCAAACCATAAAAGATGTATTTGCTGCTGTAAGAAGGTCTGTAGAGAAAAAAAGGCGCACGTTTGCCGTTTGAATCGTGGAAATAAGGTGAACACCTGTTGTAGCAAGTGTTTGACATCCTTCGCCTAGACTGTTTTCAAAACTTTTATAGGAAATGTGACTAGCTGTTTGTGAATAGTGCCGATCTTCGTGCACCTTGAATAGAGTGTGGTGCTGATTATTTGATTTTATCAGTGCTTAGAAGTAAATGACTGCCGGACCACAGTGCAGTAGCATTGCTAGGATCCAACATATCTAATGATTACTCATAAACTACGAGAAAAGCGAGAAATAGGCCACAGCGAACAGTTTTATAATCGCGGGCCGAAATCGACCCGCGCCGTCCCAGGCGACAGAAAAACTGCGTGCCGAAATCGACCCGCGCGGTCGTCAATGGGTTAATCGATTTGCATGTTTTGCACGGGCGACAGGAGCGACGAGAGCGCAGCGCGCGTGGCGTGCGAGGCGTGCGCAAAGTCGGCAAGTATGAACAGACGATAAGAGCGACAAGAGCGACTGGAGCAACATCGCCGGCGCTCGAGTATGAATACTGTTCGGCGGCAAGCGCTCTATTTTACTCGATGTGCATGTTTTGCGTGGGCGACGACTCGCTCTTGTCGCGAAGTATGAAGAGGCACTTACCCTCGAAAAGTGTCGTTGGGGATGTCACTGCAATACTGGACCCCTATCCATCGTGATCAGTCACACTGCGCTGATTTCGCGTTCGGTCGCGGTTTCACGAGAAGCACTTCGTCGCGTCAACGTCGAAGTGCGTGATAAATCAATTTGGCCTGAATACAAGTGGTCGCGTTGCTCGGCGTCGGAAGTAAAAACGGGGCGTAAGGGGTAGTCCTTCACTTCTTCAGCGCTTTTAGGAATGCATGGCGCTTGGTTGATGCTCTGGTGAATGATATGCGGGGCAGTATGCCACTCATCTGGGCAATTTGTCAGAGGAAGTTGCTTTTCTTCAAATCAGTACTAGTGAGATGTATCGTAGTAGTAATTAGAAACAACATGTGCTACGATAAGGTTAGCAATTAATAGCACTTATCATTGAAGTTGAATCCCTCAATCCACTGTTCTTCTCCACTTGGAACGGGAACAGCAGAGGCCTAATGGCGTATATTTACGCTTATATCGCTTTGTTTGCCTGTAGCTCATTCAGCAATGAAATTGCTCAGAGCGGGCAGCGACCGTGCGAAAATCTAAGTTTTTGGATATAATAAACACTCGTAGGTTTGGGCCCTCAATTCTCAGCCGTTTCTGACTGTTCGAAGCTAAAATTTAGACCCTACCTGGAGCCGGATTCATCAACGACTTACAGCAATTTAACGGAGAAAACACAGCCAAAATTCCTAATAGCGCAGCTTATCAATAATCGGTATGGTAAATGTTTTACAATATCGCCTGATCAACCACGCTATCAGGGAGTGCGGCTGTATTTTCTCCGTTAAAATGCTGTAAGTCGTTGATGAATCCGGCCCCTGCTGGTAATTTATCCATCAGATCACTCATGGGGCGCGTCATTCATACTGCTTCCACGACCACACCCAAAGGGTCCCCCCAATAAGCAACCATTGGGGTAAAGTTATTCTTTAGCTTCTATAATAGTAGTACGTTAAAATGTGGCTAATTAATTATTGGTTTATGCTTTTTTGACTTTAGCGTCAGGCGAAAGGTTCCACGGTGTCACACCACTCAGTTCCTCTTGTTGCTCGAATTCGAAAATCTGAACCAACTTGGGAGTCGAAGAGCACCAGCGTAACTGGTCTAGAGGACAGCGTGAGTGGCTTGAAGTCAAATAGAAAATTCGCAAATCTCTGAGAGTGACGTATTCGTATGCCTTCGTAATAATTTGTCGTTTTTCTTTAAAGCGGACATCATTCGGACTACACGATCTTACTGGTCCAGTAGAGGACGAGTACAGGGAAAAAGAACTGAAGCGATACATGGGCGTGAATAATCTCGAGTTAGATTTTTGTCTGCTTCTCCTTAAAAATGATATGATATAATATACAAACGACCCCGTTGTAGCTTTAACATTGCTCGACTTTATGCACCTACCGACAACGAGCAGACCTATGATGGATTTTTGAAAGAGGTACTTGGTTTTGAACATTTAGTGCTCCTACATGTTTCAGTGTAGTCCTAGCTTATCTTCAGCCCTAAATTTTGTGCAGATAACAGTTTTCCATACGAAATGTGTCTATCTATCTTGATTGCGCCTCCTTGTACTCCCTCACTCTGCCTGGAATTTCAGCTGCTATTACGATGTTCAGCTTCGCTCGTGTCATGAGGCTGTACAACTCGGTCACGCCGCTTGTGATATTCACAGATACAGTTTTGAGACGGTTCAAAAGCTTTCACTATCTCAGGGTCTATCGTTCTCAGTGTGTGTTAACTATTAGGTTGTCCGGAAATTACAGCAGGTTTTGGACTTCAAGCTTTAAAACGACACATCCCAGCTCCAACACAACTTTATTAAGTGAAGTAAGAACCATTCGAGTCCACACATCTTTGCCAACGATATTTTATTTATCTCAGCCACATAAGTCCAGAGTTCTGGAGCGGAATTCGGAATTCACCGAAGGAAATTTCCACCTGGGCTCGGTATTGAAGTATTTCTCGCCTCAAGAACTTATCCAGACGCTTGAAGAAGTAGTAGTCGGTTGGCGAAAGGTCTGCTGAATATGGTGGGTGTGGTAGAGTTTCGTAGCTTAACTTGTTCAACTTCTGGGTGTGGTAGCGTTTCGTAGCTTAACTTGTTCAACTTCTGCAGCGTCGGGTGCGCAACATGTGGTCGGTCGTTGTCGTGGAGAAGGACCGGTCTTTTTCTATTGACCACTGCAGGGTGCATAATTCGGAATTTTTCGTGTCGTCGATCGGTTAGACGTACTTCTCTGCCATCATTATTTCGCCCGAATTCAGGAAACGTGGTGAATTAATCCAGAAGCAGACCCCCTTACAGTTATCTTGATCTTCTTTTGGTGCAATTTCGGTTTCGGGAACCGCTGCTCAGCTTCATTGCAGTCCGACCTCTGAGCCAATCGTTGCCGGTTATCGTAGAGGATCCATGTCTCGCCACAAGTTATGATACGGTCGAGAAATGGATTGTTCTTGTTGCAAAGAAGCAGCGCTGACGGCTCTTCGAACCGATGTTTTTTGGTCGTTCAACTCGTGTGGTATCCATTTGTAGCGAATCCGTAATGCTATGTTTTTATGCCATTATTCTCTTGTTTCGTAACGTGTTGCATAAGTCCTGAAGCGATTCCCTTAGTTGCAAGTAATTATGAATTTGGCGCCTTACCGTACTCCAGTGCCAATAAAAGGCGCGCCCTCAGTAGTTGTAGATTCATTCCGTGCTTGACCGGACCGCGAGTAGCGGCTCTACGAATAAAGCACTACGAAGGACGACCCTAAACACCGACCAAGGCCCGAACGGCTGGGAGATAAGGCAGCGGAACGTGTCAGAAGGATACAGGAGGCGCGACACATTTATCTAACTTCTTCGTCTTTCCAATTTTCCTCAAATATTTCCAAACACTAGACCTGCTTAAGCAAAGTTCTTTGTCAAATTCTCGAACGGTCACACGTGTATTTGCTTCCACCAAGGTCTTCAAATCGTTGTCATCAATGCCAGAGCGACGTCCGCGATCTGCCACATCCCCAAGATCGAATTCACATCGACGAAATTTTCGAAATCAGAGCATCACCGTTGATTCATCAACACTGCCTTGGCCCTATACCTGGTTAATATTCCGAGTTGTTTTCGTCGCAGTACGACCAAGCTTGAACTCATAGAATTAAATCTGCCGAAATTGCTGCATTAACACGTCCATTTATAGCCTACAAAGTCTGCCGTGAAGTAATCTATATTAAAAACGAATAACACAGTAAGAAAGCGCACAAAACCAGCTTTGTAACAGTGTAGAATTATGCACTATACCAAGGTAAAGTTTTGCCAAAAAATTCCGCTCTAAAGTTGGAGGTCGAAAATCTGCATTAATTTCCAGACAACCTAATACTATTTGAAACTGTCAATACGCAGCACGTCAAAAGCAACAAGAACTCGCTTTTATTCCGTTATATTTCAACTTGAAGGCGTGAAAGATTGCAAACAATTTTGCAAATTCCGTACCGAGGTTTCGGACATTTTTTAAAGTCAACAAATTGTATTTGTTGTTCTATTGGGTCTTCGAATACAACTGGTGAGGTGTGACTTGACTGTCCTTTTCTGCTAAATTTGTTGAACCTTACAATAGTAGGAGAAGAACCTGAACGGTGTGTAGATCCAAACGGCCAAACAGGCGTACACTGAACATTTTCTACCGCTGCAAAGGTATCAGCACCCAAAGGCTAGAATACAGAGGAGCTTAGTCCTAATGAAAGTGAATCGGGTTCTTTAAACTCATTGTTTTCCTTCACAAGCATCATAGAGACCCGTTATCAGAATTCTATCCAGGTGGGAAGACGTATAGACATGATAGCTGTGCCAGACGTCAAAGCAACCTTGAACCTAAAAATTTAGAAATCTGAAGTGCCAAGCAAGAAGGTGAAATATCTAATCTAATCGTAAGGATCAAAATTGACCAAGAGAGATGGATGGTCGCCATCTGCATCAACTGTTGCACATGCCTGTTATTGCCATACACCTAACAAACAAGGCATACCATACACCTAACAAACAAGGCATCTTCTTTATCTGTAGACGGAAGACAACTTCTCTAAGTCTTCTTCGAAACCCTTTGTTCAGGGTGTATTTGAAAGCAAATCAGTTGACTTTAACGATGTAGAAGAGCGTATATTGCCGAATGCAAGAAAGGTTCCAAGGGAAGAAGACGCTGTAATCTTACTCTTATTATGTTCCTACATTTGCTTTGGAAGTGCCTCTTTAAAAGGTATTGAAAGTTTAGAAAAAACTACCTAGTGGAAGTGAAGCAAATATGCTGCTTACCCATCAACTCGAAAACGTGCAGCAACTCGCCGAGCAGTTAGCCATCTCGAGAGCAGAGCTTGGAAGATCCAGTCTTGACGGAAGAGCAACTCTGGACGCTGCTGATCAGATGATGCAGCGCGCCAGTGAATGGGTACGTTGCTACTCGTGTGGCGAACAGTGCTACTTGATTGGGGTCAGATTTATCTACAATTAAACCAGCGTTATGCTTATAAGGGGTAAAGATGAATGCTTCGTCGTGCTATTTTAATCCCTTATATCTGCTTGCCTAGGGGTTTAATCTGTGATGAATTCAGCCCCGAGTTGCCTTCAAAATTACTTTCTCCAAAGCTGATAGGTCATTTGCCGTGCGATAGATACTTGTTCTGGAACTATGAATACAACGATGATGAATAAGGCTTTAACTTTGCGGCGTCTAAGCGACCATCATACTGGGTTGATCGAAAAGTTTGCAACACTAGCACAACAATAGTACAGTACAATGCAATGTAATACAATATACAGAAACTCAGTCCACGATATATTCCTCATCCAAGTCTACGATCCTGCCCCATCCTTCAGGCAGCCTTTCAATTCCTTTCCGCCAGAATTCCGAGGGTGTGAGGAAAGGAATCCAGAAACCTCCACTCGCCCTTGACGTTGATCATCGAACTCCCCACCTCGAAGATGCTGCTTCAGAGCTCTGAACAGGTGGCAGTCAGAAGGAGCGAGATCTGGAGAGTACGGCTGATGGGGCAGAACTTCCCAGCCTAACTCCAGTGTTTTCTCGCGACTCATTTTTGCGGCATGAGGACGCGCGTTGTCATGCAGCAGGTAGACATCTTCCCGTTCTGGACGTTTTTGGCGCATGCCGTCGGCCAAGCTTTGGAGCTGGGTAGCGCGGACAGATGCTGTGACTGTGGTCTCACTATCCAGCAACTCCCAATAATGCATGTCTTGCCCCATCAGCAACACTGAAGAACCTTCTTTTCGTGGTGTCCACGTTTCGGTTGTCTTGGAGCCGGTTCTCCGCGTGGGAGGCATTGGGTTTTACGGGTGTGATTAACCTAAAAATTCCAGCTTTCGTCACCAGTAACAATGTCCTTCAGAACATCGTTTTTGTGCGGGCGAAGAAGCAGCGGCTCAGCGAAACTGTTTTATTCATGCCTTGTCAGATTTCCGCAGCTCATGAGGTACCCAAGACGACAAAACGGTGATGTACCCAAGCATCTCCAGCGCCTCACGACGGTGCTTCACGTACATCCAAGTGTCGCCGCCAATTCGCGAGTTTTTGAATTTGGCTTCACCTTGAAGGCTTCGCGCAAGCTGTCTTCTTCCACAGCAACTACTACTTCTTGAGCCTTCGTGGTCGGAAGGGACACAAGAACCAAAGCAGACCTCGACAACCACAACGAGCAGTGGATCAGCACCAGGCCCAAGCAGTTCTGGAAGGATGGGGTCAGGAAGTTGGTTGATCGATGGCAGCAAGGTCGTTGACCTTAAGGGCGATTACATTCCTAGCACCGTTGAGTTGTAATTGAGTTATAAAGAGATAAAGAAATTTGCTGAAATCACCTCATTACTTTTGGTCCATCCTAATATTTGAAAATCCACTGACCTAGCTTATCCGATATCCAATCGATATTCCTAGTTTCCTCGTCTTTAGTATTTCTGCACAGATCATCATTTATCATTACATCCATATTTTAATATTTATGATGACCGCAAAGAAAGGAGGTGTGGAGTATTCTTTAAAGAAATGGTTCAACGTCGTTGTTTACATTGTATATCAAACCATTACAAGCATAAGATTAATACGATTTAGTTTGAAATGATGCTGGACGACTTGGAGAAACGAATCAAAGACGAGGGCGTGCTGGAGATGAGACATAATACTGCAGTTGATAAGAAAATTGGCCCAGTGAGTGGTTTTTTTTTAACAATCTGCCTAAATCAAAAGATGCTTTGAAAATCTAGCATAAGGAGAAATGGCTTACAAAAGCTTACATAACATTGAGCTAGCGACCCGCCTGTAATTGTGGTCTCGTAAACTGATGGGTAAGGTTGGCTAAGCTTATTTCCTCCCAAAATGATCCTGATGCTAAAGAATCAGCGGATCTTATTCTGTGAGCAATCTAGACTCGAAAGCAAGCGCCGCCATCATCCAATCATCTGTGAGCAATGTTTGGGTTCTTATAAATGCAGCAGGGTTACCAGGGAACTGGAAAGGTGAACGTAAGGGTCTGTCCATACTTCGCGACAGTAGCGACTGGAGCGACAACGCCGGCGCGCGCTTGGTTCTAATCGATTTGCATGTTTTGCACGGGCGACGAGAGCGACGAGCGTAGCGCGCATGGCGCGCATAGCGTGCGCGGCGTGCGCGGAGACAGGAGCGACAGCGCAGGCACTCGAGTATGAACACTTTTCGGTGGCGCGCGCTCGGTTTTAATCGATATACATGTTTTGCACGGGCGGCAAGTCGCTCTTGTCGCGAAGTATGAACAGGCCCCAAGGAAACAGAATCTGGTATGAACCAGCCTCAGGGTAAATACCGCGATCTGCTCTCACGCAATTGTGATTTCATCACAAATGGCGTCTGCGCTGATTCAGAGACGACCAAATAAGTTTGGTGATTGCCCTACTACAATAGGAAAGCGCTGAAATAGCTTGTCCGTAATATCAATCACATTCATTTTGTGTTCAAACGGATTATTCCTCCTACAGATCGTGCCCATCCTCTCAATATGAGTTTTCAGATTCTGCAAAAACTCTACGACCTAAGCATACTGTACGAGACGCTGAACACGCTAGACAAAAAGACATCACACAACGATCAAACGATGCGAGCCTGCAAGCAGAACATACAGCTTGCTCGTGAAAGTATTGCTAAAGTGAGACGTGCTCAAAGCATGAATTTTTACTACTTCTCTCCAATTCCACTAAATGATGTGTGGTTAAACCACCATTGTAAAGCCAATTAGTTTAGCTTTTATCCAACGACGCTAAAATCAGGGCGTCAATGGTCGTGAAACCAAACATGATACCGCTGGCGGCTAATGTGAGTTCTTCTTTTAACAATTACGGTTGCAATGATAATCGCGTTTGTCGATGAAAAAACAATTGGCATAAGAATATGTCACGTGTCTTACCTCAATGGGAAATTATGACATTGGGTAGAGGAGCGGTTGTTAGGGGTCGTTTAGTGTGCGCGCGACTCGCGACGCGATGCCACGTGTAGTGGCCGAATTGATCAATCGCGTCGCTCGATCAATATGGCCACTACGCGTGCATCGCGTCGCGCCTCACGCGCACACTAAACGACCCCTTAAGTAGGTGTCCTACATAAACCACTGATATGAAGAAGGGTTTTAACAGCACATGGACGAGTGCATGATCCGGTGATATGGAGCACATCATATAAGCTAGATTGTCGGTGGTTCAGTTTGTGTTCTCGGTGCACACATACACCAGTTGTTCGACACAGTTTACCTCAAACTTGGGTAATTAAACCAAAAATATATTTTTACAAGTACAATACACAACAGAACACAACAGAAATTAATAACATCCTACAAGAAAATAAAGAATAGAAAAAAAAGAATATGAGAAGAGCGCCATGTGAATTTTCCCATATGATCTTTTATAAGGAGTTTTTTTGTTTGCATAGCGGCACAATCTGATAAACCTCTAATAGAAATTCTTTTACAATATCTCACGAAATCGTCCTATGATCACGAGAAAGTCGCATACCATATATTAATAAAAAATTTTGTCGACTTCATCTTATTACTTTACTATTTCCCTTGAAGGATTCATAAGAGCAACTCCAAAGCTGCATGTCTCATCTGCGTTAAGCATTCTCAATCGCCAAGTGCACTACTGGAGAACTGCGACTTTTCTCTAATGATTAAACATTCGGTTTTCTCAAACTAACCCACACTTCGTATCCTAAATCTGACCTGTTTTTTTTGCAAAGCCACGCTCGCATGGAGCACTGACTTTGTTCCTCGGATGACAAATGTTTGCCGTAGGGAGTGGACAAGCAATAATCATCCAGCATTAGTTGTATCCGATTTTGGGGCACGGGAACCAGTGCGAAGCTCTCTAGGCTAGATTTGCCAAACCTCAACGTCAACGCACTCACCCGGAATATCAAGAAACCCACCCCATTCCAGAAAAGTAAATATGAAGGAAATCTACTGTCATCAGTTTTAGGATATTTATGATGTATGTTAATAATCATTAAAGGTGTTCACAAGACATACTTGTTTAGAGGCACCGCTATTTTGGGACCTTTCACTTTACAAAACAGCTTATCCTATTTTTAATGGCTCTTACCTACTAAGCTGCTCAATAGTGCCACCTTGCTTGCCATGTTCAACCAAGGGTCGGATTCATCAACGACTTACAGCAATTTAACAGAAAAAATTACAGCCGAAATCCCTGATAGCGCGGCTTATCAGGCGATATGGTGAGCGATAAGCAGCGTTACCTGAGCTTTCCGCCGTGAAATCTCTGTTAAAGTTATGCAAGTCGTTGATGAATTCGACCCCAGGCCGCTAAGTTTGCTTCCTCCTGCACTAGTACGCCCTTAGACTTAATATCTGGAATGCATCGCCTACTGAGCACTTCATCACTAATCGACCATCCCTTTCCGTTTGCCCAACATCACTGCGTCTTTTTGTTCACAATTTTGCGATCGCTTTCTTACTCACCACTTTTCTTACTCTGGTCAGATTTCTCAGCAACAGTCTCCTGTTCGATTCGTAATTGGGGCCGTGTTCCTAACGTCACGTGTAGATGCGAACCTCTACATTATGAAGCAGCGCACAAAAACAATCGTATCCGCATTTTCAGCTTCATCTTTTATTAGGTGCAAATAAGTCATACTGTTAACACCTCAAAACTCAGATTTCTTCCATATGATATCACCTATTTAAAAATTAGATTCTTATTTTAGTTAGAAGATGCGCACATCTTAGGTGTCTTCGGCATTTATCGGATTTGAGCATGCTCTTCTGGAGATGATGTCGTTCACCACAAGTTCACCCGCAGCGACGAAGTTAATGGAAACAATCATTAGTCAGATGACTGGCATTCATCGAGCTGTCATGAAAGCGGTGAGAAGCCTTATCCTCATTGTGAGGATAGCTACAATTGATAGTTTCCCGATGTTTCAGGCACCTAGAGCTCCTATGTCTCAATACATCAGATCGCTAACGTCAGCAGGTGGGCAAGAAAAGTTGAAACACTAGGAGACTACATGAAACCTGAGGCCGTATTTGCATTACTCTAGCTTACTCTATCCTCCATTGAAGACAAAATTACGAATCTTGATGCATCAGCTAGACCGGCACACCAAGCCTTATGTTCTAAAATGGGACTGGAATCTGTTGCCTTGCAGGCAAGGTTGTTCGCTATTATATCACCAACGCTACCGCTTCCAGAATAGTCAAATTTAGTATGTGTTTGGATGGCGTTAGTCTATAGAAGCCACTACTATGCCAATCTGGCTACAGGACCTAACTCCATCGCGACGTCGCGCGCTAGCCGTGTGCGACGTCGCGGCGCTGAAACGCGGACGAGCGCTCGGTGACGCATGGTTAGCCGCGGAGCACGAAATGTTCTCAGTGTTTAAGCTCCCAGACCACTTTCTGGCAAGGAACTTAAGATCCCACAGAATGTGGTAGGCAACAGTCTGCAGTAGGACAATTGATCCGAGAATGGATGATAGTGACCTTTTTCCGTAGTATAACCATACTCACGGGTAAAAATTGACCGAAGAAGTTGTAGATTGCAAATACTTAAGCTAGAGAACCATCCACATGACCAGGATTCCTGTATAAACTGTCGCTGATCGTTCTTTTGAAACCACATTCAGCCAAAGGCGTGCCGCGCGTCCCTGTGGAAGCGTTTCTAGCCGTCGGAAGCATCGGACCGCGACAACTCGTCCAATTTCGTCGCGCACCGTGCGCGGCGCCGGGGTTCGCGCGACGTTGGAGTTATGTCTGCCCCCGTCCCAATCTACCTTAGAGAGTAAAAAGAAGAAACTCATCTTCAGTGAACTCAATCAATATCGAAACGAGCTCTCTACATTATAACGTTGGTATGCCGTTAAGGGACTTGATGCCCATGGGGATAGAGCGATGCGTACACGAGTAACCCATCCTAGCGGGAAGACCTAATTAATCGACAAGGAAAGGAACCTTCAATTCGCTGTTTTCTTCCAGATGAGCTACAAAAGGCCTTTTATAGCATGGATCTGATCAAATGCATCAAGGTTATGGAGCCTGTTTTGTTTCACAGCATCCCACACTACTTCAATATTTAGCGCTGGCTAGTAGTTGGTGAAAGCTGGTCGCTTAGTGCGAAACATAACTAAAACTGCTTTTACGGTCCTTACCATCTTACTGAACAACTCATTGCTTTAATGTACACTTAATTAAAAGGGTAGCACGGAAGCAACGGACGCAATAAAGCAGGGCAAACACATGCCGTACGCTGTATCGCCATCAGCCAGTTTTGACGGTCCGAAGATTGCGGACTCCAAGTAGATTCCTAGAATAAGACAGGAAGAGAGTGCTCTGAAAAACCCGGATATTTAATTATTTATTTATTTCACACACCCAACAACGGTGTGCTCAACAAGAAACATAGGAAGAAGCAGTAGGTATGCTGAAAAGGCAACAATAAATAGCGTAAATTGTTCTTAAGTCATTGGGCGCAGGTTTTTTAATTAATAGTGTGCCTAGGAAATTTAAGGAGAAACTGTCTTCAGTATTAATACCTACTCAGCTTGCAATCCTAACCTGCAAATACCCCATCAGTTGGCTATGATATATCACGGAATCGTGTGAGACAGGAAAACGGATGATTGAGGAAATATCTTCTGCCTCTGTAAAGCATCATGAGTCAACAGCACGCATCAATATTTACGTCCGGATGCTTGAAAAGAAAGATTAAATAAACAATCCAACTTAGCACTTTGTTGTTAAGTTGATCGAAAAGTCTTGCAACACCAGCACAACAACATTACAATACAATACATTAATGGAATATACAAAAATTCCGTTCACAATATATTCCCCATCCACGTCTAAGATCCTGCCCCGTCTTTAAGGCAGCCTTTCCGCCAGAATTCCGAGGGCTGTGAGGAAAAGAGTTCAGAAACCTCCATTTCCAGTTGACGTTGGTCATCGAACTCTCTACCTCGAAGATGCTGCTTCAGAGCTCTGAACAGGTGGTAGTCAGAAGGAGCGAGGTATGGAGAGTACGGTGGATGGGGCAGAACTTCCCAGCCTGACATCTCGATTTTCTCGCGACTCACTTTTGCGACCCGAGGACGCGCGTTGTCGTGCAGCAGGAAGACATTTTCCTGTTCTGGACGTTTTTGACGCACGGCGTCGGCCAAGCTCTGGAGCTGGGTAGCGTAGACAGATGCTGGGATTATGGTCTCACTATCCAGCAACTCCCACTAAAGCGTGTCTTCTGAGTCCCACCAGCAACATAGAGGAACCTTCTTTTCGTGGTGTCCACGTTTGGGTTGTCTTGGAGCCGGTTCTCGGCGTGTGAAAGCCATTCGCTCTTGTGGGTGTGCTTAACATAAAGAAACCAGGTTTTATTACCAGTAACAATGTCCTTCAGATAGTGCTTTCTGTGCGAAGAAGCAGCGACTCAACAACACTGATTCGGCATTGCTTGTCAGAGTCCCGCAGCTGATTTAATATCCAAGACGACAACACCTTGTGGTACCCAACGATCTTCAGCTGCCTCACGATGGTGCTTTGCGTACATCCAAGTGTAGCCGCCAATTCGCAAGTGGTTGAATTTGGCTTCACCTTGAAAGCTTCGCGCAAGCTGTCTTCTTCAACAACAGAGGGACGTCCGGAACGAGGTCGATCTTCGAGGGAGATCTCCAGTATTGAAGCCCTGATACCATCGGGCCACTGTGGAATAGTGAGAGACTTCCTCCTTGAATGTGGCGCAGATGTTGGAAGTTGCAGTCCCTGCGGAATGGCCTTGCAGAAGTTCGTAGCAGACGATAGGTCGTAGGATGCTGCTGCTTATCGCTGGCATTGTTGCAATTCGTAATTCGTACTCGGTGAGACCTTATATATTAGGGTGTCCCATAATTTTCTGGGCTATTTGAACCATAAGTCTTTAGCGCGTTATAACTTCTTTATACAAAATCCAAACGGGATGTTCTCTTGGCAGAAGAAGGCGATTCGAATATGTTTCGCAATAAGATATTGATTACCTCTATCGGCCTGCTGCCCGCACTTTGGCAATTTCTCAAAAATGGAGCAGAAATCGACGTATCGCGACTTGTTTCTTCATCACTTCCGTTCTGGACAGTCTGCGTACGCTGCTCACAATGGTATCGTTGCTTTGTTAGGTCCTGACGTGCGCAGCAAGTTCACGTGTGAAACTTGGCTCAATCATCTCCGGAAGGGAATGTACAGCATTACGGACAAGAAGCATACTGGAAGAGCGATCGGACCGAATGAACGGCGAGTGCTTGCAGCAGCCAGGAGGCAACCTGCCATAAGCGTAAGGACGATATCTAAGGCTATCAATACTCCACGTGGCACTGTTCATCGTTACCTGAAACAAAGCGGAAGAAGGGCAGTCTTGCCAGGATGGATCCCGTATGCACTGACTCCGTCTCAGAGGTGAGAGTGAGTGGTCACCTGTCAGAATAATCTCAACCGCGCAAGAACGGCTGCGTGGTTGAACACGATTGTGGCACAGGACGAGAAGTGGTGCATGTACGATAACACCACACGGGTGATCCAGTGGCTTTTGAAGCACACAAGACCAGAACGAATTCCGAAGCTGTCACAACATGGGAAGAAGATATTGCTTTCATTTTGGTTCACGAGTCGGCAAGTCCTGCACTACTCGCTTTTGCCGGATGGGCAGGCGATTACATCAGACTTGTTCATTGAAGATATGCTGGACACGAAGCGTAAGCTGCTTGAGAATACCCAAGATTCGGTACTATTCGTGTGTTAATATATAATGCGCGACCGCATCAAGCGAAACGAACGCAGGAGGCGGTGGGAAAGGAGTCTATCTAAATTGCGGCACATCCTGCGTATTCACCAGATATCAGCCCTTGTGGCTATGCTGCATTTAGAGGTCTTGCTCCTTTTTCCATGAGCAAACGATGCTCGTAACGTCAAAAGGTTCAGTGCGCAATCGACGAATGGATCGGCAGCAGGCCAGCTTCTTTCTGGTAGAATGCAAAGAACTCTCTGCCCAATCGTTGGAGAAAGGTTGTGGCCACAGATGGAGAATATATCATTTGACTACCCTTGATCATTATCCTGTTGTAATAACTTTTAATAAAGATGGTATGATAGCCAGAAAATTATGGGACACCCTAATAGTATGCTTGAGAACTTCGAGAATGTACTGAGACGTTGCCACACGAGATCAATACTGCAAGAGCTTTAACAAATTTAACAGGCAGTAGCGTAAAGTGTTGCAAGACTTTTCAATAAATCTAATACCTTCTGGTGACAATGCAGTGACGAAAGCTTTAGCGCTTCAGTTCTACTTCACGCAAATTCTTAGATCTCAACACAATGCAAGCTATTGGAACGGACCAAAATACTATCAAGCAAGGTTGTACGCCTAGTAGTAGGTGTAGGTGGAAGGATACTGCCGATCCCAACGAGCGGGAGGGCAGGGGATGTTTCCTCTATTAATGCAGTCATTAGACTAGTAGACAATATCAATAGGCGTGCAGGGGAAAAAGTCCCTTGCAGTGCGTGCTAACATATGTAGAGTGAAGAAACTATAACCTAAGTAATGGGAGTTGTTTACAGATGCGACAAAAGAGACACCTGTGTTTGGAGGTAAAAGTCGTACCTAAAAAAACTAAGTGACGAGAATAAACTCTGAAATGTTTAGGTATGCCAACAGTGGAAGGAAGTCTAGGACAACTGTTCAAACCGCCAAAGCGAAGGAAAACGAGATCATACATTAAGTAGGCTTTATACTGCTTGAGCAAACATCACAGATCATGTTGGTGCGATTATTGCAGACTTGATAAATGGCCGTCTGCAGAGATACAGCTCTCAAGCTCCAAGGGAATGAGTCCAACGTTGATACTCAGCACACATTCTGCGACACAGCCACTCTCTCCATATCGCCAATCTGATCGCACTGACTCAATGACGGAGAACTGTTCGAGTTGTCGCGGTGAGATTTTGTTGGCAATTTGTTTAATTCAGAGCTGGCTCACAGTTGCATCACGGCAACAGTGGCGCACATGGGCCGGACTCGTCAACGTCTACAGCAATTTAACAGAGAAAATTACAGCCGAAATCCTGATAGCGCGGCTTATCAAGCGGTATGGTGAGCGATATGCCGCCTTATCTGAGTTTTCCGCTGTGTAAGTCACAGTTATGTAAGTCGTTGATGAATCCGACTCCTGCGTCAGTCACCCGTCGCAAGCCTGATGGCTGAATATGCGCAACGTTCATGCGGACATTTTATGCTTTTTCGCGCCGCGCACTATACTCATATTCGCTCATTCAGCATGATAGCCAATATGATAGCGTCGATAGGGCCCTTTGAGCATTAAGGCCTCTGGTACAGCAATGGCCGTTGCAGTGGTATAGAACGGTAGGGCGATGGGGGATAGATCAGCTGTTGCCATGTGATACAGCAACGCAGTCGAAGCGCCTTTGCGGAAATGATGAAAAATTGTGGAAATCCGATTGCTAGAATCTTCAAGCCTTATAATAAACACCAATAGAATTAGAAAAAGGGTACTTAACTGATTAGTGCCCGTAAATGCGGAACTACGTGAGCAGTTACGTGGTTGTTCCAGCGAAAATATCCGATGAGGCTATTGGTTTAAGTAGTGAAACCTTTCCTTCTTTCACAACAAACAAAATAATGAAAACAAGTTTATTACAAATCAGATAAAACGACGAAACTGTCAGAAGTCTAAAGCAGGTTGAGTGGGTAGTAGTGACGTGAGAAGTCTGGTCGATGGTGAGAGTGACGCCACTAGTAATGTCGGTTACTGGGGTAAGACGTTATTGTAGCACCCAGAGACGATGCGGCATTGCGGCGCGGGATTTATGCGAGGAATTTCCGGGAGTCAAACACAACAGGGTTCGCGAACTCCTGCCCTAGTCAACGGCGAAACCGTCCCTTCCAGCAGCAAATTTGGATTTTCCTCCCTCAAGCGAGGGTAGCAACAGAGAGAAGATACCTAGCAATCACTAGAGCGGGACTAACAGAGAAGAAAAAGCGGCGGCGAGCTCCTCGCAACGGTGCAATCCTCGCAAGTAAGGCATCTGTTATACTCCCGCGGGAGCATCCGCGGAACGTCCGCGGACCAATGGTGCACGGCGGAGGCGGGCGTGGCGGGCCGCGACGAGTGGCCCGGCGCGGGGTCCCGGCGCGATTCCCGCCCTTCCGCGGATGCTCCCGCGGGAGTATAACAGGGGCCTAACACTGAAAGGCCTCCTTTAGACCCCGTTGCCGCCACATTCCGCGCCAATATAGCCGCATTGTCACTGCGTATCGCAGTGACTACCGTAATCCATAAAAATCAATGCGAAGGCACCTGCTGTCGTCCACATCTCGAATGAGGCTTTTGGTTCGGGTTCTCGCCGAGACCAAGCAAGCCCTCAATCCCTCCATAGACGGTGGATTGGCGGCAGACTTGTCTGGGAAGGACAAAACACTGTCTTGTCATCAACTAGCCACCGTAGTTCATTGTACAGGCCAAATGCGCATTTAAAGTGTCTCTACGACATCATATAGTTTTATATGATGTTGCGTGAAGCCTCTCAAAAAGGGTTGATTAATGCCGTCATATGTCCTTTTGGTCCCTTAAGGGTAGAAATGTATGCGGTTTTTGATAAACAAAAACGCCTTTTGAAGGAACCCAATGGGATCAGAATCCTACAGGATTAGCGATGGTTAAAGGCGTGGAATAGAAAACCTAAAGCAGAGACGAAGAGGTAGAACAGGCAAGAAGGGAAACTTTGGAAGAACTCTATGAGTTGAAATTGCAACAGTAAAGGCGGCAAAACGTGTTCACTGCTCGGATCTATCCTAATTGAGGGCACAGAAATAAACAGCATGTAAGAAATTTATCTGGGATTCACGGAGCACCTTAAAGAGAACAAAATAGAACCTAAAAACAAACAAACAAATGAGCCAACAAACAAACAGAAAAAATCGCCGCGGTTTTAAGTTGTCTTCGCGGACAAACCGCATTCACACCTCGCTGACCGCCGCCTGACATGTTATAACCATGATCTGTCATGTGGGGGAGGCATATAAAGCCGCTTGCGGCGTACTGACATGTTATAACACGGATCCACAATGGTGACGGGGCGCACATCGCTTTACAACCGTGGTGAATGTTTTTATTTTAGCTGTAATTTTTGTTTTTCTGCGAATTTTGTCAGCTTTTGCCCTATTTTGCCCTCTAGAACCCGCTTCCTGAATCCCTAGTCATTTTTTTCAGTTGTTGGTTTTAATTATGTGCTCTTCTCCCGACTGGGTAGATCCCATTGCTCTTTTAATATGTAATAGCATCGAGATGAAAACGCGAAGTGTTGGCACTAGAGGACTATTACTACAGAATTAGGGCTCAATCTCAGCAGCAATAAATATGATATAACAAGATCTTAACGCATATGAAGTGATCGAAGCAAGTTCTGAGCGCATATTCGTATGCGTAGTAGTGACAGCAGGTAAATTACCGAGATAAAACCGATAAGTAAATAAAATCTTGACCTTCGCAGAAGATGTCACACCTAAAAACCTTCGACGTCACACATTTTCTTGGTTAAACATTAAAATTTCTTGTGATTTTAGATGCAGTGAAACTCAGCAACAACATTAGTTCATCGACAAAGAAAGCAAGCAATACCATGAGCGATAGCTTACCGAGCGTTGTTGGTTCTCCAGGGCCGAGTACATCAGGTGACTTTTAGAAGCTGGTTTAAATCGATTTCAAACCAGGTGTGGGAAGAAAAATTGTCGACACTGGAAACTTAATAGAAAAGTGTGCTTCTGGTAATAAGGCTTCGGCAATACAGACCTGTGTCATGCCCATGTCGGTGCCCACAAAACACTCAAGCAGAGAATGAGTTGCTCGCTACCCATTCTCAAATCCTTGATGAATGCTTCGCCCGCATGACCCTTCAACTGTTCAGTTGCCGTGCAATCGCGGGCTTCTGTAAAGATATAGTCGTTTCCGATAGGCTTACCAGGGAAGAGTCTCAGGCGTAGGTCTGAACGGAGGAAATGGATAGCACTGCAAGAATCTCCACCCTTCATACTGTAGAAAATCATGTTTCGTTTTTGCTGAGTACTTGAACCCAAAGAGCCACGGACCCTCGAAGTTGGGGTTACAGTATCGCACCGTCAGCGCGTGCCCCCGTGCATACGTGCGCGCTGACCTATGGGACGTGGCGAAAGGCTTTGCGGTATACGAGTCGGCGGCTCAGTAGGGCGCGACGCTGCTTCACAGGTATTAGGCCAAAAGTTCAACTCCCGCGCTATGCACTAAATTTGCGCTTTTCATGACCGCTGCCTCCTTTACCAATTTGCTTCCTGCACGTCTCCTACACATTTATTTCACTCTAGATTGTCAAATAAGGGTCATATTCATGATCGGCACTCCAGATAACCCCTTTAGACGAGGTTTTGCGAAAACGGTGTTTATTACCTTACCATTATACACTACCTACTGTAACTTCCCGTACTCCACCGTAATACCAAAAACAGATGTCCAAGTTCGACTATCAATAAACCTTGGCATGCTGACTTCAGATCGATGTTGTCTTATTGAGCTGGTAGCCAAAGTTGTTATCACATTTATTCGACTCGGCTTACGTTTCGGCGACCTCACCTTCGTCAGAGCCTGAAGAAGTCGAAAAACACTTATGAAACTGTCCTCCCAAACACCATTTCATTCTACAAAGTACTAATCTTGAGGAGATATAGCGACAAGATCCAACATGACAGTTATGAAGGAACGACTGACCTTATCGGTGGATGCCGAGACGGACCACCAGTCACCCGAAGCTGGACTAGAACGTGGGTGAATGAGTCTACCCCGCGGACAACCCGACTTAAATACACTGGGGGTCAGACCAGATAGATCAGAACCCGCAGAGCTCGACGAAGGGTGCCAGTTCTTGGGTTACCGCCAGACACTCCTCCTTCCGGTTGACCTGGGGATTCCTAGCCGTGATCCACAGCGCCTCAAGGGTCTTGCGCGCCGATATATCACTCTCTCGAGCTAAAAAGGACACAGACACCTGCAGCATCGCGCCCGCATGACATCGGACCCTGTGCTCCCCCAAGAAGTTTGGACATTGCCTTTTCTAAGGCCGTCCAAATGCTCCTTAACCCTGATACATAGGGGTCTGCCCGTTTCCCCTATGTAGTCCTCACCACACTCATTGCATGACATGTTGTTGACAACTCCAGAGGTCATGCAATCCCCCTCCTTCCCATTAGGACACACAACACAGGACGGAGTGGAACCTGTCCTGTCGTAGCCACGATTCCGAACCAGCTGCACCTTCAAGTTAGCGGGAGGAACATCAATGATCCTCACCATATCTTGAAGATCAGCTGCACGCACACACTTTCGATTTTCTCTGCTCATCTCGTCTGCAATGAAGGGCACACAGAACAGTACCTTGTCGCGTTCTTCCTCGTGACGAGGCGCATTGGCTTGCGCCCTGCGCCTATTCCGCCATTGCTGCGTTGGGTAACCGTTGCTCCTTGCGATGTTTATTGCCATTTTCATGGACAACGATCTTTGTTCGCCATCAGACGAGACTGAGCTGGCCGTTCGGAACATGCTTCTGATAATGCCCGCTTTAGTACTAGAGGGGTGGGCAGAACGGTAGTGAATGAGCATATTCTTGCTTCTGGGCTTGCGATACCATCTGGTTTTGATGGCTCCATGAGCAAGGTGGACCTGGACATTCAGGAAAGCAAGCCAACTTTCTGTAGGTTGTTCTCGTGTAAGCTTTATATGTTCTGACTGCTGATTCAGCAGTTCAAAACAAGTGTCCAACTCAGTTTGAGTGGAGCAAAACATAAAGCAGTCGTCTATATACCTACAGTAAAGAGTAGGCATGCGTTCCAGGATTGGGGCTTCCACCTTAAACATGAAAGCGACCGCTAGCACAGGAGCTAACCTTTGTCCCATGGTCAGCCCTCTAATCTGCCTGTAATACTCTCCTGACCACTTGAATACGTTGCACATAAGGCATTCATTGACCAGTGTCATAACCTGAGACACACTGAGACCGTACAGGTTTACACACGTTTGACGCTCAGTGAGAATTTCAGACACGGCCTGCAAAACGCATTCCCTTGAAACGTTGGTGTACAGTGACGTAACGTCAAAGGATTCCATAACGTATTCTTCTCCCGCTCTAATTGCACGGAGCTTTTAGAGGAAAGCATTGGTGTTAGGCAGATGTGAGGGTATAAACCTAAGGAGCTGAACCAGAACTAAGTTTAGCAGCCAGGATATGCGGTCTGTGGGGCCATTGACATTACTTATGATGGGCCTCACTTTGAAAGAGGAAGGGCTAGCGATGGTCGTACCTTCTGGAGGCAATTTGTGGGTTTTGATAAGAAGGTATAACACGGGACATGATGGAGCATCACATTTCAGCCGTGTTATAACAGTCTTAGGGAGCCTCGCCGACTTAGCAACTTCGGTCCACATACGGTTTAGCCGACGATACTGTCTGGGAAATTCCTGAACAGTAGTAGGGCTATAGATGGTGTGATCTTGTAGATGTGATCTTGTGATAGCCCTATCCATATCTTGGGACAACACAACGACTCCCCACCCTTGTCACTGACGGTGACTCTTACTGCTCCAGAGCTAGCCAATTCCTTTATTTCTTCGAAGGCGAGGTCGCCGAAACGTAAGCCGAGTCGAATAAATGTGATAACAACTTTGGCTACCAACCCAAAAACAGATGCTTTAATGGCGGTTTAAATCAGCTCACTTCCTACACATTTCCTACACATTCAATCTAAATCGTCAAATAAAGATTTACTTTGAGCTGTGGATCACCCACTTTTCTCACTTTCCATATTATACAATGTTTTGTGTTTTTCAGCGAATGTTAAACAGTGGCCTCACAGCAGGTACGAGTTACAGCAGGTACGGAAGACTGGGGCTGTCGAGGTCTAATCACCGATTTCGTCGATTCTTCGTCTAATGGGGTTATTTGGGCTGCTGATCTCGAATCTGACATGCGCTTTTGAAGTTTCGGCCGATTACGGTAGGTCACATTAGGTACGTGTGACTAGGGCTGTCGAGGCCATAATCACCGATTTTGTCGACCCTTCGTCTATGAGGGTTATTTGGGGTACTGATCACGAATTTGACATGCTTTTCTCGTATTACGCTGGAGTAAGGTAGATTACAGTAGGTAGGGGTGAATAATGGTAGGGTAATAGTGACCGTTTTTTCCCAAACCTCGTCTATAGGTGTAATCTGTGGTGTTGATCACGATATAACATATGACACTTACTTGACAATTTAGAATAAAAAGATGTGTAGGAGATGTATAGGAAGCAAATTGGTAAAGGAGGCAGCGGTCATGAAAAAATGCAAATTTAGTGCCTAGCACGGGATTCAAACTTTTGGCCTAGCACCTGGGAAGCAGCGTCGCACCCCGTTCAGCCATCGACTCGCTTGCACAGAGGTTTTCGCCGCGCCCCATACAACAGCGCGCGCACGTATGCACATGGGCACGCGCTGATGGTGCAATCCTGTATCCCAACTTCGAGGTCTCGTAGCTCTTTGGGTTCAAAACACTCAGCAAAAACGAAACATATTTTTCTACTATGTGAAGGGTAGAGGTATAAAGGTTAGATATAGGTGGTGTTCAGGGATGGGCGGAAATTTTGAAAATTTTCCCAGAAAACAGAAAACAGAAAATCGCTTTCGTCAGAAAACAGAAATCAGAAAACAGAAAAGCCAAAAACGCCAGAAAATCAGAAAACAGAAATCAGAAAACAGAAAATTTGGAAATGATCACACGATCTAATTATTTTACCCAAAGATTCATTTTTCCAGTAGCAAATGCTTTTGTATGACTAGAAATGTAGTCGTAGACCAGCGTTTTATTTTGTAAGCGTTTATAAAAATTTCTACTACATTCCAGTCTACTGCAATCAGCAAGTTGTAAATCGGGACAGATAATGGTCCCACTAGTAAGAAACTTTTAGAGTACCGAACACGATGAATCAGTGATCACTGTTTCCATATTTCAACTCAATTGCTTGAGTTTGTAGACCCACTCTCGCAACATACTCTAAAGCTGTGCAGAGATTCGTTGAGTATTACTGGCTCCGCTAGAATCTGCATTCCTAGTTCGTTTCGTTCTTGGCCATACTTTTCCTTGTAGTAGCCTAGTTTCCGCGTAACTGAAAGTTCTCAGGCCAACTTACCAATGCTCTTTACAGCACCTAGTTACTGCTTAGCCGACTAAAGATGATGTGCACTGGCTTGGTGCCTTACAGAACAGTACGAGATTTTGACTGAAGGGGCTGTCAGCACAACAGATCTTAGGTGAAGGTGTCTTTTTGAATGCGTAGACACCATATAATGAAGACCGAGCATATACCCTCTTCATCACATTATTATTTTATCTCATATCTATATATCATATTACATCTCAGTGGAAGACCAGCAGAACCGCCTTGCTGTACAGAGGAGTGCATGACATTAGCAACAATCGCCCGGTCTGCCTGATGTACGTAGTCAATAAGCTGTTAACTCGAGTCCTCCTGAATAGGATCGGCAGAACGCTAGATGAAGTACAGTCATACGAACAAGCAAGATTTCAGAGAGAATTCAGTACGATCGACCACATACACATCATTACGAAGCTTATCGAAGTGTCGCGAGAGTACAAGCTGCCGCTGCATGTTCACCTGAAGAAAGCATTCGACTCTGTCGAAACTGAAGCGGTCGTCGAAGTCCTGCTCGTTCAGGGCGTTCCTACTGTGTACATCAGAGTCCTTCGAGAGCTGCAGAGTGGATTCACGACAAGGATCTCGCCATTCTACAACAACGTCGTTGCCAAAGTGAACAGAGAGGTTCGATAAGAGGGTACAATTTCCCCGGTTCTCTTCTGCGCCACCCTTCAAAACGTCATTCGACAACTAGAATGGGAAGACGTGAGAGTGAAAGACGACAGACGGCACCTACACCATCTAACACCGAGCGCTAGCCAGGCAGAGCAAATGCTTTCTGGCTTCGATCGTGTATGTGGAACATTGGACTGCAGCTGCATCTTACAAAGACGATGTTCATGAGGAACGGACAAGTTTCTGACGCCCCACCCTCACTCAATGGAACGAACATCTTCGAATGCTCCAGATACGTGTATCTGGGTCGTGAAGTCAACATGACCAACTAACTAGCGCCGGAGCTGGGAAAGAGGATGCGAGCGGCTTGAGGAGCTGTCAAGAGAGTCGTGGAGAAGACGCAGAACGTCGGGTTCCGTACCCACCTTTTCGACTTCACTGTTCTTCCTGCCCTAAAAGACGCATCAGAGACCTGGGCTCTACGAAAGCAGGATGAACAAGCGATCAGTGTCGCGTCGCGGGGAATCGAGAGGACAATGCTCGGAGTGACACGACTCACGCAAGTGAGAGAAGGCCTCGGGACTTCCGAGCTTCGGCGACGTTCGAAGACCAGGGACGCTGTCGCATAGGCCAAGTCGTCGAAAATTAGGCGGGCCACGTAATGCGCTTCGCAGACGCCGAGTGGACGAGAGCCATCACCGACTAGACTCCACGGGATGTCAAGAGAACACCAGGATGCCCACCTACGCGTTGGTCGGACTTCGTCAAAGCCCTGAATAAACAATACGACGCTCTTCGTGTCCCTCGTGCGAAAAGGATTCTTTAGATACCCTGGCACGTGGCATGGACGTGTTGAGACGCTGCTGCCCGCTTGAACAGCTCGATGATCAATGGGACGACAGATGATATAAGTGATAAATGAGAAATTTCGTGTATCAGTACTGTATCATTACAGCAGCGAAATCGAAGGTAACTAAAACTTTTCTGTCTCTTACTAATTTGTGACACCAAGGAGGAATCTTCATAGTTAGAAAAGCAGCTTCGACGAAGGCTCCGCAGAAAGCGATATTGGGGATGACCGACCAACAGTGACCAATTTTTAAACCGGAGGTGGAGAATAACGCTACCCACAGTAACTCTAGGACAAGTGGTTAGTTAGTGATACTAGTTTTAAAGTTTTAATATAAAATTTTTAGTGATAGTTCATGAGTATGCGGCGCAATTACTACACGAGCACATCCAAAAACGCCACATGCTTTCCATTTAAGATGCTCTAGAAATACTATTGTGGAATGAAGCTCACTATTCTATAATACTTTTTGGATTCCTTTCATTAGATTTCTGTGATAACATTTTGTTCGTAATTCTATTTTCTGTTTTCTGGCCAATTTTTGGCCATTTTCCCAGAAAACAGAAAACAGAAAAAATTTGTCAAAAATGGCCAGAAAATCAGAAAACAGAAAACAGAAAACAGAAATTCCGCCCATCCCTGGTGGTGTTAACACTATACTACACCTCCTTAATATGAGAACACTGAAAAACACGGGAATGTTGGTTAAGGCTTAACCTCACAACTTCACAAATCTGCTAGATCTACGTTCGCAGCGATTTACTCTGGCACGTATGATTTCTTTGCCATGCCCGTCGCGTTAGCAATGTCACGTGTTTTTGTCACACGAATTTTGAACCCAATGTCAACTTCGCTGTTTTGCAGATTTGGATGAACCGAAAATCACATTCGATTCGGCGGCACTCATACCCAATCCTCGTGGAAAAAGCAACGAATCGAAATCGCTTACCACCTCGACTTCGGCACCATTGACGAGTGCCAGTGTTCTACAACCAACATCCAGAAGTTTCGTGCCGCCGAAGAAGACACCGGATCCAATCAAAATGTCCGAAGCGAAGAAAGCTGCAGCGGCGGCCAATAAAAAACCAGAGAATGAGAAGCAGAGGAAACGCGAGAGGAAACGCTCATCAAAAACCAGATCTAGGAAAAACGATCCGAAGCATGGTCTTGCTAAGCATTCCCGTTCAGAATTGATGAACAGACCACGGCGAAAAATCATAAGTAGGTTTTCGAGACCATGCAATTTTATTTCATTGGAAAGGTTCCCAACTCAAGGTGAGGTTTTGCGATGCCCATTTCGGCAGGATGTAGGACCCTGCGTGCGGAGTCCAGAACCACAGTTAGTTTTTGCTGAACGCTTTTTTGAAGACCTGAAAAGGATGTCTGAAAGCCTGCACGCAACCATCATCAACCCCTACGACACTCCACAGGGTGTGCCTCGGCGGCGCAGTTGGTAGGAGAGACGCCTCATAGAAGCAGACCGGAAGTGTTTTAAGTTCGAGTCCACGAACTGCCGGGACTTTTGCACGTATTAGTTTGTTGTTATTTCGCATGCTCATGCTCACGGAAGTCAATTTTAGACCAACAATGCTTACAACAAACCAAGGCTGTCTATTTGCGCCTTGATAAGTGCTAGTTTTTCAACAATGTCTATTTGCACCACCACCATATCATACCGTATCACCAATAATACCGTAACTGCACACAAGTACGCGCAGATTATGGTTGAATATTATGGACCCGGGTCATATCGGTACATAAGTGTGCTAAAAATATCGTTCTCACCCAAACGTGTTGTCGGCCGACTACTTTCCACCTTCACACTGGATTTCACATCTCCGATCCGGTCTATAATATTCAACCATAAGATACGCGTATGCCATAAAAAGACTCCTCCTGGACGCCATATATGAACATGTCGACTGTCAGGAAGAAGAGGCGGTTCACTTTAGAGGTAGTATAATGAAAATTGGACCTTTCTAAGTCTGTCATATGTTCCTTGCCATGGAGGACATTGTTCGTCACTGGCTTATGTAATACGCTGTTGGTATGACAAGCGCTTGTATTTTGCTTGCTTCGTAGATTTGTACCATAGCTATTGACTAAAAGGGAAGACAGTACAGGACTTTTTAAATCGAGAGAAATGACATGGAGTAGATAGCCATTGTTGAAAAACTAGCACTTATTAAGGCGCAAATAGACAGCCTTGGCTTGTTGTAAGCATTGATGGTCTAATATTGACTCCTGTGAGCATGAGAAAGCGTAATGACAACAAAATAATGTGCAGAAATTCCGGCAGTTAGCGGACTCGAACTTAAAATCCCTCCGGTGCGCTTCTATGAGGCGGCACCCCTAGTAACTGCGCTGCCGAGACACACCTTGTAGGGTGTCGCAGGGGTTGATGGTAGTTGCGCGCACGCTTTCAGACCTCCTTTCCAGGTTTTTATAAAGGCGTTCAGCAAAAACTAACTGCGGTTTGGACTCCGCTCACAGGGTCCTGCATCCTGTCAACTTAGCTTCGCAAAAGCTCACCTTGAGTTGGGAACTTTTCCTTGTAAGGTTACAGAGGAAGTAACAGTGCTCTCGCTTTCCTCATTGATATTGAAACTAGCGTCACCATATATTGCCAGAAAACAGCGAAGCGATCACCTTCTCAAAGCTTTTTGAAATGACAAATGTTTCGAGAACATAATTAGTAGGAAGATAGCCTAAATTCTGCCTCACCGTATTTCAGTACAGTAGATGTAGGAATCAAAAATAATATGAAGTTGAACTCGCGCGTTATTTGTGTACGCTGTTCCTTCCAAATAAGGTAAGATTTTCGGATGTAAATTTGCACTGCATAATATAGCTTTAATGCCGAGCTATGAAATTCCGACCTCAGGTCATTTATATTAGCGTCGAAATAAACACATTTATGACGACGAATCCAGTAGCAGTCGTCTGGAGCAGTGATAATCACCCTATGTTCCTTTTTTCTGTCATTGTTTCTTGAATTCTATAATATCCCTTCTTTAAAATATGTTCCTGAGATTCTGGAGTTCTATAAAAACGGGCCAGTCCATTGTTCATCTGCTCTCACTAACGTAACCATAAAAGCAATGAACTAAGAAGTAAATCTGCAAGGGGCGTACACATGAGACAATCATGCAAGCCTTGTCGACAGAAGAAATGCTTTCATTTTCAATCACAATTATTCCATGCACTTTTTAGTTGATCGAAAGCTTCTGCCCGAGAGTCCAGAGGTGTCGAAGAAAGTGAGTTGAAATGCAAGTTGCTCCTTATTTTCAGGATTGTAATGTTGTTATAACGTTGTTTTGTTGCAACCAAATTTCTAACGCCAGACGCTGTTCGTATCCTCACTTCTTGCTGACCCTGTGGGAATGCTCTACGTAACCGTTTGTGCAGTTTTATCATGCCAACACCACACCTTGTGGAACCGAGCAGCACTCGACCGTATACCGCGATAAGCCGGTCTCTGATGTTAATATAATGCGATGGGACTATATCAGGAAGATAGTGCGCTCCGATCCACCGTTCTAAAAGTATCACGCTAAATTTGAGAGCAACGAGGCACCCGGCAGCGCGTCAGGATGTACACCAGCCTCCTGCTGAGGCGTGGCGTCAAAAGATACCTCCGCTGTTCTGCGGACCGAGAAATTTTGCTTTGCGTCTCAAAGGTTTTGTAAGGCAGTCGCTAGACTCTCGGTGAAGCATAGGGGGTTGGGGTTCGGTGAGCAAGGAGATTGAGAGGAAGATCGTATTCCCCCCGGCGAGGGCGTGGTCATATTTCATACATCCTGGCCATCTCTGAGCGTCATAATTTCCTTTGAAGACGATGAATTGTAGGTGGACAGGCAACAATCGTTCAATTTGGCCACTACTCATGCCATCACGTTGCACTGTTTCGGGAGTATACTGCGCCAGTAATAACATTTACCACACTGTATTGAACGAATGTTAGTAAGCCTAAATCCAGCTTGTATTCTGCCAAACGATTCAGCCCACCGCTAAACTATAGGGCAAATACGCGAAAGAAAAACTGCTCCGTTGTTTTTATGCACGTATATGTCTTCTAAAAAACTAGTACGAGAGAGGAGGTTGCCATACGTTTCCATGAAGCTTCGCGTTTCAGGTCGCAAAACAGGTGGATCATAACGCAGCGATTGAAAACCGAGAAGTCAAGCATTAGGAGCAGTTATAATCTGACCAATTTGTGATCATCTATAACGTCGATTCCTTCAACAAATTTGAGTATCGTAGACATAAGACAAACATATTCCAGTTTCTTGGTCGTTATTGATAAGATTTCTCGTGCAAAACAGGCAATAAATTGTTCTTAAGCGTAGAAGCACCCACATGTACGAAGATGGTTGAGGCAGCTCATCTCAATCCTAAGCCATGATATGGGCAGTGCATCTTCTCAGAAGTCTAACTAGGCCCAAATAGAAAAAGCGTTGTTTGCACCCAGGAAAGAAATGCAGAGGGCAATTCTTTTCTGGCAGACGTAGGAATGATGATATAATATACAGGGTGCGCCAAAATTATGGCGACTGTACATGCGCGTACAATTTGATCTCCCTCCAGTTTTTTATCTGCTTTCATTGTTTTATTGCGTCGATTTGTTCATGCCTATCTCAATCAAGCACAAAAATAAATAGTTTTTCAAGATGGTGAAGCGTTCGTGCCACCGTGCTTCAATCACTGAGTTTCACCGTCGGGGCTTCTCGGCACGCGATTTTCACCACCGTCTTGGAGTTCATCGGAGTGTTATATATAGATCCATCAAACACCTGGGAACCGAGGATGATAGATCAGGACGAGGAAGACACGTATCTGTGACAAATACGAACAACATCAGGACGGTACTTTCGCTAGTGGCCAGCAAACTCTCCGGATTTGGATCTGATGGATTCCACTGTCAAGTTTTGTTTTGGAAGCCAAAGCCTGCGGGAAATCTCACTGCTCTTTGAATTCTTTCAAGGAAGCTCTAGAGAAGGCGTGGGATGAACTCGACGCGACATACTTGCGTGCCACTGTCGATGCCTTCCCAAAGCGCCTCAAAGTTTCGAGATGACTGCGGTGACACTGCAACTTGCCTAATCACTAGAGTGACGCCACGCGGTTCAACGTAGAAGTATGCACGGCCACAACCGCAGTCTCGAAACCTCAAACTTGGGTAATTAAACCTTTATTGTAACTAACATAACATGGCAACATTGCGAGTAACAACAGAACAGTGAAACATGAGATCGGTGACATTAATGATAAGAATCACAAAAATTATGACGTCCCACTTCTCACATGACTCGTCCCCGTGGACCGCGATAGACGATTGACCATGACAGACCCTCGCTTCCCAACGATGTTCGTCCCATTTTACTACTTGCTCCTTCTTGATGAACGAATGACAATTCCCGCGCTTCCCTATCGGGTTCCCAGCTGAAATCCCAGCGCTCCCTCGCGTTGATCCCAGCTATGCAGATAGAGGAGAACCCCAGAGACCCCAACGGAAGAACAAATAAGAAAAAAGAGAAGACAACGATGTGTCGAGGTCGACGACTGATGTCCATTGGAGCGCCCCCCCCCCCCCTCCACCGATGCTCGCTTCCCGCCACGACGGCATCGACCTGAACAATTATCGATGGGTCACGTTTGCGATCACCACATTTGTGGGCCACGAAAATCTTCGGCTTTTTCTTTGTTTATCACGATACTCCTCTCGTCCGCCCTCACTGTACCGTAAAAAAAGCGAACCATTCGCCGGCACAGTCGCCTCCACGAGTGGTCTCTCGCCTAATTGTCGGCTCCGATTTCTTACATGTCTCGATCCCTTACATGTTTAAATTCCAGCCTGTTCTGTTCCTTGGCCTGTCAAAATTGCCTTAACATGCCATGTCTTGCCTGTTGAAATTGCATTACCATGCCATGCTTTGCCTGTCAAATAGCCTCACTTGTCAAATAGCTTTTGACCGTCTAGCAAGCTCAGCCCATCCACTATATCTTGTTGCTCGCTCGGTTTTAAATGTAGATCATTAACATAAAGGTTTAATTACCCAAGTTTGAGGGACAACGTACGCCGTATCGCGCAAGGTCCACAAGGTCGAAATCCGCGTGGCACTCTACAAAAAGAGGAAGGCGAGCAGAGGATTCGAGAGGATCCTTAACCACCGACCAAAGGACCTCCAAGGCTACAACAGCCAGCCGCGATAGGTCGGCTTTGCCGACACAAGGCCTTTGTCAACACCGATGGAGATGTCTTCGAATTTCAATGTTGTGTATAGTTTACAATAGACTAATTAACATTACCGCATCGTTGGTTTCTCGAAAAGGCTGCATTTTCGCTTTCGACGATTTGAATACCTCGTGGCCATTATTTTTAACGCACCCTGTATAGGAGAGCTTAAGAGCGTTTGCGCATCCTGAAAGTAAAAATAACCTTATATAAGTTCAGGTTCTAGTTCTGATCAACTCATTATGACGACAATAGCTGGAGGGAGAAAGTAGAGCCATAGCTACGCGATGACTCCATCGCTGCATGAAAAAAGGGAATGAGTTCGTCGCGTGGCGATGGTGATATTTGCGAACGATGAGGTGTTCGCGGCAGACAATGTCTGAACACCTCGCGACGGCGCGACGCGAGGTCGCCTGATCGATATGGGAGATTATCAATACATGCATCACGCCGGGATAATTAACACTTGACATAATGCTATGAACGACCCCTTGGACCATAGCAATGCTCCAGTGCGAAATGTGACAGTTGAAAAACTGCTACTGCTGGCGGATCGTGGCGGCAACCAGCGGGTATCCTATTGGTACCCACTGTAGCCGTCTACTTCACAGTGAAATAAAATGAGCAACAGTCGGCGAAGTGGAGCATTCGTCTAGAGGTTGTGTACCTTTTTGGATGTGTTGAACCATTTCTGGAGGTACACTGATGTCTTGCTTTATCGAGTGGCGCAGAAGAGCACCTTTTATGCTAGAGAGCTTCGATGTACCTAGCTCTGAACAGTGTCATTTGGACCCATATCATTTTGTAGACAGTAATTTCGTTTTCATTTAACACTGTTGCCCCGTTTCTCGTACTTTGCTTCATTGCACCTCTCAATGTTCTTGAGGCGTTTAGAGTTTTTTCTTCAGCTGAGTGAATATCGATGCTTCGACGAGAAACTTGTGTCTTCGCAAATTACAACGGCAAAAATGTGCTAAATTGAAAAGTTGAAAAATATACGGACGTAGAACAACTACGTGAGAAACTAGCAATATAAAACTGTTACGACCGGTTAAACTGCCGACAATTCTTCAGCAGCCTCTTTACGTGAAGTCCAGTGGACTTCGGTCCAGTCTGCAAAGCAGTATCGATGGTACCGACAATGCATGCAGTACACCGCTCGTTTTTGTTCCACTTTTAAGTGATATCTCTTCGATTGTATAGATTCTTGCGGTATTTCAGTCTGATGTCAGTCTTTCAGTCTGTTCAGATGTTGTTCTGTGTTCATCGAACTGTCGGCTAGCTTCACATCACCCAATCGATTCACTATTTGTAAAATTTGTGCCACTTCGCCATTGCTTGGCTTTGCCCCTGCGTTCATCAAGAGTGCAGCATGAAAAAGCGGCAAACGTAGGAGGGTGACGCGTCATGCATTTACATCGAAGTTCCGCTCAACATTTGGCCACTGTCGCTTGCCGCAAAATTGCGGGTGCCCTTACACTGTGATATGATCCCGCTCATCTCTGTCACCCGTACCTTCGCTCTCGTTAATGAGCTATTTTTTTCGAGAGACGCATCCGCGCCTTTAACAGGATCTGCATCGTGTCAGAGTAGCCTAGTGGCTCTTCGTTGGACGGTGATAGCTAACGTTGCACTACTCACCACCTGTCTTCAGGACATAGGGCATATGTGCCAAGCTGTATTGGGTAATTTTAATGCCACTGACGGGTGATTCCGCCCACTTACAGTTCAACAGGACCACTCTTGACGCAGATGAGATTTGAGATTTTGAAAAAGATATAGACCTATAACTAAAAATGATAACTGACACTTGACGTGGAGTACCGCGAACTCCCAGTACGAATACCATGTGCGAAGACAATGCTGGTGCTCAAAAAATATTTAGCCATTTATTTTTGGGCAAATAAGATCAAATGTCTGAAACTGCGTAAGAAAATGGAGTGCAGCGGGAACTAGAATTCCATGCAGTACCATCGCGTTATACGGTGATATTATGGAGGGGACGGCGACCGGGAAGTGCATCCCCTGCACTATCCTGGTCGCCGTCCCCTCCACGCCCCGCCCGCGCCGCCCGATTTGGAAAGGTTGTGAGTTTGTTAAATAAGTAAGCTTGCACACTGTTTTATTCAAGGAATGTGAAGATGATATCCTGTTTCACCTCTTAGCCCTATACAGGATTCATCACTGCGGTATAATATGCTGGTATAGTGGTACAACATGTATCTCCCCGATGATCACCCCTAAGGCAGGGAGCAGTAGTACGTTCCAGGCGCCGAGACCCGGCTTTATATACGCCCCTAACTAGGTCAAAGCGTGGCGGGAGATTGTATAGGTCATTGTTTATCGAGCCAGAGGTGATCTTTGCAGTGGGTAAACAACGTGTTGACCTCTAAGGGGCTAGAATTGATCCAGCAGCGTTTGAATGATGAATGGTGTTGCATGTTTCGTTATGTTTAAAAAATGAGTTTAAAATACCATGCTTGTAGCTGATGCTTTTGTTGTGAAGAATGCACTTCAGTATACTCTGCAAAATAATTTTTATGTAGTTTAGTTTAGGAGGATACCAAGCTACTTAGCCTGTTTATGAAATCATATTTTTTAGTGCAATTACGCAATATGCGAAGGGTTTCAGTATAAATTACAGCTTTTAAGGGGGCTATATAGCTTATATTCCATATTTGACTCTTTATGAACCTTGACATCTTTGGTGTTGCAATAGTCGAGTAGTTTATGCAGCGTAGCCAAGATTGGCTACGCTGGTACAAGACTTTATTTCGGCTGACGTTTCGGCTTTGTCGTCTTCTTCAGAGCCTGGAAAAATCGAAGTCATTTGAGAAGCTACCCTCCCAAGTGCCATTTCATTCTGCAGGAAACCACCCCGAATTTAAAAGGACCAAGAGAACGACAACGTAGAATATCAGGAAAAAGGCTAACCTTTGTGAGTGGACAAATGAGCTCACTGACACCCTAGCTGAACGTAAGATAGGTGAATGACATAGAGCCCTTGTGACCACACGCCTTAGGGACCTAACGGGTCATGACATAGAGGTCAAAACCGACACAGGGCGCCAACTCCTGGGTCACAGCCAAGCATTCGTTCTTCCTATAGATTTGGGGGGACCAAGCCGCGATGTACAGTACTCGGCGCGCCGAAATCTCATCTTCACAAGAAGGATCAAGGATCTTGACCTCCACCCCAAAACAGCTGTTCGCATGCCGCTGTTCCCGGTGCTCGCCCAAGGGAGTGGAGACGTGGGACCTGCGCAACCCATCCAAGTGTTCCTTGACCCTTACACACAAGGGTCTACCTATTTCCCCCAGATACTCTTCCATGCATTCCAAGCATGTAATGAGGTATGCTACCCCAGACATAAGGCAGTCTCCTTCCCTTCCGAAAGGGCAAATAGCGCACGATGGTGTCGTGCACAGTCGGTCGTATAGGCAATTTCGGCTGCCCTTTCAGATTTGTAGGGGGTACTGTTATGATTCTTACTTCGCCTTGAAGGTCTGCTTTTTTGGGATAGTTTATGTTGATTAAAACTGTGTCGCGATTTGTGGATTCGTCGATTGTCGTGGTGTAGCCCAAATACCGGTGCAACACCTGCCGCTCGAAATCGATCAATCAACGAGAATATGGATGAGCGAAAGAAATTGAAAAAGACAACGAACAAAGGATAATTCTGAGAAAAATAGATGGACAACATAAAAAGAAGCAAGGAACGTATAACAATTTGCTGAAATAAGCTTGAGCTGTTCGCTTGCTTGTAATACAACTGGAGGCTTCAATAATCAATAATATTGAGATTGACACTTCTGACCATTGGACTGTAGGTTTTCCTGAAGGGAACTTTTTTATTATAAAAAAACAGATTATGAGAACGTTATTCTATGAGGTGCTCAACATGGTCTCGAAAAATATTGTGGACAAGACATGTGTTTCCTCATCGACATCTCAAACGTGGAAGAGTAGCGTATCATAATTCGACGAAAAAAAACGGATCAGACCAATCGACCGCTTGTATAGACTGAAGTTTTCTAAATTGTTTCTTTTGGCATTCTTGTAGTGCCCCATTGCCCTTCACGAGTTTTTTGTTGTTGCAAGAATTAAGAGATTCGATTCCTCTATAGCCAGGATACGTGATTTCTAAAGGGATTGAAGAAATGTAGCATGCTGTAACTACATGGCTGCGACTACTTGGCTATTTTCGCTTTGATAGTGCTGGACAGCAAGGAGCCTTGGTTTTATTAGATGTCAATGTAAAACTTACTGAGGAACCGCAGCCTGTTTCTTGTGACAATTTATTTATTTGGACGCGGAAATTCGCGCAAAAAAAAAACACAGTTCGAAAAAAAAAACTAATCATAACACTGAGAACATCAAAAACAGGACTAGATGTTAGTGAGACAATGTGATCAAAGAAAACAAAGTGCTAAGGAACGTCTTGGTCAGGAAAATTTACCTGTCAATAATCGTTCTATATTGCCTTAAGGAGTTTGGAAGCACAAATTTCCTTGTTAACTTCAGGAACTCAGTGCCTGCTCTCTTTGTGAAGAAAGCAATTTGAATTTGAAGAACGGCACCAAGAAGTCCTCCCGTTGTTCTGTTTTGTGTTTCTGCCGTTGAGCTCGTGAATATTGAATATTGAGCCAGTACTCATTTTACATAAACAGTACTGCTCGGTAATCTCGTCCGCAACTGGCGGCTTGAAGCACCCCCACCCCACCGCAGCTCCTGTCAGCATGTGTTGATAATTCCGTTCCGCCATATTATGCCATATCATCGACAAGTTCACTTGCAGTGGGCCTGTACTAGTTTCAGAGAGGGGGTTGTTTAACTGGTACCATACCTCAATGAGATCTACTAAATATTGAGTGTTCTTCTTCATCGGCCTCTCACCTGCTAGTCCAGTACAAACCGAGAGCGCATATAAGCTGCCGTGAGGACATTATTAGGATGATCGGAAAGTTCTGGCGGTTTTTGTGCAACAGCTTTCCGTTAGTTTCTTACTCAATATTATACTTACTTATGATTTTTATATGAGACGAAATACGGAATTCTTTGCCCTATCTGGCGGAATAATTTGTGTTTCGTAAATGCTTATAATTGTGTCTCTTCCAAGGTTTATTGGAGTATGTTGGAAGATAGATCCTGGACTACGTTTTATTTCATTCTCAAACTGGGGCAATCCGCCGGCGAACCAACAATGTGTGGAGGGTTCCGCATACTTTTGCGGCGTTGCCAGTAACTTGTCTAATGTCTAACTTGAAGGACGCATGTGTTTTCATTTTAGTTTCCCAGCGCGATCGACTAGAGCACAGACAGTCTCTACCTGCGGCATTTCCGCACCGACGGCAAGAATGATTTGAAACATTATTGCCGTCGGTACGGCAATGCCGCAAAACTGTGAGGGTGCGAGACGGCGCCGGCAGCCTTTGCCGGCGGCCTCTGCGTCCTTGCCCTATGCTGAAGGATACGGCTGCGGCAACGCCGCAAAGTGTGCGGAACCCTTTAGGCTTCGTGCTGGAGACAGGACTGTGCAGGTGGTTTGAGGAATTTCGTTATGGAGATTTCGACGTTGAAGTAGCATGCGGCAGACCTACAGCAATTCAGGCCAACGATTTGAAAGCTTTTATGGAAGCTAATCCTTCACAAACAGTCTGTGAGATTGCGGAATGTCAATGAATCAGTAAAGCTGATGTGTCAGATGGTTTGAACAGCCTCGGAGAGGTGGAAAACCTTGAAAAGTGATTTGAGTGATCGCCAGAATCTATCGCGTTTCGAAAGCTGTTCTTCTTTGCTCCTCAGGAATCAAAACGATCCGTTCTTGAATCGATTCGTCACATGTGACGAAAAGTAGGTTCTGTACCATAACCGAAGGCGATGAGTACAGTGGAATGACGCCGACGAACCTCCAGACACTTCCCAAAGCCGACATCGCACCAAGAAAATAACAATGGCAACAGTGTGATCGGCGGCTGGCGTGATTCTGGCCAACAGAAGAAGCCCGATTCTTCTGCACAACAACGCCTGCCCACACGATTCGCAAATGAGCGTGCGGAAATTAAACGAACTAGGAGTTGAAGTTCTACCCCAGCCGCCATACTCACGAGACATTGCGTTAACCGACTACCCCCTTTTAACACTTTCAGAATTTCCTTGCAGGTAGAACCTTCGCAAATCAGGATCACTCAAAACATTCTTTCTCGAATTTGTCGTATCTACACAGTTTTTTCACTGATAAAATTATTCAAATGGCTTTGTTTTGAGAAAAGTGCGCTGATTCGAAAGGTGCTTATTTCGAATGAATCCGGTGAGCATGAAGAAAGTTATGATCGCTTGAAGTGGACCAATCAAAAGTGCCAAAACTTTCCGGCCAACATAATACTCATCGTTAGAGGTGTAAGGCCTAGCACATTTCAAAAAGAATTGTTTAGCGCAGTTCTTTGCGTCCAACCTTCGGGGGGGGGGGCGACTGCTCAACAGCCTTTAGACTGCTTTTATATGGTCAGTAGGACTACTTTCCGCACCATTCCCTCAGTTCCTTCTAGTTTTTTGAACTGCCAAAAAAGAAAATTAATAAATTGTACTATTAAGGGATCCCCCTTCATGTTCCACCTCATCGCGGTGAAGGGGTGAACATCACTTGGTGATGGCTAACGGCACAAACGGTCACGCAGTACGCGACGCTTTGTCGTGTATGGGCGGCTCTCCTGTATCCCTGGCCAGGAACATGTGAGTAACCAGACCACCGCTATGGCTCAAACAACTAAACCCGTGCCCCAGTCCTCCGCGCGCCGTAGGTGGACTTCTACGACGTCGGTTGCATCCACCCCCTGCGAGGGGCCATCTAATCTCGAAGTTAAACTATCAGGACGTCATTGGAACCGGACTACCGGAAACTCCCTCTCACCACGACACGGAAACTGCCTATTCGTCTGCACTTATAACTATCGTTCGATCGCATCTGAACAGGATCTTCGGACACTGCTTTACAGACGCCGCAACATCAAATACGACGTTATCGCCTTGCAGGAAACAAAAGGCAGAACGGAAGCCATAAGAAGGACCGACCACAACGAGCTTCTCATTATCGGAGCAAAGGTGGACAGAAAGAATATTGACGGAGTTGGATTTCTCGTCAATTCGACAGTGCACCACCTAGTAGACTCTTACAAGATCATCAGTCCGCGAATAGCTGTTCTTCGTCTGGAAACCAAAGATCAAGGAACCATCTCCATCATAAATGGATATGCTCCAACATCAGCGGCCACAGATGAAGAAAAGGAGGAATTCTACAAGCTGTTCGAAAGGACTGTCAACGACGAGAAGAGCTACTACAAAGTTGTCGTTGGTGACTTTAACGCTATCGTCGGTACGAATGCGTTACGACGAATGTAGGCTAGAACCACATGGAACTTCCTCAAGGAACGAAAACGGAGAGCGCCTGATAGACTTCCTATCCGCGTGCCGTCTCTCTGGAAATTCTAGGTTTAAGAAGCCTTCAAACCGACGATGGACCTGGGAAAGTCCAAATGGAGAAACACGTTCGGAGATCGACCATGTTCTTACAAACAGACGCTGGAGTCCGTTCAACGTCTGCCTTCATTTGACACCGGCTCGGATCACCGTCTTGTCCGGGCGAAGCTGACTCTCAAAAAGAGGATGTTCAAGCGTGACACTCATAAACCGGCACCGGTGAGGATCCCCACATTCAAGTCTGAGGGGTTGGAATATGCAATAAAGTCGTATGATTGGAATCTTCTTGAAGATCCATCGGAGGACTACGACCTTCTCTCCAAAGGGCTGTTGAAATGTGCTAGCAGCTCTTGCGGAGCCACATCACCGTCTGCTCCAAGACTCAACGCACATGCGATTAAACTCTTGGAGCAAAGAAGAGCTGTTGAACTGGATCCTAATGATTCCCATCTGGAAAAGTCACCATCTCGAAGGCCTGTCGAATTGCAGTGAAGGAGTCCATTCAAGCCTACAGAAGATTGAAGCTGTTAGAAGCCGCTGGGAAAGGTTCAAGCACAAAGCGCTGCAAACGAGATCTCTGCGATCAGAAGGCAATAATGTCAGCCCTTCTGGGTAACGATGGAACAACGCAAACGTCTCGAAGAGCGATGGAGAGCATCGTTCAAGAATTCTACACAGATCTGTTCCGTTCTTCCATCACTGTCCCGAAATGCTTGATGCCACCAGCTGAGGAAGTACCTCCCATTCTGGAATCAGAAGTTGCTCATGCCATCAGAAGGATGAAGCCGGGTACTGCTCCCGGACCGGACGGCATTTCTGCTGATCTCCTTTGTGCGGGTGGCAGTGCCCTCTGCTCACTTCTTGCCAAGCACTTCAACCACTACCTTCGACTTGGTAGGATTCCGGACTCACGGAAGGAGTCGAAAACAGTTTTAATCTTCAAAAAAGGTGTTGTGTACAAGATCTTCACCAAGATACTGCTTAAGCGCATGGAGCGTTGCTTGGATGAATATCAGCCAGTGGAGCAAGCAGGGTTTCGCAAGGATTTCTCCTGCATGGACCATATTCAGACTGTCTCACAGCTCATCGAAAGGAGCTGCGAATACCACCTCCCACTTGTTCTTGTCTTCGTGGATTACCGGAAAGCGTTCGACTCTGTGGAAATCAACGCCCTACATCCGACTTCTCGACGAATGCTTCGCGAACACATCGACTACCATCCAGCTGTTCGATGGAAAGCTTAAAATTCCTATCGGGAAAGGAGTACGGCAGGGAGACACTATTTCTCCCAAGCTATTCACAGCGGCACTCTAGGATACCATGAAAGACTTGAACTGGGACGATAAAGGCTACCTTGTCGACGGTAAACGGATCAGCAACCTTCGCTTCGCCGACGATATTGTTCTCATCTCTACCAGCACGGCAGGAGTCGAGGAAATGCTGAACGAGCTCAATGTGGCAGGTATGAAGATTGGATTGGACATGAATATGTCCAAGACACAATTTATGGTAAACCAGTGGTGTGACACGGGACTCGTAAGGTTAAATGGAGTCGCTCTACAACAGGTCGACTCCAACGTCTATCTGGGAAGAGAGCTGAACATGGATAACGACCTCGCTCCTGAAATCGCCCGCAGGAGACGCGCAGCATGGGCAGCCTTCAGTTCGATTTGCGAAGTCACTGATCAGGTCAAGGATCCCGGCCTCAGGGCCTCGATATTCAACGCCTCTGTGCTGCCTGCGATGTGTTACGCGACGGAAACCTGGCGCGACAACAAGACAATCGCCAGAGCGATGCAAACTACGCATCGTGCACTGGAGAGATGTCTTCTGAGGACAAGCCTTCGTCAGCAATGGCAAGAAGGCCTACGAAGCTTGGAGCTACGGGAGAAGTCGCAATTGGCAGACCCGCTGCAGTTCATGAAGAAGTCCAAATATCGCTGGGCCGGACACCTGCTTCGAGGAAAGAACGATAGATGGAGTCTCCGTGTCACAGAATGGCTCCGAGAAACCATAAGAGACCACTGGGACGACCGCCAACGCAATGGGCAGACTCATTCCCAAGACCTTTAAGAGAGCGGACTCCTCACTGGATGCAAGCAGCCAGAGATCGAGTGGTCTGGAAGAGTTGTGGTCCCCGCTGAGAAGACCTCCAGCCGACAAAAGGACTATCAAAGTAACAAAGTAGGTAAGTGGCATCAAGGTAAAAGATGGTGTGCTAGTGAGTCGGAAATGGTGCAGGCTGCCGTGTGCACCAACTCCAGGTTTTTATTCCGGACTTACCACCCAGGCCACAAACCTTTTTATCCCTCCGGAGAAGGGTCAAGCTCGAGGTTCGAGGGTCAGATAGGGACGGTCGTACTGCTCCCCTGTACCCCATCACATCACCCCTCCATTGGAGTCCTTACACATCAGAAGCTACCGTAGACTAGGCTGGAGGGAACGGTGAGACGAAGCATATTCTGTTCTCACGAATCTGGAATTGCTCCCCTACCCTTTATCAGCTGCATAGTTGGTATCGGGCCTCACCGCCATAGCTGAATTGCTGAAAATATTGACACCACAACAACATCGATGCTAATAGGCATTGGAACCATACAAAGATGTTTACTGCCGCTCCATTCTTTTCATTGAGTTGTTCAGTCATTCACTTCAATGAATCTCATCCGCGGATGCTATTCATCACCTGCATACCTCACTCTACTCATGCAGGTATTCGACTACTACAACACTCAGCTAGTTGGGGCCGACCACGGTTTCGCTCTCTTCATGACATTCAAAAGCGGGCATTGAAATGGAAGCCGGCGAAAAGATGATCCGAAGAGTCCTTTGTTTGGGTGGTGTTTACATAAAGAGCTAGTCTTCAGAGCAGTCCTGCTTGTGGAGGCCAGAAGGCGCTCTGCCTCGCGATTTCCATTGAATCTCAACTGAAGCCCAGTAGCTTCTTGGTGGAGTGAAGGGTTTCGGGTAACTTCGAGAAAGGGGATGGTGTGTATAAGACCAGAAACAATGACCCAATGGCCGTTGCTTCACTTGAACCACATTTGCTCAGTAATTTCCTCCAACTGTTAGAGGGAAAGCGCTGAAATCTCCGACACAAACTGAAAAGTCACTCACCTCTCCGGGCTCTACTATTTGCAATTGGCAGTAGCGAATGTGATCCGTTATGAAGAGACGTTGGCACGGTGACTATTAGTAAGTAGCAGGATGATGACAACCTCATCAAGTTCTCCTCCTTACACCTGCTGATACGGTATCTCAGCTAATCTATCATTATCATAACGTTATTTTCACCTGCCACGGAGAGGATCATGCTTTCCATCATTTGCAACGTCAGCCGTTAATGAGCGAATCGTATAATTACTCAATATATCCTTCTATTGGGTTGGTGCAAAGGAAATGAAGGTTTTTGTTTTATTGGTTCCAACACTATTTTTTAAAAATAAACTGACTTTTTCATAAGGTATTATATTAGACCAGTCGTTCAGCGGCCTAGCGGCCGCCTCCGACTGGTTGGGGGCTTCGCCCCCAAACCCCGAGAAGAGAACACTCCGCCCATCTTCTTTTCCCAACTTTTAGACCTTCATACCTCAAAAACAAACTTCAGATTCGTGTTCAGCGACCTCGATTACCCCCAGGGCCGAAGTTTCGCGCCGCTTGAACGCCATCCTCAAAAAATCGATAATATCGATCGATATCGATTGGTCGACTTCAGATTCGTGTTCAGCGACCTCGATTACCCCCAGGGCTGAAGTTTCGTGCCACTTGAGCGCCATCCTCAAAAAATCGATAATATCGATCGATATCGATTGGTCGACTTCAAATTCGAGTTCAGCGACCTCGATTACCCCCAGGGCCAAAATTTCGCGCCGTCTGAACAAAATCCTCAAAAAATCGATAATATCGATCGATATCGATTGGTCGACTTCAAATTCGAGTTCAGTGACCTCGATTACCCCTCAGGGCTGAAGTTTCGTTCCGCTTGAGCACCATCCTCAAAAAGTCGATAATATCGATCGATATCGATTGGTCGACTCCAGATTCGAGTTCAGCGACCTCGACTACCCCCAGGGCCAAAGTTTCGCGCTACTTGAGCGCCATCCTCAAAAAATCGATAATATCGATCGATATCGATTGGTCGACTTCAAATTCGAGTTCAGTGACCTCGATTACCCCCACGGCCAAAGTTTCGCGCCACTTGAGCGCCATCCTCAAAAAATCGATAATATCGATCGATATCGATTGGTCGACTTCAAATTCGAGTTCAGCGACCTTGATTACCCCCAGGGCTGAAGTTTCGTGCCACTTGAGCGCCATCCTCAAAAAATCGATAATATCGATCGATATCGATTGGTCGACTTCAAATTCGAGTTCAGCGACCTCGATTACCCCCAGGGCCAAAATTTCGCGCCGTCTGAACAAAATCCTCAAAAAATCTATAATATCGATCGATATCGATTGGTCGACTTCAAATTCGAGTTCAGCGACCTCGATTACCCCCACGGCCAAAGTTTCGCGCCCCTTGAGCGCCATCCTCAAAAAATCGATAATATCGATCGATATCGATTGGTCGACTTCAAATTCGTGTTCAGCGACCTCGATTACCCCCAGGGCTGAAGTTTCGTGCCGCCGACGTGTTTGGCACGTCTACGGCTCGCCATGCACGGTTGCCGACGTGTTTGGCACGTCTACGGCTCGCCATGCACGGTTGCCGACGTGCTCGGCACGTCTACGGCTCGCCATGCACGGTTGCCGACGTGTTTGGCACGTCTACGGCTCGCCATGCATGGTTGCCGACGTGCTCGGCACGTCTACGGCTCGCCATGCATGGTTGCCGACGTGCTCGGTACCTCTCCGGCTCGCCATGCACGGTTGCCGACGTGCTCGGCACGTCTACGGCTCGCCATGCATGGTTGCCGACGTGCTCGGCACGTCCACGGCTCGCCATGCACGGTTGCCGACGTGCTCGGCACGTCTACGGCTCGCCATGCAGGGTTGCCGACGTGTTTGGCACGTCTACGGCTCGCCATGCACGGTTGCCGACGTGTTTGGCACGTCTACGGCTCGCCATGCATGGTTGCCGACGTGCTCGGCACGTCTACGGCTCGCCATGCAGGGTTGCCGACGTGTTTGGCACGTTTACGGCTCGCCATGCAGGGTTGCCGACGTGTTTGGCACGTCTACGGCTCGCCATGCACGGTTGCCGACGTGCTCGTTACCTCTCCGGCTCGCCATGCACGGTTGCCGACGTGCTCGGCACGTCTACGGCTCGCCATGCATGGTTGCCGACGTGCTCGGCACGTCTACGGCTCGCCATGCATGGTTGCCGACGTGCTCGGCACGTCTACGGCTCGCCATGCATGGTTGCCGACGTGTTTGGCACGTCTACGGCTCGCCATGCACGGTTGCCGACGTGCTCGGTACCTCTCCGGCTCGCCATGCACGGTTCTCGACGTGTTCGGCTCCCGCGCCCCAACTCAAAGTGGGACGGACGGACAGTGTGACACACACAGTGACACAGTGACACAGTGACACACGCTTGCTGCTTTATATATAGTAGGATTATCCGGAAATTAAAACAGGTTTTCGACCTTCAACTTCTGAATTTTTCGCAAAACTTTACCTTGGAATGACGTACTTTTTCACAATGCTATTCGTTTTTAACACAGACTACTTCACAGCAGACTTTACAGGCTATAAATGGATGTGCCAAAGCAGCAATTTCGGCAGATTTAGTTCTATGAGTCCAAGCTCGGTCGTATTGCGGTGGAAACAACTCGGAACATCAACCAGGTATGGGGCCAAGGAAGTGTTAACGAATCCACGGTGATGCGCTGGTTTCCAAAATTCCGTCGAGGTGAATTCGATCGTGAGGATGAGCCAGGTCACGGACGTCGCTCAGGCATTGATGACAACTAGTTGAAGACCTTGATGGAAGCAAATACACGTGTGACCGTTCGAAAACTTGCGAAAGAACTCTGCTTAAGCAGATCAAGTGTTTGGAAGCATTTGCGGAAAAATTGGAAAGACGAAGAAGTTAGATAAATGGATACCAGACGAGTTGAGCGACCATAAAAAAAGTCGTCGGTTCGAAGCGTCGTCAGCACTGCTTCTATCCACTTGTCGACAGTATCGTAACTTGTGACGTGAATTGGATCCTCTATGATAATCGGCAACTATCGGTTCAATGGTTGGACCGCGATGAAGCTCCGCAGCAGCTCCCGAAACCGAAATTCCACCAAAAAGAAGATCGAGTTAACTCTTTGGTGGTTTGCTTCTGGATTAATTCACTACAGTTTCTTGAATTCGGGCAAAAGAATGACGGCAGAGAAGTACGTGCAACAGGTCGACAAAATGCACGAGAAATTCCGACTTATACACCCGGCAGTGGTCAACAGAAAAGTGCTGGTACTTCTCCACGACAAAGCACGACAACACGCACTTGACGCTGTAGAAGTTGAACGAGTTGGGCTACGTAACTCTGCCACACCCATCTATTCTCCGGACCTTTCGCCAACCAACTACCACTTCCTCAAGCGTCTGGATAAATTCTTGAGGCGAGAAATACTTCAATAACCGAGCCCAGGTGAAAACTTCCTTCGGCGAATTCCGAATTCCGCTCCAGAACTCCGTACTTTTGCGCAACAGGAATAACTAAGCTACTATATCGTTGGCAAAGTTGTGTTGACTCGAATGATTTTTACTTCAATTAATAAAGTTGTGTTTGAGCTAAGATATGTCGTTTTAAAATTTGAGGTTCAAAACCTGCATTAATTTCCGGATATCCTAAAACATTGTTGGAAAGCTTATTACAAACGCTCTCTATATATGGAATTGATAGATTAGTGTATAGTGTTAATTTTTTGAACGATTGTTGAACATTTGTCAACAATTTTTCCGTTAAATTCTTGGTAAATCGTTAAACTTAAAAATACAGTTAGCTGCAAACTATCATTTGAAATAAAAAATCAGAAAACGATTCATGTTCCTACTTTGACAGGTGAACAACCTAAATTCAACTAATGTAAGCATACTACAATGTGAAATAAACAATTTACTATCAATAAAGAGTGAACAGGCAATTAGACCATTTTTCAGCAGAAAGAATTAAAATTCAAGGGTTCAAATTAGATCACGTAGACGCTAGAGATACCTCATTCTCCATGTTCTCTGGGAATCCATTTTTTGTGAATGTTCTAGGAGTATGTACAATCTTAATTCGGAAGGCAGCAGTTTTTATTTTCAAGGAAAAATGATGAATTAAAATTTGTCTGAAAGCACAGAAAGGCAGCAATCATGTAGTGTGTTAAAATAAGAGATCGCGTCATGCATTTGATTAATCACAAAAATTCTGGTTGCGTAGAAAAACGCAGACGGAAACGGTACAACAAAACCAGTAACAAGAAAACACACATATCCTCAAACCCCTATTTCAAGTAAACAGCATTTACTCTATCAATTGAATAAAAATCGCGACGATCTAGTCGAGTGCATGGCGCAACCTGTTCTATCAATACTTTATACGAGAACGTTTTTCCTGCGTTAAAAAAAGAATTTGTAATTTTCTTTGAAATATGGCATTTCTATAATATTTCAAACAGTGCGTTCATTTTCTAGGGCAGGTGAATTAAAAATTTTAGAGAACGTTATACTGAATTTTGCTTTGATAAAAATTGTTCGGTACATGTCGCGAAGATGGACAGCATTGGAAAGTGGGAGCGAATCAGATCGTATCAAACTAACGTGACATTGAGACAGGGTCTGTACGCCGGTATTCTGATTGGTTGGAGTGTTTTCGGCGGTGTTCAGCTTGGTTATGATTGACTGGCGCGCCACCATCTCCCAATGCCGCGTATTTCGCGACATGAACCAATTATTCTAACCGCGCAAAGGAGTCTCTAGTTCAACCTGGGGCCAGATTCATCAACCACTTACCACCGTCTAATGGTGAAAATACCGTCAAACCTGATACTGATGAATGCCATATCAGCGGGTTTGGCGGAACTTTTCACCGTTACCGGCCGGTAAGCGGTTGATGAATCTCGCCTCCGGATGACGCCTACTTCGATTTGGAAGATGATCGGTATGATTTCAATAGTGTCAAGAAGAGTGTCAGGCTTTGAAGAGCATTCAATTTAATTGAAAAAGCGTCCAATTTGACGTGAAAATGATATGTCTGATTCTTTCGAATCAGTGAATCACTGGAGGATATGTATGAACCTGCTTTCTGCAGGGTCTCATCAGTCACTTTGCAGTTAATGTGTTCAGTTTCTTATCACATCCCAAGACGTCAGTATGAAGACGAATGAGCGACGCATTGCATCCATTCTTCTTCAACGTCATCAAGAGCCCTCCCGCATAGCTCAAGAAATAGCCATCGGTGTGGGTCGTCAGTCGGGCTGCCGAAACCCGCTGCAACGAAATGCTCGCACAGACATCCCACCAGCAGCGGATCAGCTTTCTGTCGTCGTCAGATGTAATTTGTTGCCGGAGCTGATCTCCGCTGAGCGTATAGCACACGTGTTACACACTCCTCTCACGGTGCTCATAAAAATGAACGCGGACCAATCTTCAAAGCTCCTTGACACTGACTTCTGGTCATCTGCTCAGTCAAATCCTTCTTGTTCATTTTTCAGACTGAATTCTCCATATTTATTCTACGTAGATTGGTACTGCGCCGCATTGGCCAGAAGATGGAGACGCTGCCTATTTGCGATCATATTGAGTTCAAATTTTAGTTCGAGCATGAGCAACCCAAGAATGTGCTTAACTGCTATTCCACAACTGCTCCCGAAGAACATCAGATGCAATAGTCAGTGGTTGACGCCTCGGATGCCAGATGACGTATATTGTCTACATCTCTAGTGAACATCAGAAATAATTAAGGGATACACAGCTATGACACGCCTCGCTTTATTGATGAGCCATCCGGGAGGTTCAGTAATAGCGAAGGTCGTCTGAAGGATGGTGGGGAAATGGAGAACTTGGTTTTTCTATTCCGTTTTCACTCTACCATCTCTTTGGAGTCTATCGGAGAGGTTTCCATGGGTTTCCTCCGTTGGGTTGAACCTGTCTGAGTGCGTTAACAACTCAGGAGGGCACCGTCTGCAATTTTGTGCAGGCGTCTCCATTCGTCCCTGTCGCGTGCCAGAGTGCTCTAATGGACCCTCCTGCTCGACGGACACGAAAAGCGTCATATCGCTCGTTCAGGGCTTTCACGAAAAAGTCCGACCAACGTATTAATGGGCGTCCTGGTGTTCCCTTGACATCCCGCGGAATCCAGTCAGTAACGGCTCTCGTCCAGCCGGTGTCTACGTGCGAAGAGCATTACGTGGGCGGCCTACCTAATTTTTGACGACTTGGCCCATGCGACAGCGTCTCTGATCTTCGAACGTCGGCGAAGCTCGGAACTTCGGAGGCCTTCTCTCACTTGCGTGAGTCGTATCACTCCGAGCATCGTCCTCTCGATTCCACGCTGCGCGACGCTGATCGCGTGTTCATCCTGCTTTCGTATAGCCCAGGTCTCTGAGGCGTATGTTAGGGCAGGAAGAACAGTGGAGTCGAATAGGTGGGCACGGAGTCGGACGTTCTTCGTCTTCTTCGCGACTTCTTCGACGTTTTTGAATACTCCCCAAACTGCTCGGCTCCGGCTCTACGTCGTTGGCCATGTTGACTTCGCGACCCAGATACACGTTGCTGGAGCATTCGGAGATGTTCGTTCCGTTGAGCGAGAATGGGGCATCAGAAACTTCTCCGTTCCTCATGAACATCGTCTTCGTAAGATTCAGCTGTAGTCCAACGTTCCCGCATGCACAATCGAAGTCGGCCAGCATTTGCTCCGCCTGGCTAGCGCTCGGTGTTATGAGCACGATGTCATCAGCAAACCGAAGATGGTCACTTGCCGGCCGTCGACCTTCACTCTATGTCTTCCCATTCTAGTTCGCGCATGGCGTTTTCGAGCTGAAGAGCTTCGGGGATATGGTATCCCCTTGCCGAACCCCTCTCTTCACGTCGACGAAGACGTCGTTGTAGAATGGTGAGAACTTGGTCGTGAATCCACTGTACAGCTCTCGAAAGACTCTGATGTACTGAGTAGGAACGCCATGAGTGAGCAGGGCTTCGAGGACCGCTTCAGTGTCGACGGAGTTGAATGCCTTCTTCAGGTCGATGAACGTAAGGCACAGCGGCAGCTTGTACTCTCGCGAGAGCTTCGTAATGGTGTGTATGTGGTCGATCGTGGTGAATCTGCTAATCCTATTCAGAATCACTCGATAGTTGCCAATGTCGTGCACGTCTCCCTTCTTGTACAGCAGGACGGTCTTCCACTGAGATGGAACCTTGCACTCCGACAGGTAGTGCGAGAAGAGCCGCGCCAGGGTGTTGATGAGCGCTGGCGGGATGTTCTTCAGGTGTTCGGGTGTGATCCTGTCGGGACCGGGTGCTGTACGCTTCTTCACCCTAATTTCTGATTTTTTTTTACGTGTTTTATGTTGAGCCCATTATTTTCTATAATAGGCTAGGCTTATATCATATGCCTCTGTTGGAAGGTCGCATTTCAGGTCTAACTTCCTCACCCTATAGACATCTTATGGTTAGGGAGCTCAACCAATTTCTCGGTGATAACGACAACTTTCCTGATATTTCGTGCCTTACGTGAAGCGCCTGCTAGATTGTAGTGTGCTCATATAAATATTGACTCTCAGCTCACTGATGCATCATAAGAAACTCTCGGGGCGACGATGCCGGGATGCTTCCAGCCAATCGTCCTCTATCCTTTGCGGGCCGAAGTTTCGTCATCAGACGCGTTTGGGTTGAAACGAACACCGACAAGTTCGTCAATTGACCACCACTGCTCACTGCAAGAACTAAATTCGCCAAATTCGTCTTCATAGTGCGTCCACCGTAATCCTGCAAAGTAGAATGCGAGGAAAAAGGGGGCGCCACCTCTCTCCCAATCCTTTGTTTTGCACGAAGCACCGTGCAAAGCATAGAAGGCGTGCACTCTATAGCCGAAGCCGGCGTCGGCGATCTCTGAGCCACTACCGCTCGGGGCTCACTACATAGGTGGCAGATTGATGGGTTGATCCTCGCCTAATCTCGGCGAAGCAGTTGGTGGCGCTTGCGAGCATCTCGCAAAAACTCATGAACCACTGTTCGCCGTTGCTCAAATGTCTTCTGCTTTCTGGTTACTCGACTGGAAGTGGATCTTTTAGGTTGGTTCAAAAATAATGGCCGCTTTGAGCTGCACATTCAAATTAGAATATTTCCGTTCATTGATGGGATTCTTGGCCTATAAAAATTTTGGCATCAGAATCTCCATGTCTATCACAATCTCTTTTTTCCTGATAAAGCGCTGAAGATTTATTACCACGTGCATGAATCAAAAGACTTCTTAAGTCAATAAATTCGTGAGGATTGGTTTCGTCTATGGTTCAACATTTATTGCCATTTAAGAACTTGAACCTAAAAATAGAAGAGGTAAAGGTGGATGATGCTGGAAAAAGAGTCACTACCATGCTCCGCTAACCAGGAACATAGATTTTCGGATGTTAGATATTCCTACTTCTAAAAGTCTTTCCAATCCGTCATCTCAGAACATTTTAACGCGACTTTTTACTCACATATAGGCGTGTCTGATCATAAATGTTGTACCCATCATTATTTCATGATAATGTACCATTGAGGTACGTCACTCCTGTTGTTCAAAATGAGAATTCCACTGGAACAAAGACCACCATCATTTTGAACGCAAAATCCTCTACGAAAACCTTTTTATGATTTCCATAGGTCACCATTTTCTACAATACGGACCCTATCGTCGTAATATATCCAATTTCTGTAGTAGATAACACATCAGCTGAGAGAAGGATTCCTGCTGTTGTGCAAAATAAGGATGAACTCCTCCTCCCAATTAGTGTTGTTCTGTTCGTCGGCAGCTCATGGATGTCACAATTATGACGCCTTTTCCCCTCTCAATTCCTAGATAGATGCGTTGGCTGCAAATTATTCTGAAAGCCTCTTTATTGCCCTAAGTGCAGCGCTTTTGGCTGAATCTAATATACTAGGCCGGATCGGAGGTTTCCGCAAGAAAGCCGTTTTTGGTTTCTGGGGGCCTCTTGCGGATTTTGTTAAATAAAGGATAAAGGAAGGTGTTATTCAGTCCCCTTTAGGATGCGCCACACATTCTACTTCTACGGGGTGTCATGGAGGTGAGTTGAATGCATATTTGGCCATACAATGACTTGCGGTGGCCAGCCGATGAACAAGCCAGCGTTTTATCCTTCCCAGACAAGTCTGGTACCAATTCACCGACCCCGGAGAGATGGAAGACTTGGTTGGCCTGGGCGGAAAATCCGAGCTAGGAGCCTGGTATCGGATACACGCGACAGTCGGCGCCTCCTCCGACTGCACTCCACGCGCTGGCGCATCCCAAAAAGGGATTAATCAACGTCCACTTTATCTTTCTTTCTTTTGTTTATCCATTGTTAGTAAATTGATGGACGATGAAATGCTTCTTAACTGGTAGTTTTTCGAAATATAAGTATCAAGAAGATCATTCTGACGCTGTTTCTGGAAACTTTTTTGAACAAATGTTTTTCAAGAAAAACCAAAGCCCTCTTCTGTACACTAAATTCGAGACAGAGGTGGAAGACCACCTAGAGGATTTGAAGAAGATATCCGTTTGTTTGAATGCAAACCTGCAGCCGAAGCCGTCTCGACGAGTTTTTTTTTTCGGCCGGCCATTCCTTCATCAAGAATCGCTTTATGGGCGCGATGGCCGCTTAATCGTGATTAAAGGACGAGGTAATCGGTCGTTGTTGCTGTGTCGTGGAGCCAATTGAAGGGGCTGTTTGGTCACTGGCGATTCTTGCTCCCACCGGCTGTTCCATCCGTCACATTAATCTTTGCTCGAATTGACCATTTTCCACGTGAGAGCTTCAGAAATGAAAATCGTTAATTATTCAAAATATTTGCATTAGAAGAACCAGTGAAATCGCAAAATCACTGTAAATTTTTATTTTTAAGATATTTTCCTGTTTCACTGCTAAGTTTTAAACAACCAGAATTGTCCCTGGCAGTTTTACTGGGCAAATTTTCTCGGTCAGAGGCAGAAGTGATAGCTGTGTGGGATGGAGAAGGTTAAACTTGACATCTGCGGTGTGGGAATGGGTTTGCCGCGGCAGGCGGGCAGGGTTAGCGTCTTCCTGGGGCCGGATTCGTCAACATTCAAACCCGCAGGTATGCGGGGTATAGGAGTCATAGATATGATAACGGATAGGGATGAATGGTTATCGTGGGGATATCCCTAGCCCGTATATCCTATGATGAGTCCGCCCCCTCGACTGTATTTAGATGAAGTGGCCCTTGCTTTAGCAAGACCGTTATGAGCATGGTGAGACCAAAGTGCACAACTGCATGTGCTACTGCGGCGTATGCCAGCTAGCTGTGTTTGTAAGCTTAATTCTGGGCAATTGGCGGAACTAAGAGCCGATCACTTCGTTTTTGGTACACAGTAAGGGGCCGGTAGTATGGATGAGGATTGTGCAGCAGCGCCTGCGTTCAGAAGACTGGTTACAGATGTCGTGCATTGATCACTCGGATTCAGGCGAGCCCGCAGACGCATGCATTATCTCATATGATAAGTGGGAACACGTCTATGTGGATGTATAGATGGGGAGGGGGAGGAGGCGAAGACTTTCAACTACAGTAATCAGTTGAATGGGTTTACCGCCGGACAGCAGGAGCCGGATTCATCAACGACTTACCGCAATTTAACAGAGAAAATACAGCCGAAATCGCTGATAGCGCGGTATATCAAGCGATATTGTGAAACATTTCGCCGTGCTATCAGGAATTTCAGCTGTATCTTCTCTGTTAAATTGCTGTAAGTCGTTCATGAATCCGGCCCCAGATGGTAACGATCATCAGACAAGTATCGACTGGTTTTACCTATTTTTCTGCAGATGGGAGACTACGGAGTGGGAGTCGAACGATTCTGTGTAATAAAACACGCGAGCAAGCGTAAGTAAGTCGTGTTCCATGTTCGACTGTCATTGAATCTTGGCATGATATTGATCAGTATGAATACCCAAGTGATGTAGCTGACGAACCAAGACTAGTACAGATCCTAACGTTTCGGCGTAACCGCCTTCTTCAGAGCCTGGAAGAGTCAAGTTGAGTTTGAAAAACCATCCGTCCAAGAGCCATTTCAAACCACAGCGGTGAATCAGAAGTTGGTAGGAGAGGGAGACGAAACACGAGGAGGTAACACAAACAGTCCAGTGCAGATGGGCGAACGGTACTCCTTTTAAGGCGACGCATGAAGAGATGAGGTCACCTTCGGTTCACCCTCCTAGCGAGCCTCTGGCAGACTGTCCTCCGGTTCGAGACCGCAAAGGTCAACGTACGGAGCCAGCTCCTGTATCACCGCTACGCGTTCCTCCTTCCTGTTGATCGTGGGGTTCCTAGCGGCAATCCACAGCGCTTCTAGTGTTTTGCGCGCCGAGATCTCGAACTCGCGTGCTAATATCGTCACCGCCACGTCAATGCCCGCGCCATTGTGACATCGTAGCCTGTGCTCACCTAACGGACCGGCGATATCGCACCTACGAAGCATGCCCAAATGCTCTTTAACGCGCTCCCCAAGGGGTCTACCCGTCTCGCCAATGTACTCGCCGTTGCAACCCGTGCATTTTATAAGGTATACCACACCTGAGACCATGCAGTCTCCCTCCTTACCGAATGGGCAGATAATACAATGGCGAGTCTTACAGCAGGAATCGTATAGTCGATTCCTAACGAGACGTGCCTTGAGATTGACCGGCGGAACCTCGATCATGCGGACCATGCTATCAAGACCAGCTTTGCGAATGCAGTTTCGCAATTCGGTACTGAAATCATCCGAGACAAAAGGCACCTTAATGGAATTTTATTGTCGCTCTGATGTCTCGCTGCCATTGTCGGTGTTCGATGACCTTTAGCCAGACTCTGCTCGGGATACCCGTTGGACACCGCGATTCGAGATGCCATTTGCAATGACACTGACTTGAGATCGCTGTCTGAGGACACCACCGCCGCCGTTCGGAACATGTTCTTAATCGTGGCTCTCTTCGTTTGAGATGGATGAGCAGACCTGAAGTGCACGATGATGTTCTTACTACTGGGCTTACGATACCATTTAGTATGGAATCTGCCCCGCGTGCAACTGACTTGGACGCTGAGGAACGGCAACCAGTTATCAGTGGGTTTTTCCCTTGTGAGCTTAATGTGCTCGCCTGCTAAGTCGTGTTCGCCACACGGAGATTGAGGCACACTTCGGGATATACCTTCAAATGGATAAAAGGATAAAGGATAAAGAACGGCGTTATTCAATCCCTTCTGGGATGCGCCCTTCTACTTCTACGGGGTGTCGTGGAGGTGATTTGAATGCGTATTTGGCCATACAATGACTTGCGGTGGCCAGCCGATGAACAAGTCAGCGCTTTATCCTTCTCAGACAAGTCTGGTACCAATTCACCGACCCCAGAGGGATGGAAGGCTTGGTTGGCCTGGGCGGGAAATCCGAACCAGGAACCTGATATCGGGTGCACGCGACAGTCGCGCCTCCTTCGACTGCGCCTACACGCGCCTACCCTCAAAATAAATAAATAATAAATTAATGTAAACCATTTGCTGACAATAACTTTGCTACGGCCTCCATTTTTATTGAGAGAATTACTCAATGTTTAGGATAAGAAGATTTAAAACACTCAGACTGCAGCATGTACGGAACATGTTAGCTAACATGGATTTCCATATAATAAATATAAAGAATAAATGATAAAGGACGGCATTATTCAATCCTTTTTAAGATGCGCCACGCATTCTACTTCTACGGGATCTCGTGAAGGCGGTTTCAATGCGTATTTGGCCATACAATGACTTGCGGTGGCCAGCCGATGAGTCAGCGTTTAATCCTTCCCAGACAAGTCTGGTACTAATTCACCCATTCCGGAGGGATGGAAGGCTTGGTTGGCCTGGGCGGAAAATCCGAACCAGGAACCTGGTATCGGGTGCACGTGACAGTCGGCGCCTCCTCCGACTGCGCTACATATTACGTGTACTGCGCTACACGTAATATGCCACTTCGCTCTCTTTTTCACCTTCATCTTTAACTGCAATAAAGGCATGAAGGTCTAAAGAAGAAAAGAAGAACCACTGCGGCCACGGCGTTGGATAATTAAGGCTAAGGCGTGAAGCTTGCAACCAGCCCTTTGACCGTTGGCAGCCGGTCTGATTGGCAGGCTTGTGATACTTCGCTGATCTATGTAGGCTATGATTGGCTCCCACACTTCCAGCCTCCCAATGCTGCCCACACTCACGACATGCGCCCGAAAACCTGCCGAATCATTGAGCGCGTGTGAATGGTGGAGACTATGTAGTCTGCGTTTTTTGACAATAGATGAAAATATATAGTTTAGGTATATGTCTCTTATTTTTGCATAGAAACTTCCGCTGAGTAAGTGAGTGTGTTCGTATTGTGATGAACTGTCACTCTTGGGAGCAGAAAAACATGGGCAAGTGTTCCTTTTTTCTTAAATGAGGATTTTACTATGATTGCCAGCCCTGCTTGAATCCACGACCTTGGCCTGAAAGGAGCGCAATCAGCAAAAAGCGCCGCTTCTGGTTTACACCTGCTATCGGTTCAATGTTCGACTCGTGCCAACGCCAAAAAGCTTCCCTTCCTCTGGATGATGGATGAATTGCCGGAAGAGCTGTTTGTGAAAAATGAACTGAGGAGTTGTCTACTGGTACTCACGGCAAGTCATGGCGGATATAGACAACTTACAGAGTTCGGGGCAACCACTTAACGAGCTAGAGCATCACAATTCCGATTCCCTAGATCTCTAAATCTCTGGTAAAGGGTAACAAAAAATAAAGGTCACCGTTAATCAATCCTTGTTTGGGATGTGTTACGCATTCTATGTACCTCTATAGAAGGCGATCGGAATGCGTATTCGACGAGGACAATGACTTGCGATGACCAGTTGTTGAACAGAACCGTGTTTATCCCTCCCAAACAAGTCTGGTTCCCGGTTACAGACCCCACAGGGATAAAAGACTTGGTTGTTCTGATGTGATCCGGACCAATAGCGAGATACACGTCTCCTCTATCAATCAAGAGTAGTCAACTGTTGGTAGCAGTAGAACCCCAACCTGTTGGACGCAGTCGTCGGTGTTTTAAATGATTTTGTTTATATATTAGGTTGTCCCATAAGTCTTCGCCGTTTTTTTCAACGATTCACTGCAGATTTCGCCGGCGGTCTCTTGCATAGCGCTGCATAGCTTTCCAAAGAGAATGATTCGCTCTATCAGGTTATGTATTGCATTTCTTTTTTCATCCTGAATTTTGTCAACTTTTAGGTCGTTGAAGTGGAAAGTGAAAAAGTAGCCATTTGCGCACTTGTTCTCTCCGTTTAGGTGTGTAAATTTTTGCGCAGTTTTTTCGAGCATTTGGGAGACAATGTTCTGTACTACAAGAAAATGTGTTAGTGCTATTTGTTCATTTGTCCTTTATTGATTTTTAGGTCACCGAATCGGGACGTCCGAAGGAGGATGGTTATTTTTGCCGACAGCTCCTGCTCTGTGGTTGGAATTTTTGGGTTGGCGTTATATGTCATTCGAAAGAGAATGTAGTGCTCTATAAGAATATGTGTCGCGTTTATTGATTTCTATTGAATATCAACAAAATGCCAAAAAGAGAAAAATCGTCTTCACCAACAACTCCTTCTCCTTCTTCAGTTGTTGATATTCGACAGAAATCAGCGGGAGCTAATATACGCGACACAAATTCTTACTGAGCAAGACATCCTCTTCCAAACGACATATAACACCATGTAAAAAAGTTCAACCACAGAACCGGAGTTTTGGTAAAAATTCGGACGGAAAAGTCGGATATCCCAATTTGATTGCCTAAAAATCAATAAAGGGCAAGTGAGAAAATAGGACCAACACATATTCTTGTAGTTCATAACATTGTCTTCCAAGTGCTATAAAAAACTGCTCAAAAAATTACAAACCTAAGCGGAGAGAACAAGTGCACAAATGGCTACTTTTTCACTTTTTCACTTTTCACTTCAACGACCTAAAAATTGACAAAATTCATGATGAAAAAAGAAATGCGATACATGCTCTGATAGAGCAAATCATTCTCTTTCGAAAGCTATGCAGCGCTATGCAAGAGGCCGCCGGCGAAATCTCCAGTGAATCGTTGAAAAAAAAATGGCGGAGACTTATGGGACAACCTAATATTTCATGGACATGGGCGCGTTGAGCGCAGTTGGAGGAGGCGCCGACTCTCGCCTGCACCCGACACTAGGTTAACGGTTCGGATTTCCCGCCCAGCCCAACCAAGCCTTCCATCCCTCCGATGTCGGTGAATTGGTACCAAACTTATCTGAGAAGGATAGAGCGCTGGCTTGTTCATCAGCTGGCCACCACAAGCACTGTATGGCCAAATACGCATTCAACTCGCCTCCACGACATCCCGAAGAAGTAGAATGCGTGGCGCATCCCAAAGGGAATTGAATAACACTCCTTTATCCTTTATCCTTATTTTATAGACACTATTTGAGACAAATGACAAATCCAAGATCAAGCAAAAAAAGCGAACTGTTACATTTCCACTTGGAAGGCGCTGCGCCAACCCATCGTATATTTTGCCACGACGGAAATTCGTAGCTTGTAGCATACCCTTGCTAGCTACCCGTCTTAGAAGATGAGGATGAGATATGTACATAATGGCAATCCTCCCAGTTCGCCAGCTAATAGGGCGAGTTCTCCACTTTCTTCTCCAAAGTCTCTCATCACTAAAAACTGGAGCGGAGCCAGTTAACTCGCTGGACTTGGAATTACCCCATGGTCACTTCCGGAACGTTCGCCCGTGCTGGGAACGTGGCAGTCTTTGCGCTGGCCATCAGCGTGAGTGAGTCGGCCGGGGGAGCTACTCCAGCTGGCTGCTCATCGCCATCAGTGGCCGGCGGAGACCACCGCTGCTCGTCCCGCGTCCAACTCATCAGCTGCGGTAATTTAGCGCTTCACCCCGAAAATGAACTCACTCCGTGCACCTCGAAGCTCCTCAACCAGTCGGTTCAGAGACCAACGCTGCTCGCGGGTCTCTTCACTCGCTCCGTTTTCGCCCACTTTGGTACAAATAAGGAAGCTTCGTCTTTACCCCTCTATCATTTTCATCGAAGTAACTTTCGAGAAGCTCACTTGACTTTTCGCCTGTTTCACTAGCTGCCGATGTCCACCTCTATTTTTACTAAAGACTTATTCAGAGTAAAGGCATAATACAATCACTTCCTTTGGAGTGCGTCGCTCGTTCTTCATCCCTTAGTGATTGAAGAGGCTCCTGGAATATTAGACTTTTGAAATAACTTTCCATAGGAGATATGCTTTCGTTGCAGGGTTTTTTCTTGCCAGAAAAGCCTGTGGATACTTCGAAGATCTTTTTTGAAGATCTTTCTTTTAGATAGAAGGGTTGGTTGATCTTAACTGACGCTGAACCAGTCCAAATTCAATTGATTTCAATGTTACTGGTGTCTTCTGCCACTATACCTAGTGTAAGCAGCAATGGGTTTAAGGTGCATAACCCTCTAGAGAGGAGCGCGTGAAGCGCAGTCGGAGGAGGCGCCGGCTGTCGTCTGCACCCGATACCAGGTTCCTGGTTCGGATGCAAGCGACAGTCGGCGCCTCCTCCGACTGCGCTACACGCGCCACCTGCCCTGGTAGCACAAAAAATGTTGTATAAAGTTGGCATAGGCAATACCCTGAAGATGCTTTCACATCACATCCTGCACTAGCCCTTTGCTCTGCATTTTTCTCGTAATTTATTTGTGTTGACTTCTCCTTGGTATTTGAATTTTGCTCCTACCAATTATCATCAAAAAACGGTAGGTGGAGCTGTTGAGGGATTTAGTTTTTTATCACTGCTGTTTTGCTTACGCCGTGTCCTTGCTATTGAATTGCTGATCATTGCGCACTACGCAGTGCAAATAAATAAATAAATAAATAACATGACACTCTTCGGTTAATTCGAAGGCTTTGTCCATCATGTTTGACTACCGACTAAGTCTCTATCTCAATTGACGTTGATTCAGCAAACAAGACTGTTTATCTGTTGTGAAGCAAGCTCAAAACGTTCACTCGATTCGCACTTCATTCTGGGCAAAAAGTCGATAAATCGATATAGATACTAGTTGATCGATCCTCTCCGAACATATTTGCGGAATTCCACCTTCAGCAGCTAACTGGGAGGAAATCAATAATATCAATCGATATTAGTTGGCTAATCGATAGCATTTGCTTGTTGTGAAGTCTGTCCACTGATCATGTTCGTGCACGCCTAACTCAAGCAGCCCATAGGAAACGGAGTTTGACATCGCCGATCGATGTTTGAAGCCTCTCCACTGGCCATTAATTATGCGCGGACGTATGAACAGATGGACACAGGAGAGTGTAAACGAACGAATTGGTTATTCTATATGTGCTAAAGGTCTTGACATCAGTTCCCTAACCGTTGAAAAGAATGGAGCAGTGGAAATGGGAACGGGATTGATCTATCGCTTTTGGATGCGCCGCGCATTGTACTTGTCTGAGACAATTTGTATCGGCAGACTCAGAGCGTGGCGAGCCGAGCCTATGCAATGATTTAACCCAATGGGTAACTCTTGTAAACAGCATAGCTTAACCAGTTGTCAAATGGCGACATAACAGAGATGAAAATTCCGTCAACTCTGGTGAGGAACCGAACCCCACCTTAGGGTTAGCGTCCTCTGCCGCTGCGCCTAGGATATCCTACCTACCCAGCGAGTAAAGCGGGGAAGATGGCGCTACTCTGCATGCTTATTGCCCGTATGCAGTAGCAGGTTTTGATGGAGAGGGCAGTTGTTAGCACAGCTCCAGTTCGTTCTCCAAATGGATGGCGCTGACGGGACCAGAGCACTCTCAGGGGAAATTGACACGCTTTTTGAACGGTGACGTGCGGCAACCATGGTGAACTTTCGCAAAACCAGCTGCTACTGGGTGGTATGTAGCTGTTCCAGATGGTTTGTCTATTCACTATAATGTGCTTTCAGAGATATGTAGGTAGCCCACACGCCTCCAAAAACTTCTTACATAGTCAATGGCGCTTTATCATTCTCATGTCTGTCTCACTCCAACTCTTTAGATTTCTATGATTACTAGGTCGGCTCGAAAGTTCCTCTTTGCTTTCCCTCTGCAATATTGAAGGCAGCAGACCCGTTTGAAGGGAGCCATTCCGAAGAGGTGAGAACTCTTAAGTTTGTCGTGTCTTCATAGAGAAACTGCAAGAAAAGCACTTTCCAACAAACGGACAGCCAGGCTCTTAGAGCCACATAATGGAGTGCCGGAAAGCAATTTCGACACCCCTAGGGATGGGGTTATATTTATCCTCTGCAATCTCTGCAAACTCTTAGGAACAGCAGCTGCAAATGTCGTTGTATCTGGAGATGACGAGCGTCGATGTATATCGACGTCGACGTCGATATACATGCAGCTTTAGCCTTTGCACAACCCAGGCCATCGTGCTAATTTAGAAGAAAGTCCTCAGCGTTTTAAGTGATTCACTTTGATCTACCATAACTTTCTCAAACCTTATCGGATTTAGTCGAAATAAGCCCCGCTCGAATCAGAGTACTTTTGCTAACGAGCCCCCGGTCGAGTTATTCCATCACCTGTATCACCTGTCGTCCCGCTGATCATCGACTTGCTCGAGCGGACGTCAGCAGCGTCTCCATTCGTCCCTGTCGCGTGCCAGAGTGGTCCAATAGATTCTCCTCGCTCGAGGGACACGAAGAGCGTCATATCGGTCGGTCAGGGCTTTCACGGAGAAGTCCGACCAACGCGTTGGTGGGCGTCCTGGTGTTCTCTTGACATCCCGCGGAATCCAGTCGGTGATGGCTCTCGTCCAGCGAGTGTCTGCGAAGCGCATTACGCGGCTGGCCCAGCTAATTTTCGACGAATTGGCCCATGCGACAGTGTCTCCGATCTTCGAACGTCGGCGAAACTCGGAGCTCCGGAGGCCTTCTCTTCAGAAGCGACAGCTGTGCGAAATGGGGAAGGTTAAACTTGACGCCTGCAGTGATGGAGTGGGTTGGCCACGTCAGGCGGTTGGAGTTAGCGTCTTTCTGGGGCCGGATTCATCAGCATTCAAACCCGCAGGTATAGGGGTATAGGAGGTAGAGATATGATCAGGAATAGGGTTGAATATCGGAGACGGCTCTCGTCCAGCGGGTGTCTGCGAATCGCATTACGTGGCCGGCCCACCTAATTTTCGACGACCTGGCCCATGCGACAGCGCCTCTGACCTTCGAACGTCGACGAAGCTCGGAGTTATTCCATCTGCGAAAAAAATTAAGAGGTCGAGATTCGACGAAATTCACGAAAGCTGTTTTGGCTTGGTCCTGATTGGTGATTTTTTTTACCAGCGAAGAAGTTCCGAAAGTGTTTGAAAAGGTGGTAGTCGGTTGGTGAGAGGTCTAGAGAATATGGCGGTTGAGGCACAGCTTCAATCCCCGTTCGTTCAATTTTCGAACAGTGAATAGTGAAACGTGTCGGCGGGCGGTATGCAGAAGAATCGGGCCTCTACTCTCGACCAATACTGGCTGAAGTTGACGTAATTTTCGGTGCATTTCGTCAATTTCCTTGCAGTAAGACCCTGCTGTGATCGATCGGCCTCGTACCCAAAAGGTTGTAATGGATCACACTAGTCGCCGACCACCACACAGTGACATTACCTTTTTTTGATGAAGGTTCGTCTTTGGGAAATGACTAGATAGTTCGACGACTCCAACCACTGTCCGGATGTTATGTACGGTCAAACTGCGCCGGTGGTGTAAGGCGAACATCACTGCCCGGAAAGCAGAAGATGCGGCGGGTTCGAGTCCCGCCTGGCGCAAGAGTTTTGATCACAACGAAACATCCTGTAACAACATATAGCCTCTCTATCAGCCACTCCAGGCTTAAACAAATGTGTTAAAGCACTGTCCGGAACGTTTTCTGTTATCATGCAGAATCCACTTTTCGTCACAAGTGATGATTCGATCCAAAAACAGGGCAGTTTTGTTGCGTAAAGGTAAGCATAAAGAATAAAGCATGGCGTCACTCAATCCCTTTTGGGATGCGCCACGCATTCTACTTCTACGGGATGTCGTGGAGGCGAGTTGAATGCGTATGTGGCCATACAATGACTTGCGGTGGCCGGCCGATGAGCAAGTCAGCGCTTTATCCTTCCCAGACAAGTCTGGTACCAAATCACCGACCCCGGAGGGATGGAAGGCTTGGTTGACCTGGGCGGGAAATCCGAACCAGGAACCTGGTATCGGGTGCAGGCGACAGTCGGCGCCTCCTCCTGCTGGGCTACACGCGCTCTGCATAAAGGTAGAGAAGAACAAATCTCGAAACGTGACAATTTCTGCCGCTCCCTCAACTCGTGGGGAACCCACTCATCGAGCTTTTTCACCTTCTCAAGGCGTTTCAAACCATCCGCAACAGTAGCTTTACTGAGGTCTAACCCTTCCGCGATTCCTCGAACTGCTTGGGATGGTTCAGCCTCCACCAGCTCCTTCAACTCGTCCTCCAGGATTGCTTTGGGTCGACTGCTACGGGGGTCATCTTCGAGGCTGAAATCTCCGGTCCGAAATTTACTGAACGACTGGCGCACAGTGCTTTCTCCAACACTATAAGGCCCCCACACTTGACTGATTTGTCGAGCTGTCTCGGCTGCGGATGGTCCCAATTTGAACTCAAAATAAAATATCGTTCGGAATTGCTTCTTCGACATGCTTCAACAAGCCCTTCAGGAACGGAAATGTAGAACAACGTTTAAGCATGAATTATTTAGCCAGATAGAGCGCAATGTTCTGTAGAGAAAATACTATTAATGTGCAATTCAGGTTAAATTTTTACTCAATAATAGACTAATGAAAAATAGTAGCACGAAACGCTGAGAACTTTCCGGGCAACCTATAGTAATTACATCTTGAACTGAAGTTTCCTGTAGTTCCTTTATGCAGTTCTCTTCGTACATTATCGAAATCCTCTCTTCACTCTGGAGCATATCCAGACGCAAGCAACTTGGAGCAATACAGTGCTTACTACGCTTACTGCTGGGCCCTACTATTTTAAGTGTTGTATCCAACATTACCTTGTGCCGGTGCTTCACTAGTGTTGAAAGTTTGTACATCAGTATGTTGAATACCACTGCATGCAGCTGGAAAATTGCGCGAAAAAACGTCTGAAATGGTATAGACGTCAGAATCCTTCAAATCTCAACAAACCAGATAAAATGCAAAAACATAGCAGGTCATGAGAATCGAACTCTCCACCTCCCTCGTATGAAGCAAGACCACTGTACGCTGCGCTCCGAGCTGCTTGCCGCCAGTGGCATCGCGGGCGTATAAGAGACCCGCAAAATTCGTGAGGCGCCGATTCTATTGCGACATACGGTTTTGGCCCTTCCCTTGTTAGGGGCACTGCACATTAAGTTTGAGCTTTAACGAAACTTAAATTAACTTAAATTTTATTTGACATCACGTGCCATGTTCAAGATTCAGGCTATCGAACCCTTCTATACTAAAATTGACTTTTCCTGTTTCAAAAAAAGTGGCATGGAATCTGCTGATTTTAGAAAACTCATCATCTTATTCAACTGTTGTTCCTCTAAATGTACCCACGTCATTTACCCCACCATGGCTGAGAAAACTCAATTTTTTATTAGATCTAGTAGATCTGGGTCTAAGGAAGAAATCCCAACCTTTTTTCTTCTTCTCCTGAAAAGTCTTTGAGGCCATGTTAGGGATAACATGTAGTGTTCAGCGTTGGTCAATTCCGATTTGAGTTCCACCTCGCATTCTACAGGGTGGAGTTGCGCAAAATTCAAATCGCTACTGTATTTTTGAAAATGGCGGGAGGTCAATTATAAGGATTTTTCTAGAATGGGGGAGGTATGTACAAAAACCGAGCAACGTGATACACTTACCCTCGACAATGAAAGCTTCACCACATCGTTCCACCATCGCTCATCTCGCCGGTAAAGGACATTCTGCAGCAGAGATCGCTCGACGACTTCAAATTTCTGCCGGAACAGTCCAACACATTGTGAAACAGTGCAGAGAGGAAGGAACGGTCAAACCGAGGAAGAGATCTGGCATACCACGTACCTTGAACACTTTCCGCCTTCGAAAGGTCATCAAAAAGAGAATCGACCGGAACAATGGAGTTAGCCTGAATCGGATGGCCGTAGATCTTGGGGTTTCCCGCAGAACAATATGTACAGAAGATCGTCAAACAGGATCTTGGGCTTCGCAGTTATCGTCTTTATCTCGGACAAGCACTTACGGAAGCTGTCGTGGAGATTAGATTGGAAAGATCCAAGTTGTTTCTGAAGGAGATCCAGCAGGGCCGCTTGTCACACGTCATCTGGACGGACGAGAAGATTTCCACCATTGAAGTGGCACACAACTCACAGAATCAGCGTCATTTGTTGCCTCCATCTAGAAACAGGTCTTCTCAACGTCGTGTTCTCATCAGGACTCTTTTTCCGAAATCTGTATTGGTATGGGAAGGCATTAACCTGTACAAGAAGACACGTCTCGTTTTCGTCGACCGTTCAGTGAAAATCAACGCTGAAGTCCACCAAGAAAAGATCCTGCGCGATGTTCTTCTCCCCTGGGTTGCTGAAAATTTTGTCAGTGGTCAATGCGTGCCCCAGCAGGACTGGGCACCTGCTCATTCTGCGAGATCCACACTGGCATTCTGCGAGAGTCACTTCTCTGGCTACTGGACGAAGGATTTCTGGCCACCTAACTCGAATGATCTGAATCCGATGTATTTCGCTGTGTGGTGTACTTGCAGCAGAAAGCCTCCTCGAAGAGTCACCAAAGTGTGAACGCTCTCAAAGCTTCACTTCAGAAGGCGTGGGACGATGTCGACGTCACCTTCCTGCAGCCCACAGTGTCGGTGGAGAAGAGACTGAAGGCCTGTATTGCTGCAAAAAGAGCTCATTTCGAGCATCTTCTCGAGTAAATGATTGTTAGGCATTGCTCTATATAGAAGTTGTATCAGACTTTATAACTGTTGTTTTTGTTGAAGTTATTAGTAATACGCGCAAATATTATGTTGTAACGAAATAAATCGCACTGAACCACTGTAAATTTAAACAGCTAATATCTCGGCTTGTAGGCAAGCTTATTAAGCGAAATAAGAACATTCTGATTCTACACATCTTTGCCAACGTGACACAAGCTTTTTTATCCCAGCAGCATAAAAATCAGAAGTTCTGGAATTGACGAAATCTTCGAAGGCACTTTCGGCATCCTGTTGGTATTTGAATATTTTCCCTACCAAGAAGTCGCCAAGATGCTTGAAGAAATGGTAGTCTGTTGGGGAGAGGTCGGGAGAAAACGGAGGATGTCGTAGAGTTTCAATGCTCAGCTCATTCAATTTGTGCAACGTCATTCGTGCTACATGGGGCGAGCATTGTCGTGCAGAAGGAGAACTCGCCTTCGGTTTACCAAGGCCGGCCGGATATCCTTCAACTTTTTCATCATTTCTTCAATTTCAATGCAGTACTTCTCTGCCGTGATGAATTCACCGGGAGGGCGGAACCAGCGAACACCACCATACTGTCACCATTACTTTCTTTTGGTGCAATTCCGGCTTCGCAAAAACCTTGGGGCTCTCATCGCTGTCCACCCACTGTGCCGATCGTCGCCTGTTGTCGTACATTATCCATTTCTCGTCAGAGGTTACGATGCGATCAAGGAATGGGTCCGTTTCGTTCCGTAGAAGCAGTGCGGACGAGATCTCATATCGTCGGTTTCTTGCTCCTCAGACAGCTCGTGAGGCACCCATCTTTCCAGCTTTTTGGTCTTTCCAATTTCCTTCAGATGCCGGGCAGCTGTGTTGCGACTGACGCCAAGAGCCTTCGCTATCTCCCTGGTACCTTTGTGTGGATCCTCCTCTACCACATCTCTCAGCTCGTCCTCATCAACATCACCATGCCTCCCACGACCTTCATGTTCTTCCAAGCTCTCATCTCCATTCCAGAACTTCTGATACCAACGATACGCCGTCCGAATGGTGGAACATCCTTGACCGAATGCGGCGTTGATCTTCTCGTCCGCCTCCTTAGCTGTAGTGCCCAGCTTGAATTCATACAAGTAAATTCCTCGGATTACCCTTTTGTCCATCTGCAAAAAAGTCAATAAAACTCTAAAGTTTTCCCACTTTTACATAGAGAATTTGGTACTCTCCGGTAGAGCAAAGTTTGCGCTTCTAAATGATATGCCACATGTTACGGATTGTTCTTGATCAAATGTGTAAAGACGCGCCAAAAAATGGCGCGAGCCAGTGCCATTTAATTAGTTACAACCTAATAATTAGGAGCCACCCTGTAGTTGCACCGGATGTCGTGGAGGCACTTTGAATGAGTGTCTTGTGTATACAGTGACCTGCAGTCTCTGATGGATGGACAGCCTGTGCTGAATGCTTTGCAAAAAGAGCTGGTACTAATTCACTTGGCTGAAAGGAAGGCTTGGTTGACCTGTGCGGGATCCAACCCAACGATCTGGAGATCGTGGTGCACACGAGAACCCGCTCCTGCCCCGACTGCGCTACCACGCGAATGCCACGTTATAAGAAAGGTGAACAACAAGGCGTGCAAATAAAAAAAGGAGAAAGTAAGGAGCTTGTCTGGTTTTCGTTTCGCAGAGGGCTTTACCCGAAAACCAAACAAAGAAGTATCCGTCCCCATGTGCTCATCAGTAAAGGAGAGGACGGATGAGAGATCTAGTCAACATACCTGTCTCCGTCCTAAATAAATGTCCTGATCCTGGGCCGTGTCCCGATGACGCTGAGAACCGTTCTCAAACTTGGTTAATTAAACCAATGAGCATTTTAAACCGAAATGAACTGGAATTCTCCCAGTGCGTTAGCATTTTTGTGATGCACCAAGAGTTCGACTTCTAAGTGATGAGGCGAAGGCGATTTGGATATGTATTTGACCAATACAAGGAGCTCTAGCAGGTGGAGAAATCGACAAATCAGTATTTTCCCGCCGATGACCCGAATACTGCCTCTACACCTTTTCTGAAAGGTGTAGAGGCAGTATTCGGATCATCGGCGATGCAACCGTGAAAGAACTACGGTCACACAGTTCAGAAGTCAACAGGGACTGGAAGGGCTACAGTAGCTGCTCTCTATGGCAAACAGGGTTAAGTGCTCGCCGCTGCAAACGCTAATATGTCCAGTCTTTCTGAAGGCATGAGTCCGACTGTTGTTGGGAGTGCTGGAAGGAGTCTACATAAAAGGATAAGGATAAAGTACGGCGTTATTCAATCCTCTTTGGAATGCACCACGCATTCTACTTCTACGGGATGTCGTGGAGGCGTGTTGAATGCGTATTTGGCCATACAATGACTTGCGGTGGCCAGCCGATGTGAAAGTCAGCGCTCTATCCTTCCCAGACACGTCTAGTACCAATTCACCGACCCCGGAGGGATCGAAGACTTGGTTGGCCTGGGCGGGAAATCCGAACCAGGAACCTGGTATGGGGTGCAGGCGACCGCCGGCGCCTACTCCGACTGCGCTCCATGCGCCCAGAAGTCTTCATAGAATTTCCTAATTCGGAACGAATAGCAGAGAAACAGGGCCCTCATTGTACCTGTAGCGTTCTTTGCCCGAGCCGATTTGCTGAGTTTAGGGAGAGTGGATCGCCAATCGTCTCTTCGTCGGTTTCCAATTCAACGAAGCCCATCGCTTGGCTTTTTTCTCACCAAAAAACGTTCACCGTTCGCTCCAAATTTCATGCCATTCGGAGACAATTTTCGAGCGCACCCCCAGGGAGCCGCCGCAGTTAACCGCTTTAGTCCATGACGTGGGGCTGCACATATTAGGTTGACGGGAAAGTTCTCAGCGTTTTGTTTTACATGTCTCAACGTTGTCTTATGTTTCTGTTCTTGAAACGCTTACCTAAGTATGTCCAAGGAGGAGTTCCGAACGATATTTTGTCCTAACTTCAAATTGGTGCAATGTGCAGCCGAGACAGCTCGACAAATCAGTTAAGTGTGGGCCCTAATAGTGTTGGAGAAAGCACAGTGCGTCAGTGGGTCAGTAAATTTCAGACCGGAGATTTCAGCCCCTAGCAGTCGACCGAGAGCAATCCTGGACGATGAGTTGAAGGAATTGGTGGAAGCTGAACCATCCGAAACAGTTCGCTGAAGAGCTAGTCTTCAGTGAAACTGCTGCTGCGGACGCTTTGAAACGCTTCGGGAAGGTGAAAAACTCGAAAAATGGGTATCCCACCATTTCAGTGAGCGGTAAAAATTGTCACGTTTCGAGATCGGTTCTTCTCTACTTTTACGCAACAAAACTGACCCGTTTTTGGATCGAATCATCGCTTAGGATGAAAAGTGGAATCTGTGTGATACACAGCAGGACACGTTCCGGATAGTGGTTGGACGCCGACGGACTCCTAGGCATTTTCCAACTTTTCGGAACAAGGCCAAACGATCGCAGCAGAGTCCTACTGAAAGAAAATCGACGAAATGCACCGAAAACTTCATCAATTTCAGCCAGCATAGGTGACAGAAGAGGCCCGATTCTTTTGCACGATGACGCCCGCCCACACGTTTTAGAAATCCCTGTTCGAAAATTGAACGAATTAAGGGTTGGAATTCTGCCTCACTTTCTCCAGACCTCTCACCAACCGACTACCACCTTTTCAGACACTTTCAGAACATTCTCGCTGGTAAAACCATCACCAATCTGCACCAATCCAAAGCAGGTTTCGTGGTTTTTGTCGAATCTCGACCACCTCATTTTTTCGCTTATAGAATAATTCGACTGGTTCCCGGTTGACAGCAGTGTGTTGATTCGAACGGTGCTTGTTTCGACCAAATCCGATAAGGTTTGCAAAAGTTGTGGTAGTTCAAAGTGAAGCACTCAAAATGCTGAGAACTTTACGAACAACCTAGTAGTTCAATTAGGTAATCTGATGTCGTCGTCTCTGCCAGCTCTTTCGCACGACCAGTCGGTCAGGCCACCCAACTTCGGAAGGCCGCAACTTCCTCAGGAGTTTCATTTTGCGATTTTGACACACATATTCGTAATAAGCATTCCGAGCTCTTTCTAAACATTCTCGTATCAATTTGAAGTTCCAGGGGAGTTCGAAGGCCTTCCCTAGAAAGGAATTTTCTAAACAATACTTCGTCGATGGGAATGCTCTCAAATGATGTCGATTTCTACGTCAGGTTCTCATTCAGAATGTAGACCTCAATTATATTTCATCTCCATTTCTACGCCAAACTAGATTTTAAATTAATGGAACGTTACTCAAATTCAAGTCGTTTCCTTTAAGCCTTAAGTGGATGGTGCTGCAGTTGCAAGTTCTAAAAACGTTATTTTGTTGCGATCAAAGTGCCAGACACAAAGCCGCACCACTGCTCACCGGGCAGGAATACCCCACGCCATTATAGGCTCTTTCGGTGTCAGGGGAATGAGACCTTTTAGTGCTGCTGTGTTTGGCTGGAGTACACACGGGTATCAAGTCGGACTCTGTCGTGCCGGCGAAAAACTCCGGGCAGCCAGCCAGACTGCTCGAAGGGACGGGGCGAGACTTAAGGCGGCCTCGAATGGAATTATTTATGAATCGACTTGTATTATCAATAAATGGCTTCAACTTGAATGGAATAACTGCGTTTTTTCCAAGTTTCATATAATCCGAACCTGCTCTATTAACAAAAAATTATGCCGAATTGAGGACTTTGCAGTATCTAGTGAAGGTTTCTGTCACCCGCCTCGGGTTCAAGACAGTCTCACCATGAAGAAGTCACGTTTATCAAGTCCACAGAAACCAGAATTTTGTGAGCCATTACGAGCTCGCATATTTCCTGTGACGGTCGCGTGTAGCGCAGTCGGAATAGGCGCCGACTGTCGCTACCCGATACCAGGTTCCTGGTTCGAATTCCGGGCCCAAGCCAACCAAGCCCTCCATCCCTCCGGGGTCGGTGAATTGGTACCAGACGTGTCTGGGAAGGATAGAGCGCTGACTTGATCATCGGGTGGCCACCGCAAGTCATTGTATGGCGTACGTACACGCATTCAACACGCCTCCACGACATCCTGTAGAAGTAGAATGCGCTGGCGCATCCCAAAAGGGATTGAGTAACGCCGTTCTTTATCCTTTTTATTCTTTATATTCCTTGTCTGTTTGAAAGTGTCTGTAGTCCAAGCTGTTTGTTTCTTAGTTCACGATTGGGAATAGCATGATAATCAAACCCACATTTCCTGATGAATAGCTTTCTAGTAAAGCTATTTTAAACTTCTTCAAGTCTAAGTATGTTTTTCTTCTTTTCTTCTCGATAAATAATTGCTGCTCCATACTCAAGTATCCGCCTAATGTAAGTCTTATAGCCTTTGACGAGTACAGGAGTTTTTGTGGAAAGACTTTTATAAAAATTTTATTTTTTTAGGATCTTTCGATGGAACTCTACTAAAAGGCCCTTAAAAAGTCCAAATATAGTAGATCACATCTGTTCGCTTTTTTCCTCAATAGCTTGTATACAGTTATTCAACAATGAAACTGTAGCAGTCTCAATTGACGTTCCCTTCAAAAAGCCAAACTGATTATCATAATTGTAATTAAGACAATTTTCTTCTCCTCAAGATGTTTTAGATGGTGCCTGCAAATAATTTTTTAAAAGAATCCTTGCAAGTATAGAAATATAGGTCATGGAAGTCATGGAAGTTGGCGAAGGGAACAACCGATGTTGTAAAGCTTTTAACGGTGCTACTGAAGAGTGCTAGAACCTGGCAGCTGTTTGCCGAACCCTTCTCTTCACGTCGATGATGACGTCGTTGTGGAATGGAGCGATCTTGGTCGTGAATCCACTGTGCAGTTCTCAAAAAAACTCTGATGTACTGAGTAGGAACGCCCTGAGTGAGCAGGGCTTCGAGGACCGCTTCAGTCTCGACGAAGTCGAATGCCTTCTTCAGGTCGATGAACGTAAGGCACAGCGGCAGCTTGTACTCTCGCGACACTTCGATGAGCTTCGTAATGGTGTGTAGGTGGTCGATCGTGCTGAATCCTCTCCGAAATCCTGCTTGCTCGCATGGCTGTCCTTCGTCCAGCGTTCTGCTAGTCCTATTCAAGATATGGATCCAGTGAACAGCTTGACTACGGACAGCGGACAAATCGGGCGATGGTTGCCAATCTCGTGTACGTCTCCTTCCTGAGCAGTAAGGCGGTTCTGCGGTCTCTCAGACGTTGAGTTCTTACTGCCAGGGTTTTGGTTGGAGTAGGCGTGCAGTTCTTCAGTTTGCCGACGACAGCGGTTAGTCAATGAATCAGTAAAGTTAGAATATGCGGCATACCCGAACGCGATAGTCATTCATTTTATCCCCTTCTGAGACTTAAGGTCGTCGCTTTCGTCCTACGTCTTTCAACCTGAGGCCAGATTCATCAACGATACCGCCGGTATCATCTCACGGCGGATTCACCATATCTGCCTAGGTAGTAAGTGATTCAGAGGGATACGATAACCGATACACCATTACCGGCCGGTAAGCGGTTCATGAATCTGGCCCCTGGGGATCATGTGGATTTCGTTCGATCAAGCGTCCCAACTGTGTTTTGAAGTCCGTAACGGAGATCTGTCATAGCAGCGAGTCGAAATGTGACAAGCCAAGCGTTCTAACCAGATTCAGAGTTCAATGAGCCGTGACATTGGTGGATGTTGTTGCGTCAAGCTTCCGTAGTCAGTTGTTGACTTTATAACCCAAATAAAAGAATGAAAGTGCAGCTAGAACTACAAGAAGGGCGAACTTCTGAAGGATTTACTTTCACTTGACTTCAACGCACCTTCTCTATGTTCTCTCATCACGAACTTGTCCTTATGCGCTGTTGTCCCGCTGATCGTCGACTTGTTTCAGGAGACATCTACATTAGTTCTTGTTGTGGGAACGAACACAAAGAGTGTCGTATCTGTCGTTCAGGGTTTTCAAGAAAAAGCCCGGTGCTCCGAGTTGGTAGGCCTCGTGGACATCTCGCGGAAGTCGGCCGACTACGCCTTTCCTCCACTCATGAGGGGACGGCAGCAACGTCTCCCATTCGTCCCTATTGCGTGCCAAAATGGCTAGCTTGGTCTCCGGACACAATTCTGACACTAAGAGCGTCATATGTACTTCTTTGCACAATAAATATTAGATCCGTTTCCGATTCGGATAATTCGGATCCGTCATTTTTTATTGATTCTGGTGAATGAGCTGGATGACTGGTTCGCCGCTGCTTCAACCGTGCCAAGACGTTTTCCGACGAACACTTCCATCCAACTTGGGAAGACAATTCCATAGTGGCTGATATGCTTCGGTTATTTTGCTGTTCCTATGATGCAACGAAAGGTAAGTCTAGAACCAAGAATGGGAAAGACTTTCAAACTGGAGTAAATCAAGATTTAGGTTCAGTCATTTTATCAACTAGACGTGGGCAGGCGTGGTCGTGCAAAAGAATCGGGCCTCTTCTGTTCACCAATGCTGGCTGAAGTTGACGAAATTTTCGGTGCATTTCGCCGACTTCCTTACAGTAGGACTCTGCTGTGATCGTTTGGCCTGGTGTCAAAGAGTTGTAGTGAACCGCAACAGCCGCCGACCACCACACAATGACCATTATCTTTTGTTGGTGAAGGTTCGCCTTTGGAAAATGCCTAGGGGGTTCGTCGGCGTCAAACCACTGTCCGGAACGTTTCCTGTCATCATACAGAATCCGCTTTTCATCACAAGTGATGATTCGATCCAAAACGGGTCAGTTTTGTCGCGTAAAAGTAGAGAAGAAGAAATCCAGAAACGTGACAATTTTTGCCTCCCTCTCAGCTTGTGCGGCACCCACTTTTCGAGGTCTTCCATCTTCCCAAGGCGTTTCAAAGCATCCGCAACAGCAGTTTCACTGACGTCTAGCTCTTCCGCGATCCCGCAAACAGTTCGGGATGGTTCAGCTTTCGCCAATTCCTTCAACTCGTCGTCCAGGATTGCTCTAGGTCGACCGCTACGGGGACATCTTCTAGGCTAAAATCTCAGCTCCGAAATTCACTGAACCATTGGTGCACAGTGCTCTCTCCATCACTTTTAGGCCCCCACACGTGATTGATTAGTCAAGCTGTCTCGCTGCGGACTGTCCCATTTTGAAGTCAAAATACTACTTATATACTTTGTTACTTTGATGGTCCTTTTGTCGGCTGGAGGTCTTCTCAGCGGGACCACAACTCTTCCAGACCGCTCGATCTCTGGCTGCTTGCATCCAGTGAGGCAGACTCCGCTCTCTGAAAGATCTTGAGAATGAGTCTGCCCATCGCGTTGGCGGTCGTCCCAGTGGTTTCTTATGGTCTCTCGGGAGCCATTCTGTAACACGGAGACTCCATCTATCGTCCTTTCGTCGAAGCAGGTGTTCGGCCCAGCGATATTTGAATTTGAAGTCAAAATATCGTTCAGAATTGCTCCTTCGACGTAGTTCAATAAACCTTCCAGGGACAGAAATATTAAACAATTTCGAAACATAGGTTATTTAGTTAGAAAGAGCGAAAGAGCGAAATGTTCTGTACAGAATGTAGCATTAATGCGCAATTCAAGTTGAATTTCTACTCTTAATAATAAGCGAATGAAAAACAGTACACAGAACCCTGGGAACTTTCCGGACAACCTCATATACTGTGAATTGTGCTGGCCAGCTGATGGATGTGTGAAGCGTTTTATTTTTAATGATTGTCTGGTACCAAACCCTTAGATAGAAGTACCCTTAGATATAAAGAGCGACAGGTTGATAAAATGACTGAACCTAAATCTTGATTTACTCCAGTTTGAAAGTCTTTCACATTCTTGGTTCTAGACTTACCTTTCGTTGCATCATAGGAACAGCAAAATAACCGAAGCATACCAGCCACTATGGAGTTGTTTTCCCAGGTCCGCCGGAAGTGTTCGCCGAAAAAACGTCTACGCGTGGTTAAAGCAGCGACGAACCATGTCAGCCAGCTCATTCACCAGCATCATCAATAAGGAAGTGAACAGAAGTAGTGTCAACAACGGTTTTTCCCTGGACCGCGGAACCGTCTGGATTTTTTTGTCTCCTCCAGTGGTGCCCTGCACTATTCCAAGGTGCTAACATTCCTTCTCACCACTCGAGATCACCAACGGCTTACTGAGACCTTTATAGATTCGTAGATAAAAGTAGATTGGGGACAGAACTCGACATTTCTGGTTTCACTGACTTCGAATTGATCTGGCATGCAGACATATGCAATTTTCACGTACTGGACACTTTTCAAATCAAATTGGACACTTTTCTCGTTACATTGTTATACACTCTTCTTGGCTAGCCGAGATACTCTCCAAAAAGTTTTAAATAATTTTTTTGTGCAAAGAAAATTTTAGCATAATTTCTTTGATGTTTTAATTCACTTCTCCAACAAGTAAACACTTTGTTTGAAATTTTATAAAAGTCTTATAAATATTTTGTGGAAAAGTAATGTTTCATAGCTTGTTTTAAAGAGCAGGAGGGCGGCAAAAATTTCTTTGCCAAATAAAAAATTGCGCTATGCATTCGTCCAAGAAGTCGCCATTTTTATTCGATTAATGGCAAAATTGTGGACATTGTGGAAATTGTGTAGCGCAAAATTGGGCGCGTGTAGCGCAGCCGGAGGAAGCGCCGGCTGTCGCGTGCACCCGATGCCAGGTTCGTGGTTCGGATTTCTCACCCAGGCCAACCAAGCCTTCCATCCCTCCGGAGCCGGCGAATTGGTACCGACGTGTCTGGGAAGGATAAAGCGCTGACTTGTTCATCGGCTGGCCACCGCAAGTCATTGTATAGCCAAATACGCATTCAATTCGCCTCCACGACATCCCGTAGAAATAGAATGCGTGGCGCATCCCAAATAGGGATTGAGTAACGCCGTCCTTTATCCATATCCTCAATAGCAAAGTGGATGTTTGCACGGGGTTTCACACCTAGAAACGATACAACAAAAGCCACTGTAAAGAACACATATATTCGCACTCTAATGCTTTATGTAGGTAGCAAATGCATTATCAATCAATTAAAAATCGCGAGGAGCTTTTCAAGGGCATTCGGGCAGTGGTGGGAAAAAAATTCAAAAAAGTTATGCCATGTTTTCTCTGAATAAAACCTGAATAAAACATATTCTAACCATCTTGAAGGGTCTGCAGTCTGACTTGTAAGAAGTTTGTTTCGATTTGGAGGGCGTTAAATTTGAATTTAAAGTTCTTGAGCTAGCTTAGATGACTGTCTAATTTATATATTTATTTATTGTACGTGGTAATCCACGAAAAAAGCACAACAACAATCAACACAGAATGCAGCGACTAAAAGATAAAAGATAGAGGACGGTGTTATTCAATCCCCTTTGGAATGCGCCACGCAATCTACTTCTACGGGATGTCGTAGGTACAATTAGAAGGCGTATTTGGCCATACAATGACTTGCGGTGGCCAGCCGATGAACAAGTCAGCGCTTTGTCCTTCTCAGACACGTCCTGGTACCAATTCACCGACGCCGGAGGGATGGAAGGCTTGGTTGGCCTGGCCGAGAAATCCGAACCAGGAACCTGGTATCGGGTGCACGCGACAGTCGGCACCTCCTCCGACTACGCTCCACGCGCCCGATACAGCGAACACAGCGAATATAAGCGGAAAATAGAACACAAATAGTACAACACATAATTGATCGAACCAAATTTTCAAGGAACTTCCTGTGCCTGTCAAAGAGGATCTTGCATTGCCGTATCGAATTTGGTATTTTTCTTAGAGAATTTCAGGAAATTTGATTTCAAAAGGGTCCAATTTTGACGTGAAAATGGTATGTATTGTGGCCTCTGTTTAGGAATGAAGTCGAATATGAAATTTCGACCAAATCGCCTTCTGGGCCAAATATTCTTCCACCATTCTAGACTCGCAATTCACATTAATCAGTCAAACCACGACGGCTATTTTGCCCGAAGTCAGGCTATTCCAAGGAACGACCAGTTCATCTCCCTAACGCAGATCTCATCCGAGATCTTAGTTCCAGGCAGGAGGGATCGAAGCGCCGAAAAACCGCCCCATTAAGGCTGAATCCAATCCTTTAAATGAGCAGAGCCCCTTTCACTGTGAGAGCACGCCCGTTAAGCGAACGCTGCCATTGTGAGGGGAAAGAACACTTTTTCTGGCGGTCGAATAGCGCGTGTCTTCAAGAATTGTCACAACACAGCAACATGTCCTCTATTCGAAGGACGTGCTCTCTTAGCTGTCCCGATCCCTTGCATTTGTTCCCACTTGTCCCCTGTGACCCGACTGTCACATACATGCTATCATAAGAGAGTGCGCCACGAATTTCACTTCTGTGCAAATTGCTTTTGCCAACGAACTGCTAATTGCTTGCAGCGTTGCTGCTGAGGAGAGCTTCAGTATCTCACGCACCCTCGCCGGCGTGTGCGGCACTGAACAGGGCAAGGATGCGACGTCGTGTTGGACCAGTGTTTGCCTCCTGTGTAAACGATTCGGTATCTTTACCTCGAAAGGACGAGTGATAGCGCTGTCGTAAGCGGAATCGGTGTCACCTGCACTCCAAATGCAAGCACTGGGTTCGGATTTCCCGAGGTCAACCAAGCCTTCCATTCCTCCTGGATGGATGATTTGGTACCAGGCTTGCCTTTGTACTGATTTGTACTTTGTACCGACTTCTGCATCAGCTGTCCATTCGCCAGTCAATAAGCAGGCCACCTACGCTTTCAAACTGCCTCCACGATATTCCGCAGAAGTGGAATGCGCTGCGCATCCTGCAACAGGATTGGTTAGCGGCGACCTTTATCCTCTATCCTTTGTGCCGCAAAACAGTTGGAGGAGGCAGCTGTTTTCGCTCAAAGGGTGGCTTGTTTCGGGTCCGCCTAGGTCAAAAAATCTTCCGGCGTCGGTGAATTGGTGCTACATATGTAGACTTGTATGGGAATGATAAAGCTCGGACCTTGCCAGCCACCACAACTTACTAGTCCTTCAAATATGCATTAAAGATGCTCCTAATAGGTTGAATAAAAGAAGAATGAGCGGCGCAAATAACACAAATGTTTCTCACAGCATCGGTGGCTCAGTTGTAGAATGCACTCATGCCACGCTTTCGGTCCGGGTTGAATTCCCGGTCGATGCACCATATTTAGACTACATCAACATCCAATAGAATTTTGGTGGTTCTCGAAACAATTTTCAGTTTATTATTACAATATATCTTTCAATATTTATATATTTATTTTCCTTAAAATCAACTGTGAAGTGCTCTTCAAACTGAATGTGTAGAAATAAGAGTGGTTAAATAAGCTGTAGTCTCAAAATTATTCTTAATCCCCAGGCTTTTATTCTTTAACCTGCTTAATGAGTCGCTTATACCTCGTTTCCTAATTTACTTGGGTCCGACGACTGAGGTCGGCACCCGGCTCTTGGTGGTTATTTTGTGAATGCTCTTCCGTTCGTAGTGTTTTCCATGAGTCCAAAGGTTTGATTATCGGATGATCGGACCGAGGCGGAGAAGGCTAGGATGGACTGAGGTGGACCAGCTCAAGCTTTCCTCTGGTCGACCTCAATTTATTAGTAGGCGGATCCTACAAGATGGTCTAGACATCATGCACCAAGGTCCATGAAAGCTTTATTTTCTGCTCTTTTATTGCTGAAAAGATAAGGGTCGGTGATGGAAGTTATGCGAATACTGTAAGAGAGCTTTCATGAGAGGGAGAGAAATGGTGGATTGGGAGTGATGGTAGTTTTGTCTCTCTCATATGCCGTGCAGGACTATTGCGCTCGCCCTACCCCCCCCCCCCCTAGAAAAGTCAAAAATTATCCGTACACTGCCCGTTGTGTTTAAAGTGCGTCAGTTTTCCGAGTAGTTCAACAACAGAACAAGAGTGTACTTAGGACAAAGGATAAAGGACGGCGTTACTCAATCCCTTCTGGGATGCGCCAGCGCATTCTACTTCTACGGGATGTCGTGGAGGCGACATGAATGCGTATTTGGCCATACAATGACTTGCGGTGGCCAGCCGATGAACAAGTCAGCGCTCTATCCTTCCCAGACAAGTCTGGAACCAATTCACCGACCCCGGAGGGATGGAAGGCTTGGTTGGCCTGGGTGGGAAATCCGAACCACGAACCAGGTATCGAGTGCACGCGACAGCCGGCGCCTCCTCCGACTGCGCTACACGCGCCCAAGGGTGTACTTAATAGAGCTATATTCCATACGGCCAGCTCTGAAACTCAGCAAACCGTGTCAGACTTGGGGGCCCGCTGCAGCATAAAGTCAATCTTGAAGATTTGATCATTCTCAGCACTGTTTTCTTCCACTCCATTTCTTTTCCCACCGTCAGCTCCTTCCTTCGGCGTTTCCTGTTCGTCATCAGAAACCAAATACACTGCTGCTGTTTCAGTTCTCCTCAACAAGACGACAGCTAGTCGTCTCGTCGCGCGCCATTACATCGGCAAATTGTGGCTTAGCCTTGCAGTCCGAAGGTATGTTTTTGTACTGTATAATCCGTCGCTACTTAAAAGGACAGCGATCGTGCTTGCCGGCTTTGTGAAACACAGGCAAATGACTACAAAAACTCCATTAACCATCAGTCTTGGGTGTATTCTCTGAAGACTAGCGAAAAGAGTTTGAAATAACATCTAGACGGTTGATCCGCTGGTTTGCAGAAGACCACCGTAAGCATCCATTATTTCAGGAAAGTAATGGGAGGAGGTTTTACAGCGTCAGTCTTTGCAAGGAAGATCGGAGTAGTGCTAGTCTTGTGGACCATCCAGAACCGCAGTAATTGACCGCATCGCATTCTTGTACTTGTGAATGCTTCCACCTTCTCTGAAAATGCATAAGCTTCCTCACACCAAGACAACCACTGACCGTTCAAGAAGATGCAGTTTAGGAATAGTTCAGCGAAATACCACTGCCCCCCTCAATTCGGATTAGCTGAAAATCTTGGGTATGACAATTCTCGCTTTTAATGCATATACCTCTCTCTTGCCTCTCTAGTAGCCGATCGAGGGTTAGCAAAGGTCTACACCCTCGTACACGAGTGATTGGACACAAGCCCACGATCAGAAAGTTAACGCTGACGTCATTTACTTTGACTTCATGAAAGCCTTCGATAAGGTTCCTTTGAACAAACTGATGACCAAACAAAACATAATTCTGTGATCCTCGTCGATGCCCTATAAGACCATATAGGTCTCGTTCAGAATCTCACGACCTAGTTCAGTGACCTCCCTCGTTAGTTAGGATTGAATGATCTCCTATTTCCTTTCACATGTATCACCTGTCGTCCCGCTGATCATTGACTTGCTCGAGCGGGCGAAAGCAACGTCTCCATTCGTCCCTGTAGCGTGCCAGAGTGCTCTAATGGATCCTGCTCGCTCGAGGGACACGAAGAGCGTCATATCGGTCGTTCAGGGCTTTAACGAAGAAGTCCAACCAACGCGTTGGTGGGCGTCCTGGCGTTCTTTTGACATCCCGCGGAATCCAGTCGGTGATGGCTCTCGTCCAGCGGGTGTCTGCGAAGCGCATTACGTGGCCGGCCCACCTAATTTTCGACAACTTGGCCCACGCGACAGCGTCTCTGATCTTCGAACGTCGGCGAAGCTTGGAACTCCGGAGGCCTTTCCCTCACTTGCGTGAGTCGTGTCACTCCGAGCATCGTCCTCTCGATTCCACGCTACGCGACGCTGATCGCGTGTTCATCCTGCTTTCGTATAGCCCAGGTCTCTGAGGCGTATGCTAGGGCGGGAAGAACAGTGGAGTCGAAAAGGTAGGCACGGAGTCGGACGTTCTTCATCTGCTTCGCGACTTCTTCGACGCTCTTGAAAGCTTCCCAAGCCGCTCGTTTTCTCCTGCTCAGCTGTGGCGCTAGGTCGTTGGCCATGTTGACTTCGCGACCCAGATACACGTAGCTGGAGCATTAGGAGATGTTCGTCCCTCATGAACATCGTCTTCGTAAGATTCAGCTGCAGTCCAACGTTCCCACATACACGATCGAAGTCGGCCAGCATTCGCTCCGCCTGGCTGATGCTCGCTGTTATGAGCACGATGTCGTCAGCGAAGCGAAGATGATGTAGTTGCCGGCCGCCGACCTTCACTCCCATGTCTTCCCATTCTAGTTCGCGCATGACGTTTTCGAGGGTGGCGCTGAAGAGCTTCGGGGATATGGTTTATCCTTGCCGAACCCCTCTCTTCACGTTGATGACGAGGTCGTTGTAGAATGGAGAGATCTTGGTCGTGAATCCACTGTACAGCTCTCGAAGGAATCTGATGTACTGAGTGGGAACACCCTGAGTGAGCAGGGCGTCGATGACCGCTTCAGTCTCGACGGAGTTGAATGCTTTCTTCAGGTCGATGAACGTAAGGCACAGCGGCAGCTTGTACTCTCGCGATACTTCGATGAGCTTCGTAATGGTGTGTATGTGACCGACGTTCTGAATCCTCTCCGAAATCCTGCTTAACTGTCTTGGTTCAGCGTTTCGCTAATCCTATTCAGAATGACTGGAGCGAAGAACTTGGGCCGGCGAGCAAGGAAGACTGGACAATAGTTGCCAGTGGTGAACTACGTCACTGAAATTGTTAACGATCAGGACCTGCTTGCGTATAATCTGAAAGTTTAAGAAGTATCACAGCATTTCTCTTCCAACCTATGCGCCACGTGGAAGCAAAATGCATGGCGTGTCCAGCGGCTGGCGACTATTTTGTGCTGTGCGCTTTATTGCAGCTGTGAGTGTAAATTAATAGGCCGAAAGGGCAGCGCCAAAATCGAGTCGACTCCGTTTTAGCGGGGGAGGATGAATTGCATTAGGGGCCGGTTAGCTGCAATATTGTGCTCGTGTCCCGTCCATTGTCACTCTCATTAGGCCGTATGTCCAGCAGAGTCCCTACTCTATCTGCTGCAGCTTTACTCCAGTTATATTCTCGAACGAACGCTGCCTAGTACTGACGTGTTAATAACATTTTATCATTGATCAATGTGGTCCTCTAGCAGTCTCGTCTGACAAATACAGGCTGTCTCAAAAAATGGATATAATAAAGGATAAAGGATAAAGGACGGCGTTACTCAATCTCTTTTGGGACGTGCCACGCATTCTACTTCTACGGGATGTCGTGGAGGTGATTTGAATGCGTATTTGACCATACAATGACTTGCGGTGGCCAGCCGATGAACAAGTCAGCGCTTTATTCTTCCAAGACAGGTCTGTTACCAATTCACCGACCCCAGGGGGATGAAAGGCTTATTTCGCCCGGGCGGGAAATCCGAACCGGGAACTTGGTATCGGGTGCAAGCGACACCGGCGCCTCCTTCGACTGCGCCCCTCAAAAAATGGATACAGAGTTTGAAAGGTGATAACTTTGCCACAGTAAAGGTACTGAAGAAGTTAGGCGCTCATATGAAAGCTTAAGGAAATATAAGTTTTCTGACATATGAGCGGCATGGAACGCGCCATGCACTCGTCTGAAATGTTGCGTCTTAGACTCGATTGAGTGTGTTTCGCTTGAATACTTGTTATAATTTCCCCACAAAGTGGCCGCATCGATTGATTTATGCTTCTTGTAAGGCTTAAAAGTTAAAAAACTACTTCTTGCGAAGAAATGCAAGGGATCCTAAAAAAAATGTTTGAAAGGTTCTAGCATTGCTGCTAGCGAAGCTTTTGAAAAGGCTCGAGACTCATATGAAAGCACAGGGTAACAAGTTTTCTGCAACTTGCAAATATTCAAGATTGCGCCATGCCGCCATCTGAAACCTTGCATTCCAGACTCGATTGATTGTGCATGGGCTGAAAATGCTTGTTACAATCTTGCTACTACTTAGCCTGATTAACCTGTGCTGTGCTTCTTTTAACGTTTAGAACTTGATAATTGCGTGAAAAGCACGTGACATTCGAGTTTAATGACTGCACAATTAAATGTGAGCAGGAGCCCCATTTTCAAAGACGGATTCTGTGGACTGATGAAATAATGTTCAAGTTGAATGGAAAGCTTAATCGGCATAATTACAGTGACTGGGCGACGGAAACGTTAAAATAAGCACAGCCCAGCTAACGTGGCCAAGTAGCAACAAGATTGTAATAAGGATTCAGCCCATGCACAATCAATCGAGTCTGGAATGCAAGGTTTCAGGCGAGCGCATGGCACAATCTTGACCATTTACATGTCGCAGAAATCTCGCTACCCTGTGCTTTCATATGACCCTCAAACATCTTCAAAAGCTTTATTAGCAGTAATGTTAGAACCTTTAAATAGTGTTTGGATATTTTTAGGATACTCTGCATTTTTGGCAAGCATTAATGTGTTTTTAAATTTTAAACTATGAAAGAAGCGCAAATAAATCGATAGGGCCACTTTGTGAAGAAATTATAATAAGTGTGCAAGCAAAGCACAATCAATCAAGTGTGAAATGCAAAATTTGAGATGAGCGCACTGCCCATTTCATACCACTAATATGTCAGAAAGTTCCCATTTTTTATGCTTTCATATGAGCTGCTAACTTCTTCAATATCTCTATTGTGAGCGAAGCAATCACCTTTCAAACAGTGTATACATTTTTTTGAGACACCCTGTATTTCTTCCACTTTATCTGTCAGACTACGGGGATGTATAGCTCGAAACTATTAAGCCACAGTCAACTCTTTTGTTATTGCATGAAATTCCATCCGACATTTTCATTTCTTATTTTTGTATGACACCTTGTCTTGAGTGCAAACTCTTTACACACTTACACATACTTTACACAACTACAAGATTTTACAGATAAAGGATAAAGGATAAAGGACGGCGTTACTAAATCCCTTCTGGGATGGGCCAGCGCATTCTACTTCTACGGGATGTCGTGGAGGCGTGCTGAATGCGTATTTGGTCATACAATGACTTGCGGTGGCCAGCCGATGAACAAGACAGCGCTCTATCCTTCCCAGACAAGTCTGGTACCAATTCACCGACCCCGGAGGGATGGAAGGCTTGGTTGGCCTGGACGGGAAATCCGAACCAGGAACCTGGTATCGGGTGCACGCGACAGTCGCTCCTCCTCCGACTGCGCTGCATGCGCCCATTTTACAGATATGTTCACAAATATACCGCATAATGTCATAATAGGAAATATCAAAAATTTTCTTGATAAATGTTTAAGAAATGCAGAAAAAAAAATTATATAGCTAACAGTGGTTGTATAACCTTTTATACAAATAACATTAAAGATAACTGTAAATACAGATACTATAATATAACAAATATTCTATATTTGGTTAATTATTTACTAACAAACAGCTACTGTATATTCATTAATAAGATATACAAACAAAACATAGGCGTCCCACAAGACGGAAATTTCAGACCACTATTAGCAGATCTTACAATGTCAATGTTTGAATATGAATTTTCTATCAATAGTATTATAAACAGAAGTCAATTATTTAAACCATTCAGATATATGGACGATCTACTTATAATACATAATTATAGTGAAATTTATAAAAAAAATTTAATTTATAAGAATGTAGTTGCCCTAAAAAAGACGCATGAAAATGAGTACAAATGTAGTTATTTAGACATGACTATAAAAATTATTGATAACAAAATGGAAATTAACTTATATAATAAAACAGATTCTTTTAATTTTCAAGTTAATAGATTTCCACACATGGAATCAGAAATCTCAATTAATATCAAGAGTAATACTATTTATACAGAAAATTTAAGGATTGCTAAAATATGTTTCCAACTAGAATATTATAATAATAAAATAAAACAACTTTATAATATATTTATACAAAATAGTTTTTATAAAAATTTTGTAGTTAAAAACATATTAAAATGTATTTACAAAAACCAACAAATTTTTTATAAATATGCCATAATAGACGATAACATTAATTAAAAAATGATAAATTTTATCAAAAATATTAAATAAACTAATTAAATTTACTTTACTACCTTTTAAGTTCTTATCACCTCAATTTCTAATATCAGATACATTTAACTGCATACATATAACTCACTAACAATCAACACTGTATGCACATTAATCCCACCAATAATATCAATATGGCAATGATATACGCTGCAGTGTAGATCTTATTTTGGTATGCACTCACTGTGAATGGTACTGTATGAAGAAGCAACCGAACATGAGTTTAGATCAATACCTATTTAGTTTGTAGCACCTCCCACTCTTCACTGATGAGCCACAGAGGAGGTCCTACAACATAAAAAAAGTCCGTATGAAGATTTATGTGGCGAAACGAATCTTTTTAGGTATTTTTTAATATTACATTTTAATATATTTTTATTATTAATGAAAAATCCTTGTTTAGCGTGATATACGAAAGCGTTTTCGGAATACAATTCCATTCGATTGTCTGAAACAAAGATGCATCGTAGCGAACATAATCTAACCACAAGAATTCAGGATGTAGCACAGAATTTACACTGACTCGAAGGAGATAAGGCGCGCAGAAATTCTCGTAGATGCTGCACTGAATTTTAAATTTGATTAAATGATCAACAATGCTAAGGTTAAAGAATAAACGTCGGTGTTTAGAAACCTATTTTCGGAAGGTCCACGCATTCTATGTAGCAGGTTGCTCGCCTTGGTATCATCGGAAATAATGCCGAACTCCAAGGTGCTTCGCTCCCGTAAAGTTGCTCGAAATGATTTCTTCACTCAGTCGGAATCACACAACAGCTCTACTTTACTCCTTGTTTTGGAGGGGCTTAAGAGCTTAAACATCTTCTTTAAGCATTTCGACATATTTATGCTGTATTGCGTCATATTTTTATATTTGCTCAAATACTTTGAACTGAAACTCCTAATACCTGGGAAAGACAGACTTCTTTCCCTAACGTATTCATAGCGATGCTCCACGATCTACTGACGACTGTGTTAGTGTTGTTTCTAATCCCGTACAGGATATGTTTTATGGTCACTGCCTTCTTATCTTGTTTTGTTGAAGTGCACTTTTGCAGTACATAAAATAGATAAAAATTCTTTTTTTTTTAATTTTTTATAAAACTATAAAGTAAATTGTTTTTATTGGTTTTTTGTGCACTATAAAAAACTCGAGCAAATTCAGCGTTGTATAAACTAAGTCCGCTTAAGCACTGGAAGAATATTTATTTACTTATGTGCTACGCCACTGAGGGCGTGCTGAGAACCTTAACAATAAAGGACAAGGTTAGTAAGAACAGAGTACCGAGCCAAAAAATGGAAAAGAAATTTAGCAAGAAGAACCAACAATTCCAAATAATGGCTAATGGTAATACAACATTCGAAATTTTTTATTTTATTTTATTTTTATTTGAGGACCTGGGCGAGCCACGACAATAGACAATAAAACTAGCAAACATGCAGAACAATTACAATAAAGAAAAAAACAAAAAACAATTACAACAATGAAATTTAAACAAAGGGCCAACCCAATGCGCGTTATGAGTGGTAAGCAGTACTCTCAGTAAATCCAACGGTAGAAAACTATATCTATATGTAGATTTTACAAAAAACCATTTCAACAGGAGTACCCTTCAGATGCGACAAAAGTTGAAAAAGGAAAGTCTTTTGGAGCATCCTCCTATAACAAGGAAAACATCTAGCAGCAAATTGATCCACGCCGCTATCTATTGGAAGTTGAACACCAGAAGGAGTAGCTGTCAAAGGAACAATGTATTCCGCGGTGTATTTTGTGATCCCGGTCTCCCAGGATACGCACCACCAGGCGGACTTCTTATCTCAGGTGTTAAGAATATGCATGCGAGGCTAAACAGTGGAAAAGAGCTGGAAAGCGATAATGGAGCAGGTTCTTTGTCAGAATGAGATGCGCTGAAGTATTCCATGGGACTTGTATGACTTCGGTTTTGGCAAACCCCTGGTTTCTTTATTGCGAGCTAGTCCTGAAAAACTTCAAGTATGGCAACGCGATTGAGACACCGCCGACTCTGTTGCATTCGATAGCGAAAAAGGAATTTCTATTTCAGGGTATTACTTGCTGTGGTTTCATTTTGTTCTGCTAATCTGAAGTCCTTTACATTTCTCGTTCCCGTTTTGCAAGAGAGGCTAGCAGTAATTCTCTGTGATGTAACTACAGTACTCCTAAGGCCTATGAACTACCATCGCAACACTATCGCCGCGACCAGTCGCTGGAACGACTCGGGGGTTTGCCAAATGCCATATCGATCGCGCGAAGCGATGAGTCGATATCGGAGCCTATCATTAGGCTTCGCTCGGGGTAAGCGATGGTATGACATAAGCCTAAGAAGAAATGGTTCGCATTCATCACGACGACTTGCCGGAGCGAGCGGTTGTTATGCCTCCGATTATCGCCTCGTTTGCGTGTCACAGCACGTGGGTTGTGGTCGGTCGCTGGAGGCGAGCAAATGGATTCCTGCACTGCCGGTCAGGGCTTTAACGGACACCTTTGAACCCAGTACAGATGAACGCCATAGTGTCAGTACACTCATGTTTACAACAGTAGTAGCTTAGCTTGTGGAATCCACCTGATGAAATCTAATATGGCCGATTATCAACTGACACAATGTGCAAGGAAGAAAGAGTGCCGAGCAGAGTTGTACGTCATTACCATTTACGACTTACGGCAATTTCTGGTAACTGTTTCACAGTTTACGACTGCTTGGGTCGTTAATCGTAAATTTTCAAAAATGTGATCTTTAATTCACAAACAGTAGGAGTCCACATGGTGTAAAGCAACAGCATAGTTTATAACGACGGGCTCATTTTTAGACTCTCACCCACAGAGTACTACCATTCTCTGTTTGATTTTGTTCTTTAATGTGCTGATATGGAGTCGAAGCAGAAGACACCGCATTGTGCGCAGGTGGCACGAGTTCCTCTTTATATATCGTAATTTCAACTCAAACTGAAAAGCTTCCATATCACTTAAGAATGCCATCCACTATATTTCCAGTTATTTAAATGAAGCCTACTCTGACTATCCGGAATCATTTAATCGTACCGAGAGATTATGGGTAGCTCGACTAACAGCCTTCTCTCGACGCAGTGGAATATCCAAAAATATTATATGTTTATTTCCCAAATCTACCGCGGAATAATAGGTTGACGTTGCTGACTTCTTTTTCTTTTTCTTTTTTTTCTTCTTCTTTATCCCGAGACGTCAAGTGGCAGGCTCGTCCGAGTTAGGTGGAGTCAGAAGGCTTCGGTACTCCAGGAGATTTGTAACATCTCCTAATATTGAGGGACTAGCGGGAAGGAGCGGTATGAACTACCTCATTGATAGCATTGAGTCCCGCGTCCTCTTGAAGTTCCTCTTGATATCTTCGGTCGAAGGCTGGCAGCAGATATTGAGGCTGGTGGAGACGTTGAGAACAGGCGGCTTGAATCGAATCGAATCGAATCGAGTTGTCATCTCGGATTCTTGCTTTCCCTTTATACGGTCTTGGATCGAGCTTGAGAGAGGGAATGTCAGCATAATCTGTAAACAACGTGTGATCAGCAGGCAGATAACTTAAGCTAGACCAGCTTCCATATAATGAAACCTTTCTGACCTCTGTGTACATTTGTTGTGCTTCACGACATATCGCGTTTTTCCTATCCGTCTGCAGCAGAAACGATCTAGAGCCTATTTCAAAACGCAGAAAAGAGATCTTTTTGCACGTCATACGATAGCTTTGTTCTGTGCGTTCGCTCAGCAGGCGATGTTTGCTGCGTGATTCGATGCAACCCTATTTTCGTTGGTTTGGCTAGTGGTTAAATGATTTTCTTGTGTTCTTTAGTTCTAACACTGAGAAAGGCAAACTAAGGGCAAGCGGATATTTGGAAGGACGTTTTTGGCAGTGCTTTTTGTATGGTCACCATTTATATGCTCTCATGTAAGGTAAAAATTTTAATAGAAAAAGTTAATCAAATATGTTAATTTTTGAAATCTTAATACTCAAACAGTTTTAAATTCAATGTCTAAACGACGAAGCTGAACTAGATATAACCTTGGGTATACATGAGCTCTAAATCACCCTGTACTATAACAAACACAAGTGGAAAACAAGTAATAACTAAAACAATGGTAACAACAAAGTTAAACATGTCTTGTTTTGCTTCTGCCTTCATACAAAACATGTTTATAATTATTATAATTAGCGCTATAAATAAGCATTGTTAAGCAGTGGATTACCCTTAAGAACCGTCAGAAAAAAAGCGTTTGGAGATTTAGTGACGCTACATGTCAGGCTCCTCTTACGATTTACGACTTACTACGCTTTTCCGTAATTACGATTTACGAAATTTCGGATTTCATTGACGCACACCCCTGGTACCAAGATAGTGTGGTTTCCACTCATTTCCTCTATGTCTTTAACACTACTCAAGATTCCTCAGTCTACACATTCTCATCTGTTGGATTTCCACGGAACGTGATACACTTCGTTTTTTTTAAACTGAGAATGTCGTAGGTGAGTCACTATTCAGTGAAGAGGCGCGTCTCGCTTACATTTATACCGAAGTGGTAGACAGTAGGGAACACTTTCCAGTGAACTTCTTCAAAAAATCACAGAATGATGTCAATAGCTTAATGAAATGGGCCTTTAGCCACTTCCCTTATTGTACCCTGAAAGGTTAAGACCAAGGAAAGGCAAATGATACAAAGTTTTCATTGTTGGACGTTTGAATTAGACGCAGTTGTTGAAATACTGATCTTTATGATTCCCTTGGAATTTCCTCCACTACAGTACAAGTCCACCCCCATATTTGTAAAGTTTGTCTTTTTGCGACTTTCGTGGTGATTGGCTGCTTCCACTGGATTTGCCGTGGTCGAAAACCATACCTGAAAATTGAATCAGAAGCTTCCCTTGGATACAAAACTTTTGAGTAGAAATCGCTGGTTTTCCACTGTTTCAAAAGTATAGGGTCACCACAGAGGAAGGTTCATTTTATTAAATCAAAAATCAGCAGCTACATATTAATAATTGACAGGTCCGCCGTGATTGGAAATAGGTTCACAAACTCTGCTTGCATAGTTTCAGTCAAGTACTTCAGGATATCAGCGACCAAATTGTTCCACGCTGGGTCCATCGCTCTGCGCAGTCCTTCGACGTTGTCAAATTGCTTTCCATTGGCATGTGACGTATAACGATCCCCAGATGTTCTCAATTTGGTTCAGGTCCGGTGAACAAGCTGAACAGTCTACTACAGGATGGTTTATCTGCTGGCGTGTACCGATGCGTTATCCTGTATAAAAGTGAATTCCTGTGTACGATAATCGCGGAGGAAATGTAGTAGATGATCTTGAAGAATATTCTGATATTTCTGTGAGTTTATTCGACTCCAGTAGCAGGGAGATCCATCAGTGCCGTCCAAATTGAATTGCTTCTCGTTGGAGAAGACTATCTGAAAACACCGGACTCGTTCAAGTGGGAGGAATTTCATAGAGGACAAATGGCGTATCGTGTTCCAATCAGTCCTCATGTTTCTGCGAGCAAAGTGAAGTCGTTCGGTCTTGTGGCGATCAGTCAGCCTCTGAGCCTCTTCATCGACTCACGGACAATGTTGCCGCTCTGTCTGGCCACTCTACAAATGGTCGTCCTTGATGCATCCAACTATAAGTCCGCCTTAATTTGGCTGACCGAAGCCATCGAGCTCGATAAGAGCCGTTGAATGTGTCCAATATCTTGTCCAGAGAGTACAAGATGCCTTCCAGACACTGGTTTTCTTCCATAGCCAACAGGATCTTCCAGATAATTGAACACAGCGCATCTCGAACAACAAAGTTGGGCAGCGATTTTACGAGTAAAGTGTCCTGCCTGATGTAGCGCTCGAACTTGAGCCTTTTCCTCGACGGACGGTTGGGTACCATACGACGAGTTGGTATTGGAATAGTAGATGTAGTCGATATAGTCAAAGTCAATGTAGAGCAGTTTTGGTTTGACAGGGCGGAAAATTACTGGTATAACAAACCAGCATCGTTAGTGGCCTTATACTTTTGAAACATTGGAAAACCAACGATTCCTTCTTTAAAAATTGTATCCAAGAAAGACTTCTGATTCATTTTAAGGAGTTGTTTTCGAATGTCGAATTCAGCGAAAGCAGCATCTTACCGCAAAATGTCATAAAAGGCAAAATGTACAAAAAAAGGGGTGGCCTTCTACTCTTGAATCGCACTGTATTTTGCAATCCAACCTGAACACAACGAATACTCAAGGCGCTATCGCCCTGTTGAATGCACCTCTACCTCACAACCGTTGAAGAAGAGAGAAATTGGAGACTCCTCCCCAGTGATTGAATTAGCTAATCTTCCCTTTGTGCATTTGCATTAAAAGAGAAAAAGTGCTGCGGCGGTCCTATGTTCAGAACCGCTATGAATCGAGCAAGGCTAAGCAATCGGACGAGCTGTCTGGTAGTCCAGTTGTCGTCCAGAAACAGTGTTTCAATTTCAACTCCGAGGTTTAGATATTATGACCTATCGCTTAATCCAGTCTTTGGTGGATCACCAGCACTAACCCATAATGTCGGCATGAGCTTCTATTGAACCGACTATGCCTACAAGCAATATTTTAAATATTTTGCTTGTTATTCATTATTTTTATTCATTTGTTTTTTATTAATATTTTTGTGGGCGCGTGTAGCGCAGTCTGACAAGGTGCCGGCTGGTCAGAAAGTGCCGCATGATCAGGAAGTGCCGGCTCGGATTTCCCAATTTGACGACCTAAAAATCAATAAAGGACAAATGAGCAAATAGCACTAACACATATTCTTGTAGTACAGAACATTGTCTTCCAACTGCTATAAAAAAAAACTGCGCAAAAATTACAAACCTAAGCGGAGGCAACAAGTGCAAAATGGCTACTTTCTCACATTTTCACTTTTCACTTCAGCGACCTAAAAATTGACCAATTTCATGATGAAAAAAGAAATGCAATACATGCTCTGATAGATCAAACAATTCTCATTCGGAAGCTGTATAGCGCTATGCAAGAGACCGCCGGCGAAATCTGCACTGAATCGTTGAAAAAAACGGCGAAGACTTATGGGACAACCTAATATATCAGATAAGATCAAATAACTGTAAAAACCTTTCAAAGCAAGCGTTCAAAAATTTGCTCTCCGAAATCGAAACTACCTTCTGAGCAACCCAATAATAGCTCGATTCTCCCCTTCAGCCGAACCTTTGTTGTTGCGCCTCCTCGGCAATTTAGAGATGAAACGGAGAGATGTCAGTGTTCGTGTAATGCATCAAAAGTGCCCAAGCGACATGAACTCTGGAAAAATCCGAATAGGCGAATCAAGTTCCTCATTCGTACTAGCATTAAGCATTATTATACAAGTAGAAATCACAAAAGTTGAGTGGACGAGACATTTTAATAGCTTAACCTTTTATCTAACAGTTGTTATATTGTTTATTCTGTTACCTCTTGTGATATGTTTACAGAAAATCGGTTCAGTTTTAGAAATAAGTCGTAATATGTTATTAACTGTGAAGCGTTTACTATTAGGTTGTTGCATATGAAATGGCCGATTTGACTGAAAACTTTGACAGATCTTAACTTTGCTTGGAAGCAATTCTGTTAGTCGTAATAACCACCATTACAATTATGCACTTTTCCCAACGCGACAATAGCTTAGGCATTCCATCTTTGCAAAAATCAGAATTACGAGAATTAGTAAAACATAAGAAGTCATTTTCGACATCATCTTGGCTGCTGATTTTTTTATCCTTCACATCACGACCTAAATGTTTGAGAAAATAATAAAGTGATTAGGGGAAAGATCTTTTGAATATGCTGGATGTGGCAGAGTTTCGTATCACAATTCATTCAGTGTCTGGACAACAATTTTTGAAACGTGCGGACGTGCGTTGTCATGCAGTAGGATGGGCCTCTTCGATTCACCAAAGCCAGCTGTTTTTAATCAACTTCTGGTGCATCACTGCAGTTTCGGTGCAGTACTTCTTCGCAGTGATAGCCTCTCCAGTCTCCAAGAACTTGTAGTGGACTATACCAGCCGTTGTCCACCATGCGACACCATGGTCCTCTTTGGATGGAGACTTGGTTTCGGCAACTCCTTGGGACTCCCATTGTTGTCCAGCCATTGTGCAGCACGGTTACGATTGTCATAAAGTATCCATATTTTGTCATAGGTCACGATCTTGTCCAAAATGGCTCCCTTAGATTGTGCATCCTTAACGAAACACAGATGTTGTGGCGCTTCAGATCTGCCCGGCTATCTGTTCGTGCGGGATCCATTCATCCAATTTCTTTACTTCTTCGATCGCATTTAAATGGCGACTGGAAATGCTGCCGTCACCGGCGAAATGCTGCTGGCTCTCTCACAGTTTGACGCATATCCGCTTCCACCGTGGCTTTGAGTTGGTCGTCATTAAGAAGTGATGGCAGCTTTTCTCAGTCCTCATCTTCGAGACTTTCGTCTCCAGATCGAATCCTTTCGAACCAGTGGCGAATTGTGCGTTCCTCAGCGAAATCCTCCCCAAATGCAGCACTGATGTTACTACTTTGCGGCTGCGGCGTTGTGTCCACTTTTCCATTCATATAAGTGGAGCACCCTAATATCACGTTGATTCACGCTGTAAGAACGACGTCAAAATTCGGCAAGAGGCAGTTGTGTCACAAAGGCTATAAGTTGAAAGAAAGCAGATGTTCTCCGCTTTCAAAAACTATATACAACCCTTGAAACGGAAGCATTCATAGCCACGAAAAATCGACCAGAGATTCAGGTAGTAAAATCGGCCATTTCCCATGCAACGACTAAGCCATTTGAATTTTGAACAGTACATTAGCAGTTCCATCCATCAAAGGCATGATACAGCAAAGGCTGGATGACACATGTCGCGAATGTGAACAGCATTGGTAAGTGGGAACGCGCCAGCCAATAAAAACCAAGCAGAGCACAGACCGAACACATGCCAGCTGATCAGGGCACAGACTGTGTACGCGCTCTCTGAATAGCATGCCCATCCAATGCGGTCTGATTAGGTAGGTTGTTCCTATCTCCCAATGCTGCCCATTTTCGCGACATATACCAAATACGAACTGGAATGCTCGAATTTTCGTCCTCTGCAAGTCTATGTACGCGCTGCTCGCCTAGTCTCACAGTCAATTTCCCTATCGTTCTGCATTACCAAATCAGAAATGTTGGTGTTAACAATCCTGCTGGAGCGCCATTTTCATGTCGGACGGAAAAGTCAATCTCTCAAAATTGAATTAATGACGTCCTCATAGATTTCTTTAACGCAGTTCTGGCCACAAAGATCTGCCGTCCAAACCATCCCTAGCCTAATGAAATTGATTCTACTTGGCTGCGCGGTGGAAATAATAACGGTTTTTCAGCTGGCTTTGTTTTCTGCTGCTGCTATAGTGCAAGAGCCAGATGAACTAGAATGACTAACGTATCGAAGATAGCAAATTCATTTTTATGCATTGTGCAATGCATTCTTCAGAACATCACTAGAAAACCATTAATGTATGTATGGCATATACAGTAGTTGAGAAGACCAGACCTACAACCTAGATGGTCTGCACCAGCGTCGGCGGATACCGGACGTTTCAGCAAGTCTCCTGTTTATATCGACTTTCATTTTCAGTCCCGTTCTGCGAAACAAGTGCTTGATATATAATTTTAACGAACTTACGTTCTGCAGCTGCTTCGGAGTCAATTCTGTTTAGCACATGCTCCACAAAGGATGGGTTGAAAAATACTAGACTTGTATGTCCAGCGCAGCAATATTTTTAAAATTTGTTTTCAATTACTTACTTTATTTATTATTATATAGCACATCTATGGAAATGACCCACACATTATTTGGTCCTCATAGCGTTCACCTTGAAAAGAATTATCAGCAGGCGCTTATGTGGTGGCCTGGTGCCGGCCTGAGAGGACGACGACTTGGGGCCATTAAGGAAGAAGTGCAAGTGAACTTACGCTTATGATGGTTTATGAAGACGGCATAATCCCACGCAAAGTGAAAGACAGCGTCGTTACTAGCAGTTTCGAAAAATTCGATTACCTTACTTCTGCTTTATCCCATCATATGCTAGGCAAACTTCTCAGTACATTACGAGTAGTTGATGTCGAGTGTGGCCTACTTCGCCCTTCACGGAGAGCGGTCCGAAATAGTCCAGGCCTATGTGCTCGAACGGACGCGATCTTGTCACTCTACGCGCTAGTAAATGCCCTTGATCGGGATACTTGTAAGACAAGTTGTTCATCTTCTGACACTTCATACAGCGACGTATAATCGTCGTCACTTCTGCCAGCAATTTCGGTATCCAATACCGTTCACGTACGCGACACATCGTGTGACTTATGCTCGTATGAAGTTCTCGATGACAATCTGTGATGATAAGCCTGGATAACCATGTTTTCTGTAGCACAATAGGAAACTTCCCTTGCTCGTCTAGATCACTTCTTCCTAGACGGCCACGACAACGAAGAATCCCTTGTTCATCTTCATACGGCTGCAGATGTCGGAATGACTTCCGAATTGTCGGTGTTATCCACGAGAGTTGGTGTTGCTTCGCCATGGCCCTGCATGCTGCTCTTACCTCCATTCCGCTCGGAGTAGGAGCATCTGCTGGAGCTAGCTCGTCCGATAGTTGAGACAGCCTTATCAGTACGTTCTGTCTCTCGTTAACACGCGCAACGAGCAGCTTGATGAAACGTAGGACATTGGCCACAACTCTCTGAATCTAACACAAATCCGAGCGTCAGATCTCATAGGAGATATCCGTGTAGGCTGCTTGCGATTGCCATGCGATTTCTCGAGCGCGGTCGAATAGCCAGCGGTGTAGTGGTGTGGGGCCTATGTTATACTTCGGCGACATTGTTGTCTGCGGCGTCGGCGACACTGTAGAGCGGGTGCTACGTAGTCCGTAGCAGCCCGCGCAACACTGCCGCCGACGTCGCCGACAACAGCGCCGCCGAAGTATAACATAGACCTTAAGCAGGTGTGCAGGTTACTATCCGTCGTGGCGATAGAGTTTTCATCATAACAAACTATCATTATAACAATTTATAACCGTAGTGACAGCTAATTGAGGCTTAAAGAAAACGGCTCTAAAATTTCTACGTGAGATATAGACTAAGTGTGTGCGTTAAACTTTTCGGTAGATTTTTAACGTCCATTTTTTAACGAAAATTTTTGTGTTAAAATCGGTAAATTCTTTAAATAATTTTTTTAAGCTGCAGTCAGCTTGGTTGTATTTTTAAATGTAGAAAGCCAAATCTGTTTTCTTATTGATTTTTTCGACTCTATCTACGTGGCAATTATATGACTATGTACTTCTTTTTCACCACAAATAACAGCAGTCCATCTATCATCAAAAAAATTGCTAAACGAGGAAAGTCATTAAGACTTCGAAACCAAACAGTAACGACAAGACTGCTAAGAAAAAAGAAATTTCTTCCTAAGCTCACATTGTTTAGCTGGTGGAATGTCGTTAAGCTTCTGGAAAGCTCCAAAGTGCTACATACACAACGCGGCTCAACGTTTTTGAGCATTTCCATTTGTCCTGACAAACTTTTTACAGGGTTTGTGCTTGCTAGGAAGACTTTTACTACTTATGTATTATTACTAGTAGTAAGTATAGTAGTAAGTAGTGTATTAGTAGTAAGTCCATAGATCTGACCGTTTCACAGAATGGTTATTTTTGCTCCAAAAGGCTTTGTTCTCACCGAAGGCGACATCAGAGAATGAAATAAACAGCCAAGGACCGTTGACTAATTTTCAATCGGATCGAATTTTTCTGGGAGCAAGCCGAACATACGGAAGCGCGCGGCAGCCGCGGCGACTGCTGCGGCAAGCGTCTGCATAGTATTTATGTGCTGCTACAGTCACGAAGTCTAATGCTCTTGTGACTGCAAACGCTTCTTTTGCAACCTCATGCTCAGCTATTTGAGGGTTCTCCGGTGCACTTAATCAGACAAAATCAATATTTCTAGAGAGAATCGGATCACCTAAGCGAAGAAACAAACAATTGCTTCCATTGAGAGAAGAGTTAGTCTCCCTTTATGACAAGAAGCTTCTGAACTCTTTCTTTCTAGAAGCCACATATCTAGATACATTACAGCATAACTCAGGTGTTTGTTAGAGCTCCATTTTCCCCATAACAGCCCGTCCAGGAGGGATACGTCGGTGGCGGCTTGTCGCGTGTGCGGCAGAGGCCGCCGCGCGCGCGACGAAATTTGTATGTTCGTACTACCAGCCGAATTTTTCTGCTTTTGTCCTTGCCGCCCAGCCGCCTAAGTGTCAAGTGTTAAGCTCTCGCTCCTTAATGAAACGCACCAGGGACACATGTATTTAAAAGTGCATTTCTCGTACTATATTTACAATAGTTTTTGTCCTTCCTAAATTCTCAATGTAATATTCTCAACTCTCTGTCATTTTTCACGACCTTTGCTCAACAAATTGCCTCTCAGATTTCCTTCTTGAAGTGCCTGGATACTGTACAGCAGATCTACTGCTCGAGATTCGAATGTGTTTTGGGTACTTCAATTTCTTCCTATCTTTGTGGAGCACTTTGTATTGATCAACGGTATTATAATAAAATTCACAATTTATGCGAGAAAAATTCACTGACATAAAGGAAATTTCTTGCTAGGGCCACACCTGCACCTTCAAAGATATACCATTTTCGTGGAACTTTAGAAATCTTCAAGAAATAGACTGCATATAAAGTACCAGTTTTTAAACTAACCTCCTATATAATAAGACAAAGAGTGATCATCGATTAGCTTTCTTATTCAATTTTATTGCTTTTATGTAAATATGCTGGCTGTTTCACGTGTATAATGACTGTAGCTCATCCAAATAAATGTGCCAAGAGAGCCTTCGAAGATTACGAAAATGTTAGGTAAGATCGTTGACATGCATGGCACGGATTTCAATAAAAGCGAAGCAATGACAGTACCATCAGGCCATGTTCTATCAGTTAAGCGTGCTCAAAGTTGCCCTGAAGCACTAGTACAATCACCAGATGATGCTGCACAAAATTTCTTCCAACTTTCCGAAAAACTTGAGGAGAAGAGGGAAGAACCCACTCTCTTCTCCTGTTTCGTTTCGTCTCCTTGCTTTTTTGCATGATTTGTGTTTCGTTGCGCTTTCTTGGCATCTTTTGTACCTCTCAAATCCACTTATGAAACAAATATCACAAAAACTGTGAAAAAATTAACTATCTGTTGAGTATGAAGAACTGATGTATAGCGAACAAACGCGAGAAACGGCTTAGGGAGGTCAAAAACGCGGAGCTATGGCAGAAAAAATGCCAATAATTCTCTCGAAACACGATGGTGATACCAATTGCGACAAGTAGTTAGAGGGGCTCCTTGGTATCGCGGCAATACTGGGAAGGCTTATCCAAAAACATCTTCCAAACTGTATTCACATGGAGAAGAAACAAAACCTCAAAAAAACGCGTAAAATGTTGTCAATGCAGTTAACAAAATTTTTGCTCAAAATGGATGGTTCCCTGAGCTTCATATTCTCTCTTCGATTTAAGTAACTGCTTGAAGCTCGAAGTTGATGTTTATTGGTGACGACGTTTCGGGCATAAGCCCTTCTTCAGGCCTGGATACAATAATACTACTTAGTACATACACATTGTGAAGCGGCAAGAAATACGGACCTGGGATCCACGGCGGATTAAAAGCCAAGGTCTTCTTGGACGTTGGTTGGCCGGAAGTGAAGTGCAGGGGTGCTCGGACTCTTTGTATGTCACGATGGTCTACAGCAGCTCATAGGGCGATAAGACTCATCGCATACTTCATTTCTTCATTATTGTTAGTCGGTGGCTCCCAGTGTATTATTTCCAGTTGCTTTTTTTAAATTTTTGCTGCTAAATTTTCTCAAAAAGTTTTATCGAAAAATGCCGGCAAATCCGGTAAATAGGTCAATCGATAATCGTTAAACGCATACCCCTGATATATGTAGATGTTCGGGGCCGATCGAGTGCTGAGTGGAAAAAAGGATCAACCGACCTTGCCAGGGAGGAGTAGACATGATACAGAAGAGAGAGGGAGTTTGTGAGTTCAAAGTTCCTGCAATGAATCCCTGTACCTTGTACAAAACACTCTCAAAAAACACAAAAAAACACTGCTTCAGTCCTGTGACTAACAAGCCTCTCTTGCTTCTATACATTTTCTTTTCTAAGATGTACCTGGAGCGCGTGTAGCGCAGTCGGAGCAGACGCCGACTGTCACGTGCACCCGATACCAGGTTCCTGGTTCGGATTTCCCGCCCAGGCCAACCAAGCCTTCCATCCCTCCGGGGTCGGTGAATTGGTACCAGACTTGTCTGGGAAGGGTAGAGCGCTGACTTGATCATCGGCTGGCCACCGCAAGTCATTGTATGTCCAAAACGCATGCAAATCACCTCCACGATATCCCGTAGAAGTAGAATGCGTGGAGCATTCCAAAAGGGATTGAGTAACGCCGTCTTTTATCTTTTTTATCCTTTACTAGATTTTATAGGAGAGAGGTTAAGCTACTTCCGAGCAAGTACTGGGTCTATAGCCCTATTAGCCCTAGAATATATAGCCGAAATGTTCATTGCAGTAGGATAAATCGAAGACATCACACAACTGTTTTTCCTTATTTTTTCGATGTGCTAGATGGATGTCTTCTTCCTGCTGAACTATTCCAGACGAACACAGCTAAAGTTTTTAAAAGAAGAATTATGAGATTAACCTTCCGCGATTACTAAACTACCGACATTTTTGCTAACCCTGAATTTTCTGGCTATCGTTATTCCGCGTTTCAGCATTGTTTAGTTGACTGCATCGATCTCTCCGTCAGCATATGCTCAATGGGTCGCGAGTTTCCTGAGAGGTGGTGCCGTGGTTACTATGATCTTATACCTTGTTTGTGTTGTGTTTTTTTTTTGTCATGCTTAGTGAGTCATTATGCCTGCTCTGTTTTTGTGCTCGGTGTCGGCGGCAGTTATTCAAAGCTTAAGTACAGAGGAGCCTATACAAGCCAGTGATCTTACATTTATGTTTTCTTTATATATAATGTATATATATAACATTATTCTTCACATTGATATATTGTACTACCGCAAGTTCGGTTTGCTTATCTCAATTACTATGGAAGCAGCCTCGGACGGAAGCGTAATTAAGGCCTAAGTATGACCGGAATTAAGACCGGACTCCTAGGTGCTTCCGTCTGTCTTGCTGCTCGAAAGTGATTTCCTGACTCCATCGGAATCACGCCATAGTTATACTGTTCGCCAAACCGCATCCAAGATTTCAATAAAGTTTTTTTTGCTTAAGTTCCTTTCAGTTAATTCATTCACCACTTTTAAATCTCATCACACGTTTGTTTGCAATTGCAGTCTCCTTGTACTTAGGCTTTTGAATTACTGCAGAACACTAGGCTCTATTAAAGTTGCAGTGCATTCTGATAATTTGCTTCACTTGTTTCACAATTGTTCTTTATGGCGCACGTTGTGCATATATATATATATATATATATATATATATATATATATATAATTGAATAATTAAGATTGAGTTATTAATTACCAGAAGTTCAACGGCCTAGGGGCCGCCAAACATCTGGTTGGGGGCTTCGACACCAAACCCCGAGAATAGAACAACCCCAATCTTCCTGCTTTCTTCTTCAAGCCTTCTTACAGTAAAAAATCTGGTTTTACTATATAGATTAGTGCAGTGGGATATGGTAGGGCAGAATTTTCACTGCGCATATGAAGCCCATCCACCCTCCATCACATACATACGATTTATTTTCCCAAGCGCTCGTTCTCTAGTGTCGAGAAACAGATAATGAGAATCCCAATCCGGTGCTTAATCAGCAAAATCATAATTAGAATTAATCGGTATTGGCATTCTAACACACGTGCCACGAGTTCTGTAAGCCGTCTTCAGAAGTCCGACAGACACTGAACGATGTTGAGGGAAATGCTGTCCCCCCCCTTATTCACACTTCCCCCTCTAATGGCCCCCCTTTGTTGGTCCTCTCCTATTGGTCGCCCTTACTGGGAATCCCTACGCAAGTTGGACGACGTTGAACTACGTCTTCAGCACGTCTTCTGAATCACTACGCACGTTGGACGACGTCTGGTGCAGGTCTTCTGAATCTTGACTCACGACGTCTAGCCCAGGTCTTCTGAATCCCTACGCACGGTGGGCAACATTATCAGCACGCCTTTTGAATCCCTACGCAAGTTGGGCTACTCCTCAGCACGTCTTTTAAATCTCTACGCGCCTTGGACGACGTCTAGCGCAGGTCTTCCGAACCTCTACGCACGTTAGGCGACATCATCAGCATGACTTTTGAATCCTTACGCAAGTAGGACGACGTTGAACGACGTTATCAGCACGTCTTCTGAATTCCTACGCAGGTTGGACGTCTAGAGCAGGTCTTCTGAATCTTGACTCACAACGTCTAGCGAAGGTCTTCTGAATTCCTACGCAAGTTGGACGACGTCTTCAGCACGTCTTCTGAATCCAGACGCGCGCTGAACGACGTCTAGGGCACGCCTCCTGAATTCCTACGCTTTGCACCCGATCCCCATTCATACCCTGACGCGTTGCCCCTTGAATATTTCGTAAACTTGGACGATCTGCCGCCAAGGATATAGTTCGCCAGCAATCGCCCATGGTTAAGCTCAAAGAGAGCCCAGTTGGCACACGCCGCGTTGAAGTAGGCATCTTTTGGCTTCAATCCCCCTCCCTGGGACGGACATGTGATTATATATAGTAGTATCGATTAAAAATTATTGATATTTAGTAATTCAATAAGCATTTTTTACAGCGTGCTGTTAGCAATTGGTTGGACCAACCTTTGCTTCGTAAATTGTAGCCACCCGTACTAATGCAGTCGGCACCCGACACACCAGGGGCCGGATTCATGAACGCGGCCGGAGGTGAATCCTACCCTCAATTACCTCGACGGCCACATTACCCGTCACTTTCCCTGAACTTACCTTTGTTTCCGATTGATGACGGCCAAACCAAGGGTTTTGCTTCGCTGTTACTTTCTGATCCAATGCATCCCTCTGCTGGTCCGCTGCAGCTCTGAGCTGGCAACGGGCCAGGGGAGGGAAGCGTTGGGTCAGAAATTGGCAGTGAAACAAAACCCTCGCCTTGAAGGTAAATGTTTCCCTAATGTTCTTCGCTGACGAGGTAGCATTTACTTCGACACTTACCTCGGGTTTTTCTGCCGCGAGTTGATGAATCGCGCGTAAGTGGGGAGTAGGAGTAAATCTTGCACTTACCCGCAGGTAAGTCGTTCATGAATCCGGCCCCAGGTTCTTGGTTCGGAATTCCCACCAGCCCTTCCATAGCTCTGGCATCGGTGAACTGATACTTTACTGGCTTCCACGGGAAGGATAGAGCGCTCATCGGCTGGCCACCGCAAGTCATTGCACGACTAAATACGCGTCCATATCGCCTCCACGACATCCATTTAAGTAGAATGCGGTGCTCATTCCAAAAGGATTGAGTAACGCCGTCCTTTATCCTGTATATTCACGCGTTTTCTATAACAGAGGAGAGGTCACTTTAGACTAGTGATGAAGTTTCGGCTATTTTCGCAATTAGCACTATTTCTTACATGGAAAATCCATATGAAAATAGCAAAACTAAACTAACAACACACGTGGAACAGCATTAGAATCGGTGGAATCGGTACCTATCACAACACAAAGAAAATGAAAGCCATCACACCAGTTATATTTGGAAGGCCCGACACGAGAGCCGCTTGTCTAGAAATGCAACGTCTGGGCAATAGTACAGAGCTTAGCAGCTACAGGATGAGAGACCGCTCGATTAACTAAAAGAACCTATCGAGATCGGCCCACCCCTGCAGGTGATTCTTCTTAAAGAGTCATGTTGCCTTCACCATGTTGACGCGAAAGATTCAGAAGCTCTCGTGACGACATCGCTCAAAAAGTCGCTAATACGAAGATGGAGCAACAGAGGCTGAACGCTGGCACCAGATGTGTAGGGAAGGGTAAAACAGTAACTGGGAGATAGACTTACCACAGAAGTCCACCGGAAGTGGAATGCAAGGCGTATCCCAAACAGGGGCTGATTAACGCCGTCGTTTGTCTCTTTTTACCCCTGCCACATTTAGCATCCATTGCCATTCATTTTGCCTCTCATTAGATTGCCTTTGCAGAACTAAAGGCCGTTGAACTCGCTCGGCTCTGCCATCTTCACCACTAGACTCTCTAGGCTTCTCTAGAAGGTACGTCGCATCTCTGCCATTCTTCCAGGTGAAGAATCCCTTGGTCATTGCATGGGTGTTCGTTCCAGAGGAGCGAGACCGGAAGGACGACGAGACGACAGGAGGAGGAGGAGGCGGTGCCGTCGTTGCAATTTCCTTCCTGCCGTGCAGCCGGCCGCCTCTACTACTCGTCACTGGACCCCCGACGGCGACCACAATGCACACTCTGATTCTGATTCTGCTCGTCAGCGCCCTATTCGGCCGTACAGGTACTATCAAACAGCTCTTTGTCCTGCACACTCTGCTCTTTCTCGCGTTCGCCGTTCAGCTGCTCGTCGCAGGTCTGTGACGTGTTTCCTTTTTGGAATTTTTACTCGTTGTTACGTCGTTTACGCTTGAATGAGCGGTAGCTCACCTGTGAACGGCTTAGGCGCCGAGAAGTTGTCGCTTAGCTTGGCTAGATTCACATTACTTTAACACGAATGGATACCAAGTCCAGCTGTATGTTATGGGACTCAGAGCTTTCTAAAATTGTGGTTAGATCGAATTTCACTGCAACGCTAATGAGGGAGGAGATAAACTACTTTTCCTTCTAGGTAGATTTTTATATTATGATTGTTGCGTTGATTTACTACAACCAACCAGTACAGGAAAAATAAATTTAAAAAGCCATGAAATTTCAAATAATCAAAGAAAACTTCTTAACAACTTTCGCGCCCGGCGGCCAACTATGTGACCCGCAGTCAATCTGCGTCCACTTGGACCTGTTCATACTTCACGACAAGAGCGACTCGTCGCCCGTGCAAAACATGCATATCGATTAAATCCGAGCGGCGCCGCCGAAAATCCTACAATATATAAAGGAGTAGTGTGTGTGTGTGCGTGCGTGTTTCCATCGGTCACAACTGGAGTGGGGGTTGCCTGGCGGTTCAGTAGACGTGCTGAGCAACCGTGCATAGCGAGCCGCAGACGTGCCGAACACATCGACAACCGTGCATGGCGAGTCGTACACGTGCCGAACACGTCGGCAACAGTGTATAGGCATTTAGGTGACCAATCGACGGAAGGTCTTCACAGCAGGGGCAATCGATATTGATCGATATTATCGATTTTTTAGGATTTCGTTCAAGAGGCGCGAAACTTCAGCCCTGGGGTAATCTAGGTCGCTGAACACGAATCGTAAGTTTATTTTGGAACTGTCAATCGCCATCAATCGATATTTGGCAAATTAGCGTTTTTCTGGATCTCATCCATTTTTTCGCTTTTTTCTAGCTTGCCCTAATCGACGTAGTTAAGATATTCTTCCTGAGGAAACCATGACATAGGTGGCAGCTACAACTGATGATGAGAAGCTATTGCCAAGACGAAGCCGTCAAGAAACCGTCGGTGCGGCCGAGAGGCCACAAGGACGGCTGGTTGTTCATACACGAGCGCTGGCACTGTCGCTCCAGTCGCTCTTGTCGCCTGTTCATACCTTCTGGCTCTGCGCACGCCACGCGCGCTGCGCCCTCGTCGCTCTCGTCGCCCGTGCAAATCATGCAAATCGATTAAACCTGAGCGCGCGCAACCGAGAAGTGTTCATACTCGAGCGTCACTCCAGTCGCTCTTGTCGCTCTAGTCGCCGCTGTCGCGAAGTATGAACAGGCCATTGAATTTCCTTTTTTATCTTCTGTCATATTTTTTTCTACGTTTTCTTCTTTTTTAAGGCCTAATAAGAATCAACCGCAGTTAGTCCAAACGTGTACCTTTCTATGAAGTTACAAATCCTCCTCTGCATTACTTTCGTGAAGTATGTTACGCTTATCCCAACAACTCCGTTAAATTTGCATTTTCACCGATTTTCTTATTTCGTAATGGTGTATTTTGTGCTGACAATATCCATAGCTTATACTATTAGACATATAACATATACATGCTTATTTAGGAGTTGTAAACAATGAGCGGTATCCCTACAAAGTAGGAATGTGCTCGAAGCTTCCACACCAAAAGAATCCAAACCCTTCATATCCTTCCAGCTAAGATGTTCACTGCATTCTTCAAGACTTACGGCGTCTCTAAAAACCATCTGAGAGTATTTCTAGACACCTATTTATTACTCGAGGTATGATAGCGCAGTCAGAGGAGGTCCTGGTTGTTACGTTCATCCAATTCCAGCTTCTTCGTTCGAGTTCCCCGCCCAGGTCAAGCAAGCCTTCCATCCCTCCGGGATCTGTGAATTGGTAGCAGACCTGCCTGGGAAAGTAAGAACACTGAATTATCTATCGGTTGGCTAATGCAAGTCGTTAGAGGACAAATAATAGAAGACGGAGTTACTCAATCCTTTTTGGGATGCGCCACGCATTCTACTTCTACGGCATGTCGTGGATGCGACTTAAATGCGTATTTGACCGTACAACGGCTTGCTGTGGCCAGCCGATTCAGCGCTTTATCCCTTTCAATCAAGTCCGATACCAATTCGCCGACCCCTCTGCTCTAGAAGACATTGCTCGGTTTTTTGGTCATTTTGATTTTCGTTAATTATCGTGGCATTAAAGTGGAGTGCACAGAAAATATAAATTATTTTTGCCATCGGCTCCTTCTCCTTGTTTTTTTTTTCGCTAATTGTTAACTTATAGTTAAAATATAATCCCTATCATTTTTTTACACAGTCCCATATATTTTTTGAAAGTGAATGTTTCGTTACAGCAGAATAAATGTTTTTCGTTATTTTAAATTTTGCTTATTTTTAGGCGATCAGGTTCAACTCAAAAAATAATCGAAGAGTAGGAGCTGTTGCTAAAAATATAATAATTTCCGTCTTTTGGGCACTTCACTTAAAAACTGTGAAATTTAATGGGAATCAAAATGAACTAAGAAACCAAACACAGGTTGTGCAAAAAGCTTAAATGTACGCAGAGAGGAGCTGTATCAAGGGTCATTTTTGTTTTTTGACTTTCCGATATCACCTAAAAATTGATAAAAATTTTAAAAAAAGCGAAGCATGTATGCAAAAAACTTTTAAGAGATTTCGAATAAAATGATTATAAACTGCTGGACTTTGTTTTCAACCGAATGTTAATAAAATCCTTGGTGCACATAAAAAAAGTAGCCGGGAGGAAGCGACTACGCGGCCGTTCCAATTAAACACTTCCAGCACCTATTCAGAAAGATGTCATAAGATTCTATATTCACAGAATACGTGACGTATTCCAAGGGTGGCTACTTCCACTCTAAGACGCAAAATATGGCGGGCTTCTCGATACAGCGAGGTGGTAATGAACACTCGTTCCTTTGAGGTTCTAACTAACTTCAACAGAGGATGGTTCCTAAGATTCCAATCGAAATGCGTCATTCCACAAGTGAGAGATGAGCCGAAATGCGTCCAATTCCGAGAAGTTATCAGTGGATACATATGTCTCATTCGCGACTGCCAGCTGTTCTCGATTGAATGAGAAGAGCATAGGATATAATGTGTACAAGTGCGACATCTCTATCCAATTGAAACGAAACAGCAACAGCTGCGGAAGCGGACGGAAACCTCTTGGGAATGACCTGAATGCCTGGGACACGACCAGTGCTGACTCGAGAACGAGCAACGAAACAGAGAGTGGGAAGTCAGCGCAGTGAAAAGAACAGCTAGCTCTGGATAGGTCCAAAGATTTCCTGTCCCATGTGTTGAACTGCCTAGAACATTAAGTTTTTAAAGCAGGAAGTGTAGAGGCTCAAAGCTTGTTTTAAAGAGCAGGAAGGTCGGTCATTTTTTATTGTCAAAAAGGGATTGCGATATACCCTCGTCCAAGACGTCGCGATTTTTATTCGACTGCTAGCAGTAATTTTGTTTGCACGTAGTTTGACTCCTGTTAACGATACACCAAAGAATATGTAAGAAATACACATATTCTCCCATTTACATTATCAATCAAATAAAAGTTGCGGTGAAATTTCTGAGTGCATGGCGCGATCTAATATTCTATAATATGGCTGGTAAACCAAAAAATTCTAAAATAAATTTTTTTATAAAATCAATCATTACAATTATTAGGGCACGTAAACTAAACAATTCCTAAGAAGAGACCAAATTTTCCTTGAACAGAAAATCTTTTAACCATCTTATTTAGTCTTTTGTTTAATCTGCAAGGTCAACTCGATTTGGGAGAGTTCTCTTTGATTTCAAAATTCTTAAGGCCAGCTTAGAAGAGTGTCCAATTTAGTTTGAAAGGCGTCCAGCTCGACGAGGAAACCCGTTATGTTCTGAGCGAACGCAAAACCAGCCTCCATGAAACCAGCGAATTCAGAAGTCCACTCACTTTTGATTTTCAATCGTTTTTTTGACCTGTGAAATGGCATCCTTATCGCGTTATCTCTAAAGCGAATCACATTTCGATAGCTTTTGCTTAGGATTAAGAAATTGTGAGCGGAGGCATTTTGATTTGAATACGGCGGCTTGAGGGCCCGTGTAGCGCAGTCGGAGGAGGCGCCGACTGTCGCCTGCACCCGATACCAGGTTCCTGGTTCGGATTTCTCGCCCAGGCCAACGAAGCCTTCCATCCCTCCGGGGTCGGTGAATTGGTACCAGACTTGTCTGAGAAGGATAAAGCGCTGACTTGTTCATCGCTGGCCACCGCAAGTAATTTTATAGCCAAATACGCATTCATGTCGCCTCCACGACATCTCGTAGAAGTAGAATACGTGGCGCACCCCAAAGAGGATTGAATAACGCCGTTCTTTATCCTTTATCCTTTATGGCGGCTTAAATCCAACATGGTTCTGGGCCAACTTTTTTTCAAAACAGACAATCAGACGAACCGGGGTCCTTTCCGAACCAAAGTGCCGGGAAGAGCAGATCCAATACACCTGTGAGGCGCGATCTGCTAGGAGCAACATTCTGCTACTCGCATGACTGGTCTAATCAAACTGAAGCGTCAGAAAAGCGCGGCGGTCTAGTTTAATTACATGAAAGTTTTTCTCAGCTTCACTGCCGCAGTGCGTAGAAAAGCACGCGCGTGTTTTCACATGGAGCTGCTGCTATTGTGACCTAATTTGTTTGCTGCTTTTCGCTCATCCCTGTTATTCGCTATTGAAGAATCTCTTCATCGGAGCTGCAATAGTCTCGACGAGCTTCCATTCTGTAGCGTTGTCTTGAGGCTATTCTTCTGCTGATGCGGTCCATGATCAAACTATTTCGGACGAGACAACCAATGCTCACTAGGGAAGGGATTCGACCTCGCATTGGACTTCAAGTGGAGACCAGGGTCATTAGAAGGAGCTCAGAAGGCTGACTACGAATATTGGCGTCACAATTTCAAAATGAAACTCCTGAGTGATCTGTCGAGCCTGTAGTCAAATATATAGGTTGGAGCTCCACCCAGGATTCGATACCAGTCGATCGCAGATCGATGCTATGTCCTTCTTGTTGAATTTGCCCACAGAACGCAGTATTCGTTTAATTCCCAGACCAAGATTCCAGTTATGGAAAGAAATCAATATTATAAGTGGTTACTAATTCTACCGTTCTTCCTGCCCTAACATACGCCTCAGAGACCTGGGCCATACGAAAGCAGGATGAACACGCGATCAGCGTCGCGCAGCGTGGAATCGAGAGGACGATGCTCGGAGTGACACGACTCACGCAAGTGAGAGAAGGCCTCCGGAGTTCCGAACTTCGCCGACGTTCGAAGATCAGAGACGCTGTCGCATGGGCCAAGTCGTCGAAAATTAGGTGGGCCAGCCACGTAATGCGATTCGCAGACACCCGCTGGACGAGAGCCATCACCGACTGGATTCCGCGGGATGTCAAGAAAACACCAGGACGCCTACCAACGCGTTGGTCGGACTTCTTCGTGAAAGCCCTGAACGACAGATATGACGCTCTTCGTGTCCCTCGAGCGAGGAGGATCCATTGGACCACTCTGGCACACGACATGGACGAATGGAGACGCTGCTGGCGCCCGCTCGAGCAAGTCGATGATCAACGGGACGACAGGTGATACAGGTGATACAGTTACTAATTCCTGACCGCATGGTAGCGATGCCTTTGGTAGATCCCGCACTTTTAGTCATTGCGGTGAGCAAGTTGAGAGTAAAGATTCAGGGCAACAGCTAGCTGTCACCAATCCTTTTTGGGATGCGCCATGCATTTTGCTTCCGCAACCTATTGTGCAGTCATCGTGGCCGCGCATTTGCTCTACATACATATATTTACAATGGGTTACTGCGGCTATCCTTTGAAACATTTCATTGTCATTGTTTTTATTCTGTCTGACAACAATGATGCTAACCCTGAATGGATGTAAAGCTTGGTTGCACTACAGGAGATCCGAATCTTGAATGGATTTATGGTGTAGGCAAGAACTACCTCCTCCTCGGACTACATTCCACTCGACTTCAACGAAACTGTGTAGATATGGCATATCAAAGAGTTGTGGGGACTATATGTCGTACTGCATGCCTGAACAGTTTTTCTGAAGTGAAATGTGGCCATCTTTCAACACATTCGAGAACTCATTAAAGCTCCTGAAGATGGAATGCTCCATTGAAGCCCTCAACAACGGCCAACTTCGCGAACATTCCATGATTCCATGTGACGTTATGTTATGCGTGTCTTGAACCGTCCTAACGAGCATCGGGGCTCAAAAATGGCGCTTCCGATGATGCCTAATCTTCGCAATGTGAGATTCGATGTTCAGCAAAAAGAGTCGTCAAATATGCTTCGAATAATCCACAATCTTCCTCAGCTAATGGTGTTCTGGCGAAGAGTTCATTTCGATGTTCCAAACATTTAGGAGAGAACGTAGAACGTGGAACATTTGCTGAGCCAGGAGTGATAGAAAATCAGTTTAGAACAAAAGCAAAATTTGGCTTTCTCAAGTATAGCAAGTGATTTCATCCACGATTTGATAAAGTGGAAAGTGTTTTTCCTAAGATGATTCATTATTAATATTATCAATAGTATTATAATAATGCTAATAATGAAATACTATATAATAATACTAATATTAATAGGATTTCATTATTAATAGTACGGGCGCGTGTAGCGCAGTCGGAGGAGGCGCCGACTGTCGTCTGCACCCGATACCAGGTTCCTGGTTCGGATTTCCCGCCCAGGCAAACCAAGCCTACCATCCCTCCGGGGTCGATGATCGATGTATTGGTACCAGACGTGTCTGGGAAGGATACAGCGCTGACTTGTTCATCGGCTGGCCGCCGCAAGTCATTGTATGGCCGAATACGCATTCAATTGGCCTCCACGACATCCCGTAGAAGTAGAATGCGTGGCGCATCCCAAAGGGATTGAGTGACGCCGTCCTTTATCCTTTATCCTTTATTATTATAACATTGATAGTATTTTATTATTAATAGTGAAACGTATTTCGCTGAAAAAGCTACTAAATGGTTACTCTTGTGAAAACTATTTTGTAATTAACTTCACAGATATATAGGGAAGAGTAAGGGGAGTAGTCAATCCGAATCAATCCCGTTCTAAAAGCAACCCGCACTCAATCTACAAAATATACACGTTGCATCCGGAAGGAGTCATACTTGACAGAGTTTGCGCTCTGAACACGCCCGCACCTCCAATTTGGCAGTTCGTGGAATACTCCGCCATAGGCGGTAGGATTGTAGGGCACGTCCGGTGCTAAACATATAGAAGCTAATTGGTTTCCTACACATACTTTTCACGCATTTAGATAAGCTGCTATCGTCAAGCTAACGATAAGATCTCTCTACAAGTTATCGCGCCCACTCGATTGACTCTGCCGGGGCCTATACGCATTGTCCACAGAACCTGCCATGGCGGCAGTCAGTTTCATAAAGTAGACCATGCTCTTCTAAACGAATGGATAAGCTCCTTCCATCAGCCTAACTTCACTCTGCTAGCGGTTGCGCCCACTCAATTGATTCTGTCGGGTCTATATGCATTGCTTAACACTTGAGGAATTTGCACGTCAAACGATAGAGCTTAGCCTGATGAACTCAAATATATGTTTTTTTTTACTTCGAAATATGGAACCCTGAAGCAGTTTTTAAAAAACCGCGCTTTTCGGCGCAAAAATTGGCCGCTATCCCTCTTGCTGGCCGGAGCGGCCACGTTCGGTAGTGTATGATTCAGTTGTGGGCAGAGCAACCAAGGGTCGCCGACTGTAACTCATTGCCAAATACATTTTGAAGCACTACGAAATCGTTTCTCGTTTTTCACTTCGATTCAAGGATCTTGTTTGGGACTTCCCGCCCGGCAAAACAAGCCTTCCTTCTCTCGTGAGTCGGTAAATTTGTACCGGATTTGTCTGGGAACGATAGAACACTGACTTATTCATTGGCTGGTCATGGTGTAGGCCAAATACGCAATTTCAAATTACCTCCACGACATTATGCCAAAGTAGAATGCGTGGCTTATTGCGAAAATAGATAGATTGACACCCATCCTTATTCTCTATCATTTGCCTGCCGTTGCTATCATTATAGGAAGATGGTTGTAAATGATTCTTGCTGCTGCGAATCGGCTGTTGTCCTTTGTCAGCTATGTCCCGTGGAGTTCCCTTGCCCAAGGAGTGGGAGCGCAACACCATGCCTCGCGTCTTGAGTCCAGCTTGGGGGCGCCGCATGGTAGTCACCGATCGAGGAGGCGGAGCCTATCTTAGGAGGCGTGGCCAATTCACAGGTGCATTCGGCGCAATACAGACGGGGTCCGGACCGATCTACACTCCTGATGGAATGACACTATAGGGCCAATACAAGCAATACAACAATACAACACCACTACGTCGATTTACCCGGGTCCACCCAGTGCGCAACCCGGCACGACTCCAGCTGGAATGACCATGCATGCTAAGGACTCACCGACCTAGCTCCTCTTCAGTAGACACAGGTAACCATGCAGGTTTCTTCCAATCCATATATATATATATGCAGCACATTAATACAGTAACAGATAGATATAGATAGAAGAGGCGATCGTCGCTGAGGTGAATTACAGATAGGAATGTCGTATCAGCAGTCCGAAATACAAATATTTATATCGGTGGACTCGATGGAAGGCGAGCCTTCCCTTCACACTCGCAGCCCCCTTGCCTGCAGCTGGCTATTAGTACTCACCGCTGAGACAGCAAGGCCCGCAGGTAACTCCTGGAGCAGGGTTGATGGAAGCATGATGCCGAAAGGTCGGCGCTCTTCGGAGCGCGACCGCGCAGGACCCCGGAGGAAGTGTAGACTGACAGCCGCGCGCCCGGCGCGGGAGGCGCAGCAGCGATCGATAGGATGCGCTGCGGCAGCAGGCCGTTTCGCATTCATCTCATCAGGGTGTCGCTACGGGACCGGTGACCGTGGGGCGCGGAATTGAGAGGGAGCGATAGTCGCATTCGCGACACTTGCACTAACTTACACTATTTGTGGCGTAGCAGTTTTCGGATGGAAATCACTGATTCGACAGCGAAATCGAATTACGCTCGCTCGGTCAGTAGCGGAAACCCCGTATAGACTTGAATCGTTGTCCTTGTTCCATTTGGAATAGCCGAAAAACACAGTTGGCGGATCTATCCTAATCGGGAGGGGGCAGCTGTAAATTGACTACTGCGTACGTCATCCCATGGCACACAACCGCATTCCTGAATTCAAATGAAAATCCTCCATAAAGCGGCATCAACAGAACCCCTAGTTCAAACTCAAGAAAGGGATTGAAGACACAAATCGTTATATACCTCCCCTTCTCTCCGATTCGGATAGATCCTAGATGGCCGCACAAGTCACTTGAGCATCTATTCGGATAATTTGGGAATATCCAGCAGGATATACCTCACATGAACCTTGAAATCGTTGGTTTCGATGATATGAGCCCTGTTCAAGCTGTACCCAAAGATCAACATGCAGATTTACTTCTTCCTGTAAAATGAAATCGCGTTTAAGCGAGTAGTTTCCAAGTGTTATTTGATTTTTCAGGATCTGAAGAAGGCGCAATGTCAGCCGGAATAAATTTGCTGTACCAATCTTGACGAATAGTTTGAACCAGCCTCGTGTCACTAGAATTTGAAGTGTTTCCAGATATAGGAATAAGCATTAGGCCTCATGCATACTTCCCGTCGCCGCGATGGAATCGCAGTGATGTGTTTTGCAGAGCGACGCGAAAGAATTTGAACTTTTCAGTGCTCGTCGCATCGCTCATCGCTCTGCAAGGGGGCGCGACGGCGATCCGTCCAGGACCAACGCTATACACCACGCGCGGCGAGGAAAAGTATGCCATGCCCGCGATGGGCGCGGGAAGCCATCGCGCATGCCGACCGCCACTATTGCGGCGGCCGCGGCGAAGTTTCTTTTGACAATTCGACCGCGTGCGGCGGAATGGGTATGAATTGAGCGCCGCGGTGGCGTCGCGGCGATGGAAGTATGCCCTCGGCCTTAAGTTCGGCATTAATCAGGTTCTTTGTGGGATACACCATGTATTTTCCTTCTAGGGGAAACCATGGGGGTGATTGAAATATGCATTTGACTATACAGTGAATTGCTGCTGCTATGCCCTGCATAGGTCAGCGCCTTATCACTGCTGGATAAATCTGGTTCCTAGTCAAGCATATTGTCAGCTTGGAGGCATTGGTTGGTCTGGGAGGTACTGAAACCTATCGTAGATTTGGTATACACCTGACCACTTCCAAATGATCACATCTGACTTCCGCTTTCTTCGGAAAATCGAAGTTCGTGACAACGGCTCTTCCTCTGGACTGCGCCACATTTGTCGTTATATTTCTAAAGCTTTATTTTTTAGTTTCGTATACGTTTAAATCTATATGCTAGTATTAAACGGAGTGATTTGACAAGTTCATTTCCTATGGAAGCAATACCGAGAGGGAGCGTAATGTAGCAGTTTGCTCGCCTTGGAGCAATCGGAATAAGACCGAACTCTAGGGTGCTTCCTCTCTCAAAGCTACTCGAAAGTGATTTCTTCGCTCAATCGGAATCACGCCATATGCAGCTATACTGAACTCAAGGACTCACACTTCTGATGGTTCTGCTAAACTGAATTTTCCTTATCATTTTTTTAAATAATTGGCATATTTCTTTCCGCCACATGTTTTTGCATTATGTATATTCTAGTACAGTACCGCACATATCTTTTGGTCACCAAAGGAACGCTTTGGAGCGTTCCAAGGCGGCTTTTTTAAAATAATTTTCTCTAAAATCCAGCTCCTGTGAAAAGAAGCATACATTTGAGCTCACCAGCTCGAGCTCTATTGTTTGACATATAAATCAATAGAGCTGAACAATGCATATAGACCGGACATAATCAATCGAGGGGGCGCCATAGCTTGTAGGGTGAGCGACAGCTTGTAAAGTGAGTGTTTGGGAAGTTTTATCGGAAATTTCCGGCAGCCCTACTCAGAAATTGCCTTAAGACTGTCCAACTTGTCTTTGAAGTGCGCTGTGAACAATGCATACAGAATCGAACCTATCAATCGAGTGGGCGCGACAACTTGTAGGGTGAGGTTATTAGGTGATGCTAAATTGGACGCGAAGGCGTGTTCGGAGCGCGATAACTCGGTCATGTGCGAATCTTTTCGGCTGGGACTTGTGGGTTTTGTAGGCAGTAAAGAGCTTTTTTAGAAGATCGCAAAAGCACAGTGCTCCAGCTTTTGAACAGGCGAAATTACAGCGGTGCGAATATGCAGGTAAGCCTTGTGTGACACGATTTTTTCCGAATTTAGTCGATCACTGCGGGAAGACGCGAAAACTGCCTACAAATGCATAGGAAAAGTTGCAGTGGATCGCCGAAATCGAAAAAAAAAACGTCAGCCTCACCTGCAATTTCGCAGTGCTGTAACATTGCCTGTTCCTAAGCTACACCGTTCTAATTTGATGCTCTACTAGACAGTTTTACTGCCTACAAGACCCATGAGTTGCAGCCGAAACGATTTGAACCTGACAGAGCTATTGCGCTCTGAACACGCCCGCGCGTGCAATTTGCGAGCAGTCACCACCTCGATTGATAGATTCGGTTGGATATACATTGTTTCCGGCGCACTGCAAAAGCTAGCTGGACAGCCTAAAAGCAGTTGCTTAGTAGGGCGACAGGAAATTTCTGATAAAACACCCAAACGCCCACTCTACAAGGTGTTGCGCCCACTCGATTGAAAGCTCCAATCCTATATGCACCGGCGCACTCCAAAGGCAAGCTGGACAGTGTTGGAGCAAGCAATACCTAGGAAGGTCAGCTGAGAATTTCTGGCAAAACTCCCCAAACGCCCACCCGCGCCCACTCGATTGATTATGTCAGGTCTATATGCATTGTTCACGGCGCACCCCAAAGGCAAGCTGGAAATTCTTAGAACAATTCCTGAGTAGGGCGGCCGGAAATTTTCGATAAAACTCCCAAACGCTCACCATTGCTCAACTCTATTGCTTCATATGTCAAAAGATAGAGCTCCAGCTGCTGAGTTCAAATATATGCTTTGTTTCACAAGAGCTGGATTATAAAGAAAGTTATCTAAAAAAGCCGCTTTGTAACGCTCCAAAGCGTTCTTTTCGGGAATTGACTAAAAAATATGCGCGGTACTGTATTTTGAGCTGGAACTCTGAACACCTGAGGCATAGGTTCCTACTTTAATGAATGCCTAGTGGTATCCTATCCACTGATCTACTGACAGTTTTACTAGTGTTGTTACTAGTGTCGTGCAAAACGATTTTGATGTTACTGTGCGTTATTTGTTTTGTCTAGCGCCAAATAAATAAATAAAGATTTTGAACTCCCTGACAACGCTCGATATGTCCGAAATTTCGATTTTCGAAACTTCCAAACATTTCATTGTGGAGGAAACATCCCCTCATTATCCTGACAGCTGTCCACATAATGAGAACTATTCTCATGTCTATATGGCAGTCCAACATAGGCACTAACGGATACCACATAGGAGATCTCTCATACCAGTCGTGCTCTTTCAGGGCTGTGCATGAACGTAAAATTACTCATATCTTTGCAGAGTCAATATCTACGGAAGTCCCGGAGCACTACTTAATAACGAACTTTATTCTGTCGCGGTACAACAAGGGTCTGATCCCGAAACGACTTCAGAATGAGTCGATAAAGGTGTCATTCTCGATGGAACTGTACCAAATTATCCAAGTGGTGAGCATAATGGGCATTAATTGGAAGAATTTCAAAACGAATAAAACAATGAATTGCAGAACGAGCCACAGCAATATCTGATGCTGAATGCTTGGATCGTGGAGGTGAGCTTTCCACTATTTTACCTGTAAATATAAGGGCCTTAGAGTAGCGCCATGTTTGTCGATGCAGCGGCTCCTTTCCTGACGCTTGGACTTCTTCATAGATTTCGCTTCTGACGTCCTATCACTAATTCTTCATTTCATTCCCTGTATCGTCTCGCTTTATGTCTGTTGTCTGATTTGATTCTACTACAGCGTTGGGTGGACAATCTGCTTGGATGGGATCCCGAAGACTTCTCAAACGTCACCGAAATAATGCTGCCGTACGACCACATCTGGATTCCGGACACGACGCTATACAATTCGTAGGTACCTCTACCATATTTGTTCACTTGTTGCAAAGAAAAAATACTGCGCCGTGCGTTATACTTTTATGGCGTATCGTCGAAACGTTGTTTTGAATATCTATTTGACATGTTCAATGAATTGGCGACAAGTAATCCAGGCTTTGAGTAGATGTGATGGGAATTTACCGATTCCTAAGCGATGGAAATTTTGGTTAGCCTATTTGGATCTTAAACCTTAATCCTTGATTCGGAAAGCATGTCAGGGACGGCGCCCACTCCAACTGCTCCATCTGCGTCTTTTTATTATTTTTGCGACCTAGCAAAGAATGGCATACCAATCTTGGCAGAAGTGCACCTGGATTTCACCTGAAACCAGTAAACAGTCGGTCTATCTGACAACTCAGCGGGACTTTGCCCAGGAAACGCATAATAACGAAACCATGCGATACGCTAGTTGTGAAACCTGTTCGTCACTTTACTAATCAGATTCGACACTTTTCACGTCAAATTGGATACTCTTCTAAGCCGGCCTATGAGCTTTGAAGTCAAATTGAACGTCTTCCAAATCGAGACCAGCTTCTACAGGTTAATCTATAGACTCTCCAAATTGAATAAAATAATGTTTTGTTCATGAAAAATGTTGAATAATTTTTTGGATTTTTTATTTCATTTCATTTGCCCGATTGAGTGCATTAATTTTATAAAATTTTTATTTTTTTGAAAAAATAATAAGTTTAATTTTGTTTTAAAGCGCAACAAGGCAGCAATCACGTAGTGCATTAAAAGACCAGTTTGCGCCATGCTCTCGAAAAGTCCGTCGCGATTTTTATTTGATTGATAGTGTAAATGCTGCTTACATAAAAGCATCAAAATGAGGGTATGTGTTTTTTTTACAACTGTACGTTCAAGCTTCAAGAAAACCTAAATTTTACTATGAATCGAATAAAAATCGCAACACCTTAGACGAGGGTGTGGCACAATTTCTTTTTGGTACCAAAAATTGCCGCCCTCCTGTTCTTTAAAACTAGCTATAAACCTTTATTTTTCTAAAAAAATGAGGATTTTAATAAATTCCCAACAAAGTGTTCATCTATTGGGTAAGTGAATTGAAAGTTCAAAGAAATCCTACTAAAATATTCCTCGAACAAAAATTATTCTAACGTTTTTATAGACTCTCTGGTTTAATACAGAAGAAGTTTATTTCAATTTGGAAGAGTTTGCTCTGATTTCAAAAGTCATAAGCTAACTTATCGTTAGAAGAGTGTCCAATTTGATTCGAAAAGGGTCCAGTTCGACGAAAATGGTGTATTCGCATAAATGTCACCTCGAGTCGACAGTGTGGGCTGCCGTAACACTAACACAAAATTATTTAATAACGCGTTTATTCAAAATTTTATGATACAACCAAAACGAGTTAATACAGCGGAAGAGCTCAACAAGAGTCAGACCAAAAGAGCAATCCTTTAGTATAGAAGGAAACGTCTACGCTTCATTTTTGACAAAGGAGATACTATAGACGTACACAATTTCTTTTCCTGTCCGAGGCCCGCGGGTGAAAACCTTATGAAAAAGTAACAGCAGCTGGTGTTTGCCCCGACAAGGTCAGCTCTAGGCAGTGATCGATAAAATCGATAATAAACGATCGACGTAATTTACACATTGCGAAACCTGTCCATCGTTCACTACCTTAACGCGACCATCACTTCGAAAGTTCAGTGTTTCTCCAAAATCAATAATATCGACCGATTGCGGCTGGCTGATCGATATTGCTTCCATGTTGCAAAGCATTATCATGAGTCTACTTTATACGCCTAACGATAATAATTCTGAAGAAGGATTCAGAGGACCTGCGAAACCAGTTAAACGAGCGGCCATTAATTTTGCGTGGACAGACGAATCGAAGAGCCTAAGGGGAAGGGGGACGGATTAGGTCCTATAAATATCACAGTGTCGTAACACTAGTAGTGTGATCTCTTTTAAAATCCTAGAATTTTGCAATTTTCAAAGGGGTTACACCCTAATAACTGAAGTTTTTATTAATTCTTAAAAGCAGCTCTAATCAATGTTTTTATTTTTGCTTAAGCCTAGAGCGGCTGTTAGATAAGATAGAGGCTGCTAGAAGAATGTTTAGTCGCGATTTTCTGTTCGGTCAAACAGCGCTGGTGGTGTAAGACCTAGTTTACACTTGCGCCGCTACGCGGCGCGGCACGATGGTCAGGATGGATATCGACCGGGCGGCGCGAAAAATCGATATCTATGGCGATCGTGGTGCCGCGGCGCGTAGCTGTGCAAGTATAAAGGCCTTCGCACACTTTCGCCGCCACGCGGCAGCCCCATCTTTAAGCATGGGGCAGAGACGCAGAATCGCCTCGCGAGGCAAATCGATATCTATGGCAATCGTGGTGCCGCGCCGCGTGGCGGCAAAAGTGTGCGAAGGCCTTAAGCTAGGGCTAAGGCGTAGCATCGCTGCCCGGAAAGCAGAAGGTGCGGGTTCGAGTCCCGCCTAGCGCGAGATTTTTGATCGCAGCTAAACATCCTTCTAACAGACTCTAACCAATAATATTGAGAGTAGATAATTGAGGTTGGTCATGGATGACGACAACACTCGTCGGTTGCTGAACGCGAAGTTGACGACGAGAGGGAAGGATAAAGGAGCTCTCATTGAACTGCTATATCCGACCATCTATAAGCTCAGCTGCCTGCTAGATCTCAGGTTAGATCCTCTACTCTTTTTATTTGTTTCGATCTACTACAATATAGCCTTTTCCTCTATCTACTTAGTCGATGAACTGACTAAGTTTTTTCAGGTTTTTCCCATTCGATGTGCAGGTGAGTCGTTTTCTTACCGTTTCCGTCTTTTCTAATTTGGGACAGTTGCCCATTTTTGAAAAAAATATGGTGTACCACTCCTTTCCGAATTATACACAAAGTAGTAGTCAATCGGAGTGGAGGTCGTTTTCAGATGAACCTGTCTCAGAATGCCATCGAGCTATAGCATTAGATGAGTAGTCGACACTATTTACAAACTTGCTGTGAAGGATTTACACCAACTAGCACACTTGATTCCTCCTCCGATTCCAGGCAAAGTGCGGGTCAAGGGAGGGGTGTTTCCTTGGCAGTCGTAGGTGTCTTTGACAAGCAACGTACGCTAGGATGACAGGTTGCCCAGCAGTAGCCCCGTCTGCATCAAGATAGTGCTTCAACGGTAAATTGTAATAAAAAGGTTTAAAAATTCGCCATCCAAAAAATTGCTTCCCATGAACCAATAAAAGGGTAAGGGTAAAGAACGGCGCAAAACAATCCCATTCGGTATTCGCTTTTAAATCTTCTCCACGGAATATAGTGGAGGCAGTTTGAAAGCGTATGTTCTATACAATGACTTGCGGTGGCCAGAAGTGAACAAGTCACTGTTCCGTCTTTCCCATACATGTCTAGTATCAATCCACGGCCTTCGGAGAGATGAAAGACTTGGTTGGCGTAGTCGAGAAAATCGAGCCAAGAACTTGGTATCGGGTGAACGCGACAGCCGGCGCCTTCTTGGACTGCGCCATATGGTGCCCAAAAATCCATAATATTGATGGATACATAACGGGCAATCTGGCCCTATAGTTAATTTTTGTAAATTTTGTTGGTTGAGCGATCAAGGCCAAATTTGTGTGTCAGCCTTTACACTCGAATGACACGATCCGCATTTGTTAACCCTATGTGCCCTTCAATCAGTGAGGTTGTAATCGTGGGGCAGTGCGTTGTAGCTTAAATTACGCGCAGCGCGCGCTCGGTGATCTCCAAAAATCGATTTTCCTACGTAGGAACCGCACATTCACAGTTACAATATCAGTCAATTAAAAGCTGCGGTGAAGTTTTTGAGCGCATGACGCGGTCTGACCTTTTAATGCGCTATGTGCTTGCTTCTTTGCTGTGTTTTAAGAGAAATTTTGTTATCCTCTCCCTAAAAGTAAAAATTTTACAAAACTGTTGCACTTATTGGAACAGGTAAACTAAGAAATTTCAAAGAACCTTATGCAAAATTTTCGTTAAACAAAAAATTTTTCTAAACATCTTATTGAGTATGGAGTTTAACTTTTCAAAGAAGTCATTTCGATTTGGATGAGTTCACATTGATTTCAAAGTTCAAGGCTAGAAGAGTGTTCAATTTGACGCGAAAAGTGTCCGATTTGATCTGAAAAGTGCTCATTTTGACGTGAAAATACTATATATGCCATAAATCAGAAGTGACCAGTCGATCTTTATTCAACACCTTAAAGGCAATCCCTTATTCTGCTATAGAACAGAAATTCTGTGATATTTGCCCTTTAAACTTGGAACGGGTTGTTTAGGGTCACCCGATAGATATTTTAGAACGCTACTTTTTTCTAAAAAAACTGTTTTGAGTTCAGAATTGTCAGACTGTATGGTCCAATGGATGTGGTTGGTGCAAAAGCGACACATGCGTAGTTTTAGAATGCGTATGCCCTTTGAATAGGTTAAAGTTAGACAAACAGTCCATTAAGTCATTATGACATTAAACGCAGGAGAGTTTGCTCTAATTTTCAGACATGCAAGCTGACGTTCGGAAGTTGGACGTTTGACAACACACTAATCGACTACTTCCCTTACAATATAAGTCAGGCAATCGGCACAAGTAACTGTATCGACAACGAGGGATGGAACGTGCTAAAGACATCAGGTATTCTTGCGAAATTGAGTCTGTAAGGTGTAGATTAAAATTCGTAGTGGTCGATATCGATCCTTCGGATCGTGCCACAACCGCGTCACATCGCCGTTATGCTTCGCTGCCGCAATACACCTCATTTGACGGAATTTAAAAAAATACAGTAGGGACTGCGCCAGAGAAGAAATTGGAGCGGCGTTAGGCGGTTGGCTCAGCCATGTGTCTGATGTATTCGCTTTCTCTGGTTGAGAACTGTTATCCGCTACAGCAGCTCCAAAACCTCATGTAGTCCATATGAGCCGGGATGTGTGGAATTTCCGTTTCCGTGTTCCGAATTCCGGTTTCCGGCCATTTTGGGCTCTTCCGTTCCGATCCGTGTTTCGCCTGTTTTTGGGCCGGAAGGCGGAAACGGAAATGGGCACTGTTCTACACTAGTCTTCTATTGAACACAATCAGCTTATCAACTAAAGAAGATCTAAATGTAATTAGTTATAGGTACCAGTTCGTGGTGGCGGTGACATGAGTGGGATATATGTTTATGGCAGAGTAGTTCATATAAGGCACACGAAATCACGGGGGAAGGAGACATCCAGTGGAAGGGTGCGGGCGAGGCTGGCAGGGAGACAGGTCGACCAGTCGCCAGGCGTCCTCGAGCTCGAATCCCCTTGTAGCTCCTTGCTCGTCCTCCGATCGTGCTCCGCCTCCTGTAATCATATACTGAGATCTCCGTTAAGCTTTAGCCATGCCTTGCGTATCGATTGCACATTTATCGGAGGATCTCCTAGGCTCTTACAAATTGTAAGAGAAATACTGTTTGACAACTCTAGTATTAATATTCTTGAAATTGATTAGACTACCAAAAAGCACTTAAAAATGGCAACGACTGGGTGCGTTCAAAATTATTGTGCCACAAAGGCTACGTGTGCATTGTATTCTAAAAAAAATGCACTCTACATTTGAATGATCGTAACAGTCTCGATCCATTATTACAAATAGCTACAAAATTTTTGTAAGCATATAGCGCAGTATCATAAAACAAAGGGTTCAGTGAAGGTTGTGGCAGTTGTCTGTTCCAAGATTTCGTCAGTATTCCTGATCAGAGGTGCAAATTTCAATTTTTAATCTCGTTAGGTGTGATACTCATCCATATGGAGTTGTGCGATTCATTTTCTTATGAAGCATCACGAATATTCATGAGCTGTTATTCTGACTATGACAGCCTATTAAACACACAAAACTGCTGGGTTTCTAGGCTGGTACAGACTGAATATTCCGGTGGAAGTGTGAACCCACCATGACTAGTCAGTCATCCAGTTATCACCTTAGATCCCAGAATGAATTCTGAGTACTAGTTTTGCTGATTATAATGTAACTGCTGACGTTGAATATGCAGATATCTGTGCAGTTACCACGTCATCCATAGTGCCACTAGTTTCTAAAAGTGTTGAGAGAAATCTCTTTTCTGGTCAGGAAATGATCTAGGTGGCTATTCCAGTTTTAGACTTTACACGAGTTGGTTGTTTTAATGCGGGTCTGTAAGTAACCTTGAGTGGTTAAGTCGGTTAAATCTAATGTTCAAAAAATAGCAGCAACAAAAAAGTCAGCGAAAAACTCGCCGCACGAACCAGATATGGAGAGACTGCATGCGGAAATGGTGAGAAATAGTGAAATAAGCCCCTGAATTTGTTTTCGTTTATTGCTCTAGCCATGGCTAAAGGGTTATCATAACAATATTCTGAATCTCTACTTCGTTATGCTATGTTATGATGAGGATGAGCTTCAATCTGTGGAAGATTCTGCTGTTCGCAAAGTTTTGAGCAAGAAAAAGTGCAATAGGAGCCGCTTCTGACGCCGGTTCAGATGCACTTTTGAAAAAAAAGCGAACATGTGTCATTTTCGTTTCCGCGTTTCGTATTCCGGTTTCCGACCTTTTTTAGCATTTCCATTCCGTCTTTCGTCTTCCGCTTTTTCCCGTAAAATGTCCGCACATCCCTGCTTATGAGGCATCTTCTCCACAGGTGTGCGTAAACGAAATTCGAAATTTCGAGAACCGTGAATCGTAAACCGTAAATCGCAACATGACTGGAGATTCAAAGATGATCTCAGATAAAGCGATCCGCGTGTTGCGCTCCCATGTCTACAGGAGTCTTGTTTTCGTGCTTCACAACAACCGAATTTGTGCATTCGTCCTTTTTCATCATACAAATAGATACCAGGGCTTTCAGAGAAGAAAATGCTCGCTTATTGGTTAACCAGAAGTCCTGCGGCCTACCGGTCGCGAAACGTTTGATTGCATTAAATCGATTCGGCTATTGATCGGCATTGAATCGACAATGTAATTCGATATTGACCTCCCGATCTATGCCTTCCAGCTTTTATTGAGCTCACTTGTCGGTCGTCATATCCGCGTGACTCCCACCGAAATCGGTTAGTCGGGAGGAAATCGATAACACCTGTCGAACAATCAATAATATTGATCGGTAAGGGTCCTTCGATCCTACCTACTTGTTGAAGCGGGCTACTCCTTTATCGTTTACACGTGAGAGTAACCTTGACAGGTTTTGCATGTACGTGCGGGTTACCTTCACATGTTCAACACGTTTTGCAAGTTTACACAGGTTTGTGACACACACACAGACAGACGGACTAACGCTTTCATATTAGTAGGATCTTTCGAATCAAAAGAATCATAGGTGTCCATATGGAATAATTAACACATTTTTTTAATTTTTTTATTTCTGGCGTGAATTACAATCAATCACACGAGAATAGGACACTATCACAAACAACAAATATGAAAGTATGTAACTAAAATCATCTACAAAATACCTGTTCGGGGTTAAAACGTGCTTAAACTGACAGACAGACATATTAAGAAAATCTTCAGATTCGCCTATAAGCAGGTTGAGTTCCTTAAGGTTCCGATAAGTGAGGAAGTTAGACCTAACCTGTGACCTTGGCACTTGGGGTCTAAGTCTTCCTCCTCTACTCCTCATTATTGGGACATCAAAAAACTCTATGCTTTCAATGGAATTTCTGTTTGTGAGAATTTTAAAAAGCATAGTCAGATCAGCCGTTTTCCTTCTGCTTCGTAGGGAGGGTAAGTCAGGTTGCTTGGCCCTTTCAACTCCGTTTGGAATGTTAGCATATCCTAGCTTGAAGCACCTCATAAATAGTTTACGTGTGTAATTATTTTGAACGCTTTCAAGTAATTGGATGTGTTTTTTCAGGCAAGGGTTAAAAACGGTTGTGCAAAACTCCATAATGGGTCTAACATAGCACTTGTATGCACGCAGGAGAGCCCGAGGATCATTAATTTTTTAAAGATACTTAGCTGACATTACAAGGGCTTTAAAATGTAGATCGAAGTCTAGATCACCCGATATAACAATACCTAAGTCTCGAGCATTCGAAAGCTGCCGCAGGTCAATGCCTTTGAGCCTGTAGATCGGAAAATCTTAGGAAAAGCTTAGGGTGTACTACAAAGCAATGTGTTTTCTCAACCGCTTAAGGAAGTTCCCATTCGTCTGCCCATTTTTAAACAAAATCAATAGCATCTTGAACTTCACTCGAAGCCCACTTTTATCTACTTCATTATAATTTTAACGTCATCCACATACATCTATCACATCGAGAATCGAGAAGGTTCTCTGACATGTAATTTCCCATATTTATCCAAGGATTCGACTATGCTCTCTTTTTGCACTTTCTCACCGCTAAATTACGCGAGTACCACTCGTTCTGAGCTCGATGTCAGGACTAATCTCCTGAAAAATTGAAGAGTAAGTGCTGGAAAAAGCGCAGATCCAGACAACACTTGGCACTGCCAGCCACGCTGAAGCAAAATTAAAGGGAGTCCGTACGAAAAAATGAAGAGTCGATAGTCTTCAAGGTTCTGGATAGCTTTTAAGGATAAAAAAGGATAAAGGACGGCGTTACTCAATCCCTTCTGGGATGCGCCACGCATTCTACTTCAACGGGATGTCGTGGAGGCGATTTGAATGCGTATTTGGCCATACAATGACTTGCGGTGGCCAGCCGATGAAAAGTCAGCGCTTCATCCCTCCCAGACACGTCTGGTACCAATTCTCCGACCCCGGAGGGATGGAAGGCCTGGGCGGGAAATCCGAACCAGGAACCTGGTATCACGTGCAGGCGACAGCCGGCGCCTCCTCCGACTGCGCTACACGCGCCCGGATTGCTTTTACTGCTGTCAAAAGATGCACTGCAGTCTGCGCTAATCTAGAAATACAGAGTGTCCTAGAAAATGTTACGATGTTACGTGCGGTCAAACAGCGCCGGTGATGTAAGGAGTAGCATCGCTGCCCGGAAAGCAGAAGGCACGGGTTCAAGTCCCGCCTGGCGCAAAAGTTTTGATCGCAACAAAGCATCCTGTTACGACATATAGCCTCTCTACCAGCCGCTCCAGGCTTAAGGAAATGTGTTAAAGTATTGTTACTAGGGAGGTCTTCAGCATAACCGTTTCCATGCTGATGTCAGCGGCTGGCCCATCCCGATATCACGGGGCCTCGAGGATATCGCGGATCTCCTAGAAAATGTTGTCACTGCCTTACGGCTCATTTGAAGAGCAGAAAAAATAAATAAGAAATTCTTCTGATGTCTGCTTACAAGACGTTGAAGCATAGACTTTGATGAAAAAGTAGAAATTCACCAGATGGAAGTGTATTCTCCTCTTTTGGTCTCAAGCAACCTCGAAGCTTGAGTCGCGATAGAGAATCATGAATTATTTTAATAAGTATCTTTGCGCCCTGCCTTCAATCTAACAGACACATCTAATGCAGGCTATACGCGAGTTCTTGGCTGATCGTAGAGTAATACCCTCCAGTCGCAACCAAATTTTGGAGCGTATCAGAGCTGGCCTTGAACAGCTCCTTGAAGAGCATCCGCATTTCCACAGATTCATCGCAAAGAGCAATCATCGATTCGAGATGCACCATGCCATTCTCACTTCCCTACATTTGACTTTGGTGGTGCTTGCAGGCCGTTTTAGCCTTTCTCATGCATTTACTCGCAACATTCGAAGACACGTCAGTCCTTTATCCGTTGTAGACAAATCTGGCGGTCAAGAATTCTAGCTTGTTCGAGTATATGCAGGCAGTTCCACTCGTCTAGTCTCCAAAATGTTGATAAAAGCAAGATTGTCAAATACTCCACATACCGATTCTGATCGCCTGCGTGAGGTGTCTGTACGCATGCGGAAGGTGCTTGTTGTCAAAAAAATAGGCAAAAGCGTTCTTAAACTGGAGTGCGCTAGGTGTGAGTGTCTAGTGATCAAAGACCACACTTTCGAAAATTTACGACTTGCGACTCAAAATGTCGTAAATCGTAAAAAATCGCCAAAAATCGCCGTAAATCGCAATTACGCACACTTCTGATCCCCAGTCTAATAAAACGGCACGTTTCCTGTAGCTTTCCGCATTCACATCACTATTTTCGGCACTATTCCACCATCACACTACACTCCTTCATTTATTCCAGAGATCGAAGAGAGGTCGAAAATATTTGCGCTCAAACACAGGTTCGTACGTTAGGTGGTTAATCCGTCAGGTGTTCGTACGTTAGGTCCCTGAACTACGGTAGCGCGCCGCCGCCCCTGATTACGGTAGCGTGGCGGGTTGTTGAGCCCGCCTCGGACGAGGTATAGTGAAGGACGGAGCAGACTATGCGTCGTGAAGCAGACTTCCTGTTGGTGGAGAAAGAAGACTTTGCTCGTTTTTTTTCGCGCTTCTTTTCTTTTATCTTCTAGTTTGAGTGATTACTGATGTGGGTTCACCTTATAATACACTTAATACGAACTGCATTCAACTAGGGAACTATAAAACAATCAAAGAGAAGCACATAGGGAAGTTAAAAAGAGAATATGATCTGAACGAAACCTATGAAGCCGTCGAAGAATAAGGAAGCGTAAAAAATCAAGGAATTTGATGTGTTGCTTCTTTCATCATTTCGTCTTTGTAATCTCAGAGGCGGCATGTGGTGGGACTCTAAAGTTGCAGCAAACCAATCAGAAGATGTGAATTCTGCTCAACTCGCTTCATTTTGTAGCGAAATCTCGTTCGAGCCGCGCGCCTCCCGGACAACCTACGGTAATCGAGCGCGTAGCTCTGCGTTCTACAGTAGCGGAAGGCACCTAACGTAACGCACCCGCTCAAACGCTGCCCAGGAGCTAATTCTGGTATCGATCGCATCTCAAATGTGATATCCATTTTAAAAATTTCGGCCAATCACGGTAGGTTACAGTAGGGGCTTGTGTGAGTAAGGTTGTCGGGGCCATAATCACATTGGTTTCGCTCAAATTTCGTCATAGCGGGGGGACAACTGCAGCAGCTGAGATGCAGTAGCAGTCACTCATGTGTTGATTACGGTATTTCGATTACGTTTCTCACGTTCGAAATTTCATTACCACACCAATCAGTGGAATGCACTCCAGGCTAGTATATAAGTAGATGTTTAATAGATGTACATGTCTAAGCAAGGAAGCTGCAGTTCAGGAGCTTGATATGCGGTTACCTCATAATTTTCAGTTGAGCGACAAGTGAATCACTATGACTGCTGTCCGAACAACTACACGCTGTTGGAGTTTCACATGGATATTCAGAGAAAACCGCTCTACTACGTCATCAACCTCATCACACCTACCTCGATTATTACTCTGATCTCGATTGTTGGATTCTTCAGGTTCGCTCGTCCAATGGAAATTCCTCGGACAGCCATGAAAATTAATAAGGAATGCACTTTGTGTACATAGTTGGGGCTAAAGAGTGGTCCTGATATTTCTTTCAGAGATTTTCCACTCATTACCCTTTAGTGATTAGTTAAGGAGGCGGCTGGTGATGCTTTATTCCTTACAGTAGTTCACCTGCTTGTAGTTTATTCGTCCACATGTCGTATTCCAAAGGGAACGGATAGACGAGGTGTGTTAGCAATTCAACTACAAGTGTTACCAATTCTGGGCCCAGAGGTAACAGAAGGCGTAGTTTAGCAACCACATTGTTATTATACAGGGTGCTTCAAAAAAAAATGTATACACTGTTGGAAAGGTGATAACTTTGCTAACAGTAAGGATACTGAAGAAAATAGAAATTAAAAAAATAAAAATTTCCTGAAATGCGAGCGGCATGGAATGCGCCATGCACACGGCTAAAATTGTACATTTTACACTCAATTGATTGTGTTCCACTTGAATATTTGTTATAATTTCTTCACAAAGTGGCCGTATCGGTTGATTTGTACTTTTTAAGGTTTAAAATTTAAAAGCACACTACTGCTTGCGAAAATGCAGAGTATCCTAAAAAATGCAGGTATTATTTGAAAGGTTCTAAAACTGCTGCTAGTGAAGCTTTTGAAGATGTTTGAGATTCGTGTAAAAGAACGTGGTAACAGAATTTCTGACACGTGCAAATAGTCAAGATTGCGCCATGTCCCCCCCCCCTCTGAAACCTTGCAATTCTGACTTGACTGATTGTGCATGGGCTGAATGCTTATTATAATCTTGTTACTACTTGGCCAGATTAACCTGTGCTGTGCTTCTATTAACATTTTCGTCGTCCAGTAGCTGCAGATATGCCGATTTACCACTCTCCTTTCAGCTTGAATGTTGCTTCGTCAGTCCACAGAATCCTTCATGGAAAATGGGTTCTTGCTCACATTTAAATTGTGCAATCAATAAACTCGCATGTAACGAGTCATCCACGTTATTGTTGAAAGTTCTGAGCGCTAAAAGAAGCACATCGCAGATTAATCTGGCCAAGTAATACCAAGATTGTAACAGGAATTCAGTCAATGCACAATCAATCGAGTCTGAAATGCAAGGTTTCAGGCGCGGGCATGGCGCAATCTTCACTACTGACACACCACAGAAATAACATTATCTGTGCTTGTATATTTCACGTTTCAGAAATTTTCTTACCCTGTGCTTTCATATGAGTTTCAAACATCTTCAAAATCTTCATTAGCAGCAATATTAGAACCCTTCAAAATATCTGCATTTTTAGGATACTCTACATTTTTTATTTTGCGTTTTTAAGCAGTAGTGTGCTTTAGGTTTTAGGCTTAAAAACACAATTTGATCAAAACAGCCACTTTGTAAAGAAATTGTAACAAGTATTCAAGCGAAACACAATCAATCGAGTATAAAATGGAAAATTTCAGACGAGTGCACGGCGCATTCCATGTCTCTCTTATGTAAGAAATTTTCATTTTCTCAAGCTTTTTTGTGAACCATTAAGTTCTTCAGTACCTTTTCTGTGAGCAAAGTTATCACCTTCCAAACAGTGTATACATTTTTTGAGACACCCTGTACAATAGCCGATTCAAGAAGATGGTGAGGATATTAAGGGAGCGTCAGTCCCGCTTTAGATCTAACAGAACTTTTCACCCAACTGTTACCAGTTTTTTATTTTTTAAATTTTTTAATCACTAGTTTTGGTTAGTTTGTGTCCACATAATTGAGATTTATAGTGCACTTCACTAATTTCAGTTCGTCTTCAATCAATGAGCTGAGGGAAGAGAAAATTACGCTTGGAATTACCACTCTCTTATCAATGTCAATTCTAATTTTCATGGTCTCGGATAAAATGCCGTCAACATCGTCGTTCATCCCGCTTATTGGTAAGTCGTATTCACTAAGGAAGTAAGTATGGTCTTCGTAGGGTTAGGCTAAGGTGTTCAATGTTATCATATCGTAAGAGAGTACGTAAGCGTGTCCTCGGGCGTGTGAAAGAAGGCGGAGGATTTTTTAGAACTGCGTTACTCTGCCTGAACGAGGCTGGTATAGAATCAGCGGAAAAGCACGACCAGTTAGCGAAAAAAATCGCATTTCTTCACTGTGTTGATTTGATTCACTGTAACTATAGTGACGTTTTTTTGGATGAGTGCATGGCACAAGCTTTTTTCCGGGCGTCGAACCGATTTTTTGCTCTTCTGTCTTCAAAATAAGCCAATTATATTTTCCTGTTCCCAAAAGAACTGGAGATTTGTTAGCGTTCAGTGCAGTGGACGCCTTTATGAGATACTCCGTAGAGGTCTTTAAATGTTCAAGGAGTGCCAGAATTATTTTTTAAGGTGAAAGTCCAGAGAAACGCTTTTCAAAAAAAGTGTCCAAAGACAAATAGGCGTTTGGTAATAAGGGTTAGAACAATCTTTGTTTTAAGAAAATTTAATGTTCTGGATTAGTGCATGTTGTTTCTAGATATTCGCATGTGAGCAGCATTTACACTATCATTTTAATAAACAATACATACAATATATAAAAATAGTGTGCTGCACAATCTTCCTCTATAAAACGCCAGAGTTCCAGCACGTTAGGATAGACCTAAAAATACTGTTCGATGGTCAAATGATAAGAACCTAGTGTATATCCAAACAGTGCAGCTACTTTCTCAAGGCTCTCTGCAAAGATGAATTTTTAGTAAAAATCTCTTTAAAAATAGGTTAATTTCAACTTCTTTAGTCAATTTCCATTTAAAGTTTAGATACGTTTGACATGTTTTAAAAATGTCCATTTGATTTTTAAAGGTCTTAGGTTTTAAATAGAAAAGTGTTCAGTTTAAAATGGAAGCGGTCGAGTTTAGAAAAAAGAGCGTCCAGTTTAATATCAATATGGTGAAATCTGGTTTCACAATTTCAGGCTGGTTCTACACCAGCATGATTTTGCTGATATCGTTTTCGACGCTAGCTGCCTCGATGGTTATCTATATTCAGAAACAAGGCGAGTTTATTTATTTGTTTATTTATTTATTTATTTATTTATTTATCCGTATGAACGGGTGCAGTTCTGGAACGTCGATGTTGCTGTCGGATACGGTGTTAGCCACCGATATATATAGAGAGAGATGGTAGAACATATAAATATAAATAAATAAATAAATAAATAAATTTATATAGAGAGAGATGTATGTAGTGCAAATGTATTAGGTTGTAACGAATTAAATGGCACTGGCTCGCGCCATTTTTTGGCGCGTCTTTACGCGTTTGATCAAGAACAAACCGTAACATGTGGCATATCATTTAGAAGCGCAAACTTTGCTCTACCGGAAAGTACCAAACTTTCTATGTAAAAGTGGGAAAACTTTAGAGTTTTATTGACTTTTTTGCAGATGGACAGAAGGGTAATCCGAGGCATTTACTTGTATGAATTCAAGCTGGGCACTACAGCTAAGGAGGCGGACGAGAAGATCAACGCCGCATTCGGTCAAGGATGTTCCACAATTCGGACGGCGTATCGTTCGTATCAGAAGTTCCGGAATGGAGATGAGAGCTTGGAAGAACATGAAGATCGTGGGAGGCATAGTGATGTTGATGAGGACAAGCTGAGAGATGTGGTAGAGGAGGATCCACACAAAGGTACCAGGGAGATAGCGAAGGTTCTTGGCGTCAGTCACGACACAGCTGCCCGGCATCTGAAGGAAATTGGAAAGACCAAAAAGCTGGAAAGATGGGTGCCTCACGAGCTGTCTGAGGAGCAAAGAAACCGACGATATGAGATCTCGTCCGCACTGCTTCTACGGAACGAAACGGACCCATTCCTTGATCGCATCGTAACCTGTGACGAGAAATGGATAATGTACGACAACAGGCGACGATCGGCACAGTGGGTGGACAGCGATGAGAGCCCCAAGGTTTTTGCGAAGCCGGAATTGCACCTAAGGAAAGTAATGGTGACAGTATGGTGGTGTTCGCTGGGAATTATTCACCACAGCTTCCTCCCTCCCGGTGAATCCACCACGGCAGAGAAGTACTGCATTGAAATTGAAGAAATGATGAAAAAGTTGAAGGATATCCGGCCGGCCTTGGTAAACCGAAGGCGAGTTCTCCTTCTGCACGACAATGCTCGCCCCATGTAGCACGAATGACGTTGCAGAAATCGAATGAGCTGAGCATTGAAACTCTACCACATCCTCCGTTTTCTCCCGTCCTCTCCCCAACAGACTACCATTTCTTCAAACATCTTGGCGACTTCTTGGTAGGGAAAATATTCAAATACCAACAGGATGCCGAAAGTGCCTTCGAAGATTTCGTCAATTCCAGAACTTCTGATTTTTATGCTACTGGGATAAAAAAGCTTGTGTCACGTTGGCAAAGATGTGTAGAATCAGAAGGTTCTTATATCGATTAACAAACTTGCCTACAAGCCGAGATATTAACTGTTTAAATTTACAGTGGTTCAGTGCCATTTATTTCGTTACAACCTAATAGTAGTCCGTAGAGCACAATGAGAATATGGACAGTGGCATTCAGTATATAACAGAGCCAGTATGTAATAAACAGAGCAGACAATTGAAGTGCTGCAATATACTTTATTTTGGAGGTAAGTAAAAATATGAAAGCAAAAAGACTCAATCCATGAATAATCCAGATATAAATATAGAAATATAAAGAGTAGCATGTATTGTCTAGTAGTCTGTAGAGCACATAGAGAATATAGGCCGTAGAAAACAGTATAGAACAGAGACAATATGTAAGTACCCAATAGATGATTGAAGTACTGCAAAATACTTTTTAAGGTAACTCAAAATATGAAAGCGAAAATACTCCATCATTAACAATAATATTCCATGTTATCGTAGTCGTCTGCAAGAGATAATAAGATATTGCTTCCTATTGTATTTTCTGGGAAAAACGTTTTTTTAATATTCTAGTAATACATGAACTTCTCAACAGTCATAATATACAGAAGCACTTCAGAAGTCGGTAGTTTGCAGATCTGAAAGAAAATCTCTTTGCTTCAGTCTTTTCTTAAAGACAGGGGTATTTTCGAAAAAAAATTCGAAAGAGTTCGGATAGAGTTCGTTGAATCCAATCCACACCAACAGGGTTTCTTGAGATCATTTATGTTCAGTCTGAGTATCCGGTGCATGTTACCTTTTCCTTGTGGGGATGTGGGTCTGGTGGCCCATAAAATGACTTGTGGTGGGCAGTCGATAGGAAGGTCGACGTTCTTTGTTTTCTAGAAAAGAACAGCACTATGTAATTCACCAACCCTGGATAGATAGAAAGTTTTGTTGACCCCATAAGGCTTATTTCAAGGAAGGCAGCAGTTTTTTAGTGCTAAAAAGAGACTGCGATCATCGCGATTTCCATCTGGGCGATAGCAATATTTGTGTTTGCATGGTGTTACACATTTGTGAACGGTAAAAGAAAAACGTTTGTAGAAAACACACAAATCTTCACTTTGCTGTTTGAAGTAAGCACCATAGGCACCATTTACACCATCAATCAAATTAAAATAAGACGTCTAGACCAATGCGCGGCGCGGTCTGTTGCATCAATGCACTATTTTTTGCTTTTCTGTATTGCAGCGCAAGCTTTAAACCACAATTTTTCTTTTAAAAAATTAGCATTTTATCGAATTATAGACGGTGCGCTCTAGTGTGGGCAACTGAATTATAAACCCTAACAAAGGTCAGAATAAATTTTCTTTGGACAAAAAATTCTAGCCCTTCCGAAGAGTACCTAGTGTAGTGTGGAAGAGGCCCGTTTTAATTTGGAATACGGGCTGATTTAAAAACGTTCACTTTGACGTGAAAATTATGCATGCATATATTTATATTTACATATGTTTTTACTAGTATATTTACCTATTGAAGGTAGTGTTTACACCTTTAATAATTCTATTAGGTTGTAACGAAATAAATGGCACTGAACCACTGTAAATTTAAACAGTTAATATCTCGGCTTGTAGGCAAGTTTATTAATCGATGTAAAAACCTTCTGATTCTACACATCTTTGCCAACGTGACACAAGCTTTTTTATCCCGGTAGCATAAAAATCAGAAGTTCTGGAATTGACGAAATCTTCGAAGGCACTTTCGGCATCCTGTTGGTATTTGAATATTTTCCCTACCAAGAAGTCGCCAAGATGCTTGAAGAAATGGTAGTCTGTTGGGGAGAGGTCGGGAGAAAACGGAGGACGTGTTAGAGTTTCAATGCTCAGCTCATTCAATTTCTGCAACGTCATTCGTGCTACATGGGGGCGAGCATTGTCGTGCAGAAGGAGAACTCGCCTTCGGTTTACCAAGGCCGGCCGGATATCCTTCAACTTTTTCATCATTTCTTCAATTTCAATGCAGTACTTCTCTGCCGTGATGGATTCACCGGGAGGGAGGAAGCTGTGGTGAATAATTCCCAGCGAACACCACTATACTGTCACCATTACTTTCTTTTGGTGCAATTCCGCCTTCGCAAAAACCTTGGGGCTCTCATCGCTGTCCACCCACTGTGCCGATCGTCGCCTGTTGTCGTACATTATCCATTTCTCGTCGCAGGCTACGATGCGATCAAGGAATGGGTCCGTTTCGTTCCGTAGAAGCAGTGCGGACGAGATCTCATATCGTCGGTTTCTTTGCTCCTCAGACAGCTCGTGAGGCACCCATCTTTCCAGCTTTTTGGTCTTTCCAATTTCTTTCAGATGCCGGGCAGCTGTGCTGTGACTGACGCCAAAAACCTTCGCTATCTCCCTGGTACCTTTGTGTCGATCCTTCTCTACCACATCTCTCAGCTTGTCCTCATCAACATCACTATGCCTCCCACGACCTTCATGTTCTTCCAAGCTCTCATCTCCATTCCGGAACTTCTGATACCAACGATACGCCGTCCGAATCGTGGAACATCCTTGACCGAATGCGGCGTTGATCTTCTCGTCCGCCTCCTTAGCTGTAGTGCCCAACTTGAATTCATACAAGTAAATGCCTCGGATTACCCTTTTGTCCATCTGCAAAAAAGTCAATAAAACTCTAAAGTTTTCCCACTTTTACACAGAAAATTTGGTACTCACCGGTAGAACAAAGTTTGCGCTTCTAAACGATATGCCACATGTTACGGTTTGTTCTTAATCAAACGCGTAATGACGCGCCAAAAAATGGCGCGAGCCAGTGCCATTTAATTCGTTACAACCTAATATTTTTTGTTATAAGAACTCATTTATTGCGAAATGAAAAGGTCGTGATGATCATAAACAGTTTTTTTTTGAAAAGTTGACACAATGCTTCCGCTGGCTTTATTTTTTATTTTTCTAAGCCAACATCTTTTTCAGGATTGCTGGGAAAACCACCGTGTCGCAAGACGATGCGATGGGCTCGATTCGTTGCTCGTGTAGTGCGTATGGAGATGCCATTACTGATGAAGCAAGCGTACGCCCAGAAAGCCAGGGTTGGAAATCTATTTCGATTTTTTCCACCTATTTTTTCTATTTTTTACTTTTAATTTTTTTACAAACAGCTGAAAAAATATATTGCAGGAGGATAAACTGAGACGCGCACAAGACGGGCGAAAGCAGAGCCTTTGGCAGCGTGTCTACAAAGTGGCCAGGGAGCAGGCTCAGTTGAAAAAGGTACATGCTTGCTTTTGTGCACAAAAATAGTATAAACTTAGGAAATTATTACCAAATTATCGTATTTAGTCATTCTTTCAATTACTCTAACGGACCTTTTCAAATTTCAAAATGCCACTGTGAATAGATAAACTACTATATATTAGGTTGTCCCATAAGTCCCCGTCGTTTTTTCAACGATTCATTGCGGATTTCGCCGACGGTCTCTTGCAGCGCTATACAGCGTTCGAAAGAGAATGACTTGCTCTATCAGAATGTGTATTGCGTTTCTTTTTTCATGCTGAATTTTGTCAATTTTTAGGTCGTTAAAATGAAAAGTGAAAAAGTGACCATCTGCGCAGTCGCTTCTCTCCGCTTAGATTTGGAATTTTTTGCGCGAATGTCGAATATCAACAAAACCAGACGTTCAGCGGCCTAGCGGCCGCCAAACGTCTGGTTGGGGGCTTCGCCCCAAACCCCGAGATTAGAACAACTCCAATCTTCCTCCAGCCTCCTTCAGGCCTTCTTTCTTTTATTAAGTAAAAACTGGACATAATTAAAATCTGCTGAAATCTGCAGAAACATAATTGAAATTAATCGGGATTGGTCGGGAGGTCGACACCGTTTGTTGTCCACTGCTATAATACTCCTCCGAATCTCATAGTTAATCTCCCTACCTCTCCCTCCCCGCTAATAATTCCTTACTAATGTGCTCGCGAAGAAACGGAGTAAGAGTCAAGCACGCACATGTGACACTGAGTCCGACTCACGTGTCACCACGTTGCCACGACGTCTATGACACTCCTTCTGCCCCCGTCACACGTGCCACTTCTGTGACCCACGATCAGAAACCCGAGCACATAGGACGAACGATACTGAGGGAAGATACTGGTTTCCCTTCCCTTATCCCCCTTTCTCTAGTGGTCCTCCTTTGCTGATCCCCTCTTCACTGGTCCTTCTGGTCCCCGTTACTCGGAATCCCAAGTGTTCCAAATTCCGACACACGTTGGACGACGTCTGCGGCACGTGTTTTGAATTCCGACACACGTTGGACGACGTCTGCGGCACGTGTTTTGAATCCCAGCGCACGTTGGACGACGTCTTCAGTAGGTCCTCGGAATCCGTGCGCACGTTGAATGTCTAGGGCACGTATTCTGGTTCCCGGCGTTTTTCACTTGATCCTCATCCATGCCCACTCAAAATATCGAAAAGTTGGAGGATCCGCCGCCAAGGATATAGTTCGCCAGCAATCGCCCATGGTTAAGCTGAAAGAAAGCCCGGCTGGCATACGCCGCACTGTCGTAGGCACCTCTTGGCTTTAATCCCCCTCCCGTGACGGACACGTGACATTAGCCGAGTATATATAGTAGGATTCCAAAAAGTGAAAAATCGTCTTCACCAACAACTCCTTCTCCTTGTTCAGTTGTTGATATTCGACAGAAACCAGCATGAGCCAATAAACGGGACACAAATTCATATTCAGCAAGACATCCTTTTCCGAACGACATATAACACCAAGCAAAAAATTCCACCTTAGAGCAGGGGCTGTCGGTAAAATTTCGTACGGAGAGGTCGGATATACTAAATTGAAAAAAAACTTTAAAAAATTTAAAAATCAATAAAGGACAAATAAGCAAATGCGCAAACACGTATTCTTGTAGTACAGAACATTGTATTTCAAAAGCTATGAAAAACTGCGCAAAAAATTCCAAACCTAAGCGGAGAGAACAGGTGCGCAGGTGGCCACTTTTTCACTTTTCAATTTGACGACCTAAAAATTGACAAAATTCAGGATGAAAAAAGAAATGCAATACATGTTCTGATAGAGCAGATAATTCTCTTTCGAAAGCTATGCAGCGCTATGCAAGAGACCGCCGGAGGAATCCGCAATGAATCGTTTAACAAAAAACGGCGGGGACTTATGCAACAACCTAGTATAATTCGCTTAATCCGTGAGTCACGTTGTCAATGGTTATAGTGTAGGGGTATTATTGCTGTCAGACATTAAATGGCATTGAGAGTCGACCAATACTTGTTTATTTTTCGTTTCTGACAACTAATCGTAAGCACTTCGGACGTAGAATGTGTACTTTGGAGAGTAAACCGCGTACATGAGATAGAGGGTGGACAGGCTTCAAAGTAGCATTTTTGAAGATTCTGCCCTACCAAATCCTGTGATACTATTCTATATAGTGAAACCAGTTTTTTTTTACTGTGGCCAGACTAAGAAGACCTAAAGAAGAATAGAAGACGAGCGCGGTGTTCTATTCTCGGACTTGGGGCGAAGACCCCAACCAGACGTTTGGCGGCCGTTAGGCCGCTTGACGCCAAAGTGGACTTTTTTCTTTTTTCATTTTCTTTTTGAACAGCGGTGATGCAGAAGCTTTTCTAGTAAATCCATTGAACATGTAAAAATTTATGCACTTTCGTTTTCTAGAATAACATTCATAACATTCTATACGTCGTTAGGTCGTCCTCAGGTTGAAAATTTTTTGAAGGGCAATATTCATTTCGAAAAGTATGTCTTCGCCGCCAACAAGTTTCCAAATTTTAGACAAATTAATTCATTAAACGGCAGTTTTTCTTCTCGAATCTTTCGAGAAACATGTTCAGTCTGATTTCACGAGCTCCAGGTTTGCCTAGAGGAATGTCCAACTTGAATCGAAAAGTGGGATCTATCCTAATCGGCTGGGGACAGCGATAAGGTGACAGTTGCGTAAACCATGTGTTCACTTATTGGGGCAATTAAATTAAAAATTTCAAAGAATGCCATGCTAAATTTCCCTTGCACAAGAAATTATTCTAACCGTCTTGGACAGCCTCTGCGTACCTTAATATGGAAAAATCTCGTTTTGATTTGAAAGAAGGGCTTGTTCAGTTTGATTTCAACATTGTCATGCCTTCTTAAAGGTGCTTCCATTTTGATTTGGAAAGGGTCAATTCGGTTTGAAAAGTGGTTTGAAACGAAAAATTGAAAAGTGAAAACTAATAATCAACACAAAAATGGTAATCCTACTATACAGGGTGGCCGATAAGTATTGTCGTCGCGGAAAACGTCATATTTTCAATAATGGGCGAGATTTTTTAAAATTTATTATTCCTCAACATAACCAACAGCATGTAAATTGGATTTCACAAAAATGCTTCGATGTGATCTCCCTTGGATTTTATGCAGGCTTCAAGTCTTGATTTCACTGATTCCACGGTGCGCCGCAGGTAAGTGGCGTCGATTTCTGACCAGGCTTGATTAAGTTCGCGGCGAAGCTGGTCCAAATTGGTGATGATCCTCTTCCTCAGCTTCTGCTCTAGGTATACCCATATGGCGAAGTGGAGGGAATTTAATTCCGACCTGGTAGATAGCCACTGAACCTTTGTTAGGTAGCCAGGGAAGTTGGCGTCCAGATACGCAATCGTCGTCCTCGCTCCATAGGCAGGAGCCCAGTCCTCTTGAAAGATCTTCTCGGGATTTTTTTTAATAGAAGGGAAGGACTGCTTTCTTCAGAACCTCGCCTTGGTGTGCTCCAGCGTTGGTTTTTGCGTTTCTTTCCAGTAAAACCAGCGGCGTCTTCTAGTTTGCTGTGATACAGCCAACGCATCAGTCCTTTGGCAAACAGTGATTTTGTGACGAGCATCCTTTTCCGAATGTTTTCTTGATCGGGTCTGAAGAGCTGGCTATCATTCTGAGCGTTATGATCGACTTCGATCATGAAATTTTTCTCATCTGTCCACAGCACATCTTCGACGCGGCGCAGTGAGAAAAGCCGTAGCAGCTCCTTGCACTTTTTCTCTCGGGTTTCCTTGGCTGCCTCTTTCAACCGCTTTCCGTTCAGCAGACGATAGCTGCGAAGTCCTAGTTCGTTCTTAACAATTGACTGAACCGTAGAACGAGAAATTCTGAGGCTCTTTGTGATCTTTTTAAGAGATATGCTGTCGTTTCTGTCGATTCTCTTCTTAGTTATCGCACGGTTCTTCCCTGCATTCACAGATCGAGGACGACCTGGCTTTACCTTTATGCTGACGTTCCCTTTCTCCTTCTACTGCTTGACGATCCGCTGTTCTCAATGGAATACTGACTTTCATTGCAATGGCGATGGTGGACTTTCCGCTTTCAGTGAGGCGGGCTTCTGCTTCTCGATGAGAGTACGGTCGCATAGAGGCTACAGACAGAAATTTTCATACATCGCAAGAAATTGTATTTGATGTCATAAACGATGGATGCAAAGACACACGTCTTCAAGATATTATAAGAGAAACAGGTGCTCGCAAATATCGCGACAATACTTATCGGCCACCCTGTGCATGCATAAAAGAGCAGCTAGCATCTGTCTGGGTGTCAAACGCGTGAACGCACTGCATGTCGTGTGGATGTACTTAGAAGAAGTGTCACCGACGTTGAAAGCCATCATTATGGACAACCGAAGGAAATGGAGCCGTTTTCTAGGAAATTAATTATTATTCTACACATATATCATAGTATTGAATTTTGCCAAACAATTCAATACTATGATATATGAGTAGAACAAAATAATAACATTTCTCTGAACTGATTTTTATTGAGCTCCATGTTGTTAAGGGTGAAGTGCATGCAGGTACCCGGAACTGTTCTGTTTCCAGAATTCAAACGCATCCATGAAAGTGAACGGAATTGCACCTTCACCTGATGTGCAACGACTTCAGGTGCCCAACAAGAAGTGCTGCACGATCAACACTGACGTCACGTGCATCGATCAAGGTGAGAATCGAAAACAAAAACATGGCAGATTCTGTTTTGAACGCAAATTCGATATATGTCGCGAAGACGGGGATGGGAACGCCCCATCCAATCAGACCGCATTGAATGAGCATGCCACTCAGAGAGGGCGTGTGCTGTCGGAATCCTGATCGGCGGCATGTGTTCGATCTGCGCTCTGTTTGCTTATTATTGGCTGGCGCACTCCCACCTACCAATGCTGCTCACATTCGCGACATGTACCGCAACTTCAGTCCGCACCTTTGATTTGACTCAATGATTTTTTACTAAGGATAAGCTCCTGAAGTGCACATAGACAGCGCTGCTTTTGGAAGACTTTCTACTCGCAATCGGTCATTTTGAAAATGGGAAGTGATTGGCTGCTATCGGCGTAGTAATAATCTCCATGATAAAAATATCTAGAATATGAACAGAAGCAGGTGAAAGTGAGTGCTTCTATGAGGGCAAAAATAGCACAGCATAGAACGTAAAGAGCTTAGACACAAAAAGCCATGAAACTAAAAAAAGTTATTAAAAATCCAAAAATAAACTTAACTAGGAGAAACAGGAGTACATTACTCACAGTGTGTCGCGGCAGCACCAGCTGCCGCTACTTTTCACGAGTTCTCACCCGCGAGACCTCAGACGGACAAAAGATAGTGCATTCACAGTTCGCCTACAGTGTCTTCTTCCTTGAAAACAGAAAGTACAAGACGTCTCTTTTGTATTCTAGAAGGACCGCCCTCGCGGTCTCAGTCTTGTTGAGTTCCTCCACTCTGCTAGCTCGCTTTTAGTTGTACAATAACGAAAAACGCATTATTAATTAATTTTGTGTCAGAGGCAACGGAAGCCCACACACAGTGAGAGATGCGGTACCATGTTTGTCGTCCTAGCAGAGTAAGGAACCGCGTGGTAGCGTAGTCGGAGGAGGCGTCGGCTGTCGAGTGCACCCAGATTGATTAACTCCGTCCCGGTAAGGTTGTGCTATTTTCAGGTGACACAGGAGCGCTTGTGGATTTCTCGAACATGTCGGATGAGGACAACTCCTCGTTTCCCGACATTGACTACACGGCCACTCCACTGCCTTCTGTAACGAAGTTCCAGAGCCTGCGGAAGATGAGTACATGCGCATCGCTTGACAGCATGATACGGAACGTTGACAGTGAGTGGCCAGAAACAGGTGTTTATAAATATACGACATTAGCTGAACTCCAGAAGTTATTAGGTTGTTCAAAGGTTTCTCACCACTCAGGCATTTTGCACGATTTTGAAATGAAATTGTTCTGGAACCTTCTGTCGATAGCATACATATATGTAGGCTGGCATATGACCTACATATACTGCTATCGTAGAATTCTCTGAAGTTATGACTGTTTACTAGAGGCTTCTGGCTTTCAAGGACGCAAATCGCGACCTCTGACGAGACCTTACTGTATGGCGGGAAACTTGAATCTAAGTTTGTCTGGATTTATGCGCCGCACCTGTACATGGGCTGACTTATGGTTTACATATATTAGGTTGTCCGAAAGCTCTCTGCGTTTTGTGTTACTATTTTTCATTCGTCTATTATTAAGTGAAAATTCAACTTGCAATGCTGCTTTCTGTACAGAGTTTATCGCTCTATTCTGACTAAATAATTTGTTCCAACAATGTTTCATATTTCTGTTCTTAGAGGGTCAGTGGTTCGACGCTGACGAACCCCCTAGGCATTTTCCAAAGGCGAACCTTCACCGAAAAAGGTAATGGCCACTGTATGGTGGTCGGCAGCTGGTTGCACCATTACAACTTTTTGGCACCAGGCCAAACGATCACAGCAGAGTCCTACTGTAAGGAAATCGACGAAATGCACCGAAAATTACGTCAACTTCAACCAGCATTGGTCAACGGAAGAGGCCCGATTCCTTTGTAGGGTAACGCCCGTCCACACGTTTCACAAATCACTATTCGAAAATCGAACGAATTAAGGGTTGAGGTTCTGCATCACCAGTCATATTCTCCAAGGACAGGATTCATCTACGATTTACGTTACTTTAACGGAGAATTCTAAGCGAAAAGCTCAGATAGCGCGGCTTATCGCTCACCATGTCGCTTGATAAACCGCGTTATCTGAGCTTTTCGCTTACAATTCTCCGTCAAAGTTACGTAAGACGTTGATGAATCGTGCCCCAGTCCTCTCGCATCCGACTACCACCCTTTCAGACACTTTTAGAAGTTCTCGCTGGTAGAACCTTCACCAATCAGGACCAAGCCAAAACAGCCTTCGTGGATTTTGTCGACTCTCGGCCACCTAATTTTGTCTCTGTCGGAATAGGTCGACCACTGATCCGTTGGCAAAAGTGTGCTGCTTCGAACGGTGCTTATTTCGACTAAATACGATAAGATTTGAGAAAGTGGTAGTTCAGAGTGAAGCACTCAAAACGCTGGGAACTTTCCGGACTACCATCGTGATATTGCGATAAAATCGTCTTCGAACAAGTTCGACTGCTCTTCCTCTACAAATTCAGGAAGCGCGCTAGTGCAAGCGATGCAGCAAGGAACATTTGTGATGCAATGGGTCCCTCCAATGTGTTCTGCGACACAAAATTTGGCACCGGAAATTCAAGAACGGAGACTTTCGCTTGGAGGACCAACCACGGTGTGGAAAGGCCGGTTGCTGGTTCAGGAGGATCCCCGGCGTTGTACCAGTGAACTGGCAGAGGAACTCCAGTGCAGTCACCATAGCTCAACACCTGCGTGGCCTTGGGAAGACTTGTAGATATGGTGCATGGATACCACATGAGCTTAGCGGCCACCAGCTGCAAGTGTGCCAGGATGCGTGCATGTACTTCTTGACTTCACAGCGGAATTGTTCTTGGCTCGAGAACCTGGTCACTGACGACGAGAAGTGGGGATTCTACGTTAATCACACGCGAAAGCGTCAGTGGCTCAGTGGTGGCGAAGCACGCCAGGACCGGAACTTCACCCAAAAAGGTAATGCTCAGTGTCTGGTGGAATGCAAAAGAGTCATTCAGTGAGAGCTGCTACCCGCGAGCACTGCTGTCACCAGCGATGCCCATTGCAGGCAGCTGGATTGCATCGAAGCAGCTCTTCGTGAAAAACTGGATAACTTCTCCCCTCACGACAATGCTCGTCCACGCGTTGCAAAGGACACTGGGAAAAAATGTTTCGTTCGTTTCATTCGTTGTCCAACCCTTTGCAGGAGAAGCAACTCGACGATAGGGAGCAACTTGAAATGAATGCCGGTGAACTTTTCGCACCAAATGCCCAGGAATTTTATAGAGGTGGTCGAGAATTACCTAATAAATGGCAATATTTTGTAGATGTTACTACTGCATACATTCATTAGCTGTTGAGTGTGTTGAAAATATGAATAAAATTGAGCAAATTGCAGAAGTGGGACACTTTTGAACAACCTAATGATTGAGAATCGTTAAATAAAATCTTCAGGAGGACTTTATTCGACTTTTACACTGCTTCGTAGGCTTTGTTCGCACTTTAAAACAGAGATGTTGAAGAAACCAAAATCCTCAGAAATAAGTTCTCAATGCTAGGAACATGCTTGAAATTTGAGACGTAACAGCAAGCACTTGGAAACGCTGGACTTACTGCTTGATCCAAACTTAGTAATGAGTTTACAATGTATGTGCTCAAACACCTAGAAGATTGTTCATTTTAATCCATTTCGGTTCTATTCCTAATTGACGATGAAGCTGTCAAATCGTTGAACCAACTGAAAAAATTTCGCCGTTATTGTCTGGGTAGGACAAAGCACCGACATGTTCGTGTCTATGCACCGCAAGCCATTTTATCGGCCAAATTCAACATTCAAATCGTCTCCACGAGATCCTGAAAAATTGGAATGTGTGGCGTACCCCAAAAGAGACTGAGCAACGCCGTCTTCTGTCCTTAATTTATTATCGGCATAACACACGGATCAGACTTGTGTCAGGTACCAGTTCTCAGTCAGGCCTACACTACCGCTCAAATTCTTTGCAAAAAAGACGCTTCGCAAAGCGTCTTTTTTGCAAAGAATTTGAGCGGTATTGTAGGCCTGACTAAGAACTGGCGCCACAAAGCGTCGCATTGCCATAACTCTTTTCAAAGTTATTTGTTTAAAATCTAATTAACACCATTAGACGCCCCGTCTCATTTTCTATCCAGCGATCTAGATTTCATGTAAAACGATTACACAGTGGCCTATTTATGAAGCTTTTGCTTCCTCGGCTCCGTTAATTGATTTACGCCCCCTCCAAGATCCCCAGTGGCATGTCCTTAAGGCTTTTCATTGGCGAGGTTCATCGAAACTCAGAATTCCTCTATTGTTGCAGCAGATCTGTATTTGTTACGCATCAAGTGTCATTGTGGAACTAAATAGTGCCAATTTTGAATAACATGGGCCCAATTCGAGATAAGCGCAAACGCACGGAAACCTAAGATTCGGTTAAGAATTACCCAACTAGTAGCCTGCTACAGAAGACAGCATTCTACATTTCCATTGTGGGAACGATTATCTTTATAAAACGTGTTAAATGGCTTTGAGAAATGGACAGAAATGACTAGATTTTCTTTTTTCCAATAAGGGATTGGTCTAATCTCAATATGCGGCGTAGGATTCCTCCTATCTTTGAACTTCGGTTGCTCCTGTACAGGATAAGTACAATCAACCTCGTCAACGAAAAGCCTTAAGGACATGGCACTGGGGATCTTGGAGGTAAATCAATTAACGGAGCCATCAAGCAAAAGCTTCATAACTAGGTCACTGTGTTTTAGATGATGTTTGAATAGAAATGAAACGCTGAATAGAAAATGAGACGAGACTTCTAATGGTGTTAATTAGATTTTAAACAAATAACATTGAAAAAAGTTATGGCAACGCGACGCTTTGTAACGGATTAATCCGTCGCGAAGCGTCTTTTTTGCAAAGAATTTGAGCGGTATTGTAGTTGCTTGATCGTGTTATAACATTACCGGGACAAATCTGTGGTAACGCTCGTATGTTTGTGAACCCTTCAATTTTTTTGTTATCTGGCAGGATATTTGAAGAGATCGGACCATTCAGACTATGTAATAAAAGCGTTGTTTAGAATCAATTTCGTTTAATAGCTGTCAGCAGGTCTCCATTTTTTAAAGAATGGTAACGGCATCAATGTTTTTTGGAGGGTGTATTCCTATCATATTCATTTTTAAAAGTAATTTACGTATAGGCACCTTATCGAATGCTTTCATAAAGTCTAAATAAACTACATCAGTTCGTACTTTATCTTCAAGGGCAATGGTCCAATCGTTTAAAGCTGTAATCATCGCAGTTTTAACAGACCTACCCTCTAAAAAGCCGAACTGGTTCTCAGATATAATACGTTGCTCCTTAAGATGCTCCGTGATATCTTTTTTGACATTTTTTTCAAAAATTCTAGCTAAAACCGATGTAACGCTGATGGGCCTATAGTTTTTTGGGCCAGAAGCAGGAAATTTCTTCAGAACAGGAGTTATAAGTGCATGCCTCCAGCGGTGTGAGGTCGGTGTCAAGCTTTATTTTGTACAGGGTGTCCAAAAATTACCCGCACAAAGATATAGCAGTGTAACTTCAACATCAATGCGGATTTGACAACGAAACTTAATACATAACTTCTTTATTCCCTTACTAATAAAAACATGTCAAAGTCATCCGAAGTGGCCTCCTTTCTTGTCCTCAGAAGAGTAACGAACGCATCACACGTGGCACGGAGGTAGTCTTCGCTCATTTCGTTCCGTGCTTCAGTCAGGGAAGCTTTCAGAGAAGCCAAACTTGCGTGTCGAGTAGAGCAAACTTTGCTCTTAATAACTGACAGAAAAATCGAGAGGATTCAAATCCGGTGAATTCCAAGGCCAGTATTCATGTGCAATAAAATCCGGCAGCTCACGTTTGCACCAAAGCTGCGTTGTCCTCGCCATGTGTGCAGGCGCAGAGCCTTGCTGGAAGCACCAACTGTCATCACCGAAGGGCGCCCAGGGCTTCAACAAGTCCTCCAAAATCGTTTTCTGGTAGTCGTCCTTGTTAATTTTGACGCCTGTTTCGACAAAAATTAATGGGGACTTGCCGTTTGAAGTAACCGCACACCAAACCACAACTGAAGCCGGATGTGCCGTTCTATCGCCCAGTTTCCCGTCGCTTATAGCAGCTTCAACATTCTGCGAGAGAATGCGATCGTTTTTACGATTCATCGTGAGTTCCAGAGTGAAGATTTTCTCATCAGAAAAAACGATCGCGCGATGCGTGCCATTCGCGATCCGCTTGCATCTTCTTGCATCTTTGTAGTCGCAGAGCTTTCATTCTCTCAGTTAGCATGTGAACACGTTGAATACGATATGGATACATCTCAAGCTTCTTCCTGACGATGGTTCTAACGCTGCTTGCAGAAATATTGAGTTCTTGAGCCATTTTTCGCATCTAACGGCGAGGATTACGACGAGTCCGCCAGCGAACCTTTTTTATCGTTTCCGGAGTGATAGCAGTCAATTTCCTACCTCGTCCTGTCCTGTCTGATAAAATTCCAAGCTCCTTATATCGTTTCATAGCATCATACAGCCTTCGTCGAGAAATATTGAGAACATTGGCGATAAAAACAGCGCTGCGATCAGAAAGGTGCAGGCTGATGATGGCCGATCGTTTCGGACTTCGCTTTGCCATTACCGCTCTGTAAGCATTCATGAGCTCAAACTTGGAATGCATTTGCGTATGGAATAAATGTATAACAAATCGCAATATGGAGTTCGGAATCCACTTCTGCTAGTAGTTGTGGGCTGCGTCGTACCCTGTGCGGGTAATTTGCACACCCAGTACACCTAGATCTGTGGTCTTGTTTGAGTAATCTTCTCTTTTTCAGTGACGTAGCCAACACAACAAAAGGACAAAACTTTCCAGCTAGCGAAAAAAGCGCAATATTCCACATGATGGAAAACAATTCATCTCATCTCTCGGACTTCCACGTATCGTATTTACATTCCAGCATTAGGGCGACGTTCGCCGACTACGTCAAAGGGATAACATCTGCTTGAAGGGCAAGTAGTAATCTAATCCAGATACGGCTGCAGCGAATATAAGTCTGAATTTCAACACTTTTGCAGCACTAATGTTGGAACTGAAACCTTGCATGCTCGAACATGCTTAGCTTTCTGCATGGAGGCATTAAAAAGGCCTCTATCAACAAAAAGTAAGGAAGGGAAAAGTTAGCATTTGTATCGGAGCAAATGATTCCCTTGATAACAATGCGATAACAGTTTGCATAAAACGATGAAAAAGATTATGGTTTTTAGAGCAATCTCAAGGTTTGAGGTAATCGACCGAGCTCAGTTTATTGAAAAAAAAGGACATGACAACGCTATGGTTTGGTTTAATAAGTGGAGTGCCTCTATATTGCTGTCGCAGATACTGAAGTTTGCGTGAAGGTGCTTATGATGCCTTCCTGGCGCGCGTTGGGACTAGGTTCGATTTGTAAGTTCCCAATGCGATAGAGGCATAGAGTTCATCTCCTCATCGGGACCAATTAACTGACAGCGGGTAAGAGCATTCTCCTGGGGCCGGATTCATCAACGACTTACCACAATTTACCAGAGAAAATTAGAGCCGAAATCCCTGATAGCGCTTCTTATCAAGCGATACGGTGAGAGATAAGCCGCGTTATCAGAGTTTTCCGCTGTGAATTTTCTGTTAAAGTTATGTAAGTCGTTGATGAATCCGACCCCTGGAGTCGACTTCCTGCCATTACCAGGGCTTCTAGCGAAAGACTACTTACTAGGGAAGGGTTTAGACCTCCCATGGAACTTCAAGTTGAGACCGGGATCATTATAGCTGAAATGCAAGAATTCTACAAAGTTGTCTAAAATTGCTAGGTTAAGGACTAATGAAAAGGGTGCCTACAAAGGCTAACAGGTTCTCGATTAGATAGAACTTATGCCCAGATGTGATGAAAGATGCCAGAATCATTAATTCAGTATCAATACCAATATTAGTGGTATGAGTAATATGTTGTGAAGATTTATTAGAACACAGAACATTTATTAATCCAAAAGTGATGCAAAATCAGTTCCGCCCAAAAGATTACAGCAAAAGTTGGCTTTTTTGATAGCGGCAAAAGTGATTTATTCAATGTTTCTTACCCTGAAAGATTGACCCGACTCGGTACTACCTCTTTATCACTAGAACGAATTATCTATGACCAAAAGCTTGCTTCCACATAGAATTGTTAATGATCATCGATAAAAATGAACTCTTTACTTTTTCCTCATTCAGTGGGATTACCAGAGGGCCCAATATGAAAGGTTAGAATTCAACAGGAAAAACCCTACTCAAAAAATTAAGAAATTAATTAAGAGAAGAAGAATCCTTTCCTGCTCGTGTTGTGAAATTCTCGAATGAGCTTCCTGCATCAATCCGCGATTCTTCGCCAAAAACATTAAACTATAAGTTAGAAAATTTTCTTAAACAGGAAGGGCATTTGTGGCGTTAACTACAAAACAGTTTTTTGTAAGAGTAGCCGATATTTTGTTTGAATATATAGTAGCTTTTTCAGTGAATGGAATACTAACTTGCTCTGAGAAAAGAGCACATTTCACTTTACGCAAATCAAATAACTTTTGCCAATATTCAAAAAGCCATCTTTTGCTGTAATCTTTTGTGTAGAACTGATTTTGTATCGCTTTTAGCTCAATAAATGTTCTATTTCTACTCACAGAAGCAGCAGAAGCTACAGTATTCCAGGGCCGGATTCATCAACAACTTACGTAACTTCAACGGAGAATTGTAAACGAAAAGCTCAGATGACGCGGCTTATCGCTCACCATATCGCTTTATAAGTCGCGTTATCTTAGTTTTGATGTGCTGCGGGGTTAAAAGTTACCGTTGTAACTTTGATGACCCCAGAATGTTGGTGTTTTGAGGTTTAATTCAAGTCGCTTAAAGTAGATTTTTCTTCATGAGCGTAGCCTTCTTGAGACCCAGTATGTATGAAGAACACTTTGAAAAATTCACATATGAGAGCCAATCACTTGAGATATCTCTAACGATAAATCTCTTTTCCACATCAATCACTGAACGCCAAAGCAGCAGAAAAAAGCTTTTCGAAGGGTTGTGATGAACGTTGTCGGATGACTAAATCAGATGGCGAAGAGCCAGACATTTTCTCCAAATTCCGCTCGAACAACACTGTACGTTTTCAGTTATATCACCTCGAACAATGCAACGGAACTTGGCCGAATTGGAATTCGACTGGTTAGCCGCTGTTATCGAGCGGATATTCTTGATCTTTTTCATTATTGTTTTTCTGTTGACAGCTGTTGGTATTAATTGTATAGGTTTATACTATTGGTGCACAGCTCAGGACTTTTCCACGTAGTAGTTGTCCTCAATTGGTGAATTGTACGTGACACGTTTCAGGGTGAGCAATTGTAAATATGTAGATGTTAGTGAAATCTTTTGACAAGTGTCTATGACGTCTCTGTTTATCAGCGAAGATGTGATATTGAAGTTCTCGATAGCAAGAATGGAAATTTTATATTCATTTTTTTCATTGCAGCGAAGACAGAATGCAGAGCCTTACAATCCTCATCACAGAAAGAAGTCAGTAATACAGGCGCATCCTCACAAGCACCTGGAGATCGGAATGTCATAGAGCACAGATTTCGACGCTTTCCTTATCCAAAAGAGACGCACCTTTCACAGAGCAGTAATACACATTACGAACAACAACGAGAAGAACGGGTTAGTGAGAGTGTTCGACGAGATGTGGCTTCAAACTGCGGCGTTTGTCACCGACTGGATGTGCAGAAAACACCAGGGGCCGGATTCATCAACGACTTACACCAATTTACCGGGAACTCCTGATATCGCCGCTTATATCGCTCACCATATAAGCGGTGCTATCAGGGGTTTCGGCTATATTTTCTCTGTTGAATTGCTGTAAATCGTTGGTGAATGCGGCCTCAGATCTCATTCGCTATTCTCGGAATATAAAGGGTGCGCATTAATTATGGGTCTCAAATAATCGAATAGTCATAGTAACACAAACAATATCAAAACGGAAAAACCACTGAGAAATCTTTATTAACGTCCTTAGCAATCGAAAATTACAATCTTTATTCAAAGTGCCCGCTTCTTACGCGTTTGCAGCTTTTCAGACGAGTCACGAAGGTAGTTCTCATCTTTCGTAAGTGCAGCTTTAAACGAATCCAAGTTGTTGTATCTTGTAGCTGAGATCTTGCGCTCTAAAACTGATTATACCGAAAGTCAAGTGGATTCAGATCTGGTGAATTTGATGGCCACTATTCGTGGGTGACGAAATCTGGAAGCTCGCTTTGACACCACTGCTGGAGGATACTCGACTAGTGTTCAGGAGCCGAGTCTTGCTCTAAGCACAGCGACTTGTCTCCGAGGTGAGAAATGGACCACGGCTTCAAAATTTTCTCCAAGACCGATTTCAAGTATATTTCCTTATTGATTTTCACTCCAGCATCGACGAACACCAGTGGCGTCAACCCATCTGAGGCTATCACACCCGAAACCATAGCAGAGCTCAGATGTGCAGTTTTCCCGATGACTTTCCTCTTAAAATGACCTGCTTCTTATCTGCTGCGATGATCCTATCGTTTTCTAGATTCGCAATAGGTTCTATCATGAAAATTTTTCCGTCACTGAAAACGATGCCCCGGTGCGTGTCATCCGCGACGCAATCGTGACTCGTGTAATAAACTAGCGGTTCTGTTTACTAACGTGCTAAAGGAGTGCCAGAAGGCCCGATCCCGTAGCGAAGATAACAAACATCATGCTTTTTTTCCCGCTTTCTGTTTCTCCTGGCCTGCTCAGCGAGGGTGGAATGACGTGTGCCCTGAGAGGTCAGAGGGCGTGGATGGTACTGGTCATCGCGGTGAAACGATATCGGGTTCCCTAATAAATTCGGCTTTGTGTCTAATTGAATGTCACCACACTCGTCTAAGCTGCATAGGCGCAAGAAAAGGGAATTTTGAATGAAGATTGTAATTTTTGATTAATAAAGACCTTAAAGGTTGCAAAGTGTTTTCTCCGCTTTGAGTTGTTCGTGTTAGTGTGGCACTTCGTTTATTTGAGACCCATAATTAATGCGCACCTTGAATCTTTGGAAAATACTAGAGTTCTTCAAGAACGTAAACTGAAAAACCTGAACTAAAAATATCATAGGGCGGCGTAGGCGCAGAGGCAACACCGTGGGCACCTTCTTGATCTTCCTGTTATCAGGAGTTGAACATGGAGAAGAAAGCACACCGTTTCTTATGAAGGTTAATAGAACCCAGTGGAAATAATGAAGGAGGTGTTAGAATATGAAATGGACAATAGACGAACGAACTAATGAGATGAGGTAAACTCACAAGTAGCCCGCATCCTCCTTCTTGCCATCGTTCCCGGTAACTGTCGTCGGAGGAATAAAGAAATAGGTTGTCGAAATACTTGGCTTCGGTGCGACCAAAAGTCGTGCAGGGACTCTACCTAGTAGTTCTCCTTAAAGTTCTTCGGTTTGCGCAATGTTTCCCTCAAGTACGTAACCGCGGAGTTCTTTACTTCTATTTATGTCCTTCCTTTTCTTCATGTTTTCTCCTTCTTTTTTCATGTTAGGTTAGCAACTAACCTTACGTTGCTTGACATTATATTGCATTTACTATGCAGAAACTAATAAGCCCAGCATAGTTGCAGTTAGAGTGGTTCATATGCCCTTACGCCTAGGCTTCCACCACTCGTTCTCCAACAAGAGGTGTACCTAAACTTGAAAGAGTGAACCAAAATAACGTTGACAAGATTTCTTTATCATGATTATAAAACAACCAACAATTCGAGAAAACGTCGACTAAATTACAACAATACAAACATTAGGGCACATCATGTTCAAGTGGTTTCGAAATGGTCTCCCTCGGAGCGCATGCAGCGGGCCAAACGTTCGCGAATTTGGCCGCAGGTTATCAGGAAACAACTGTCCCCACTCCTGGCGCAAATATTCCTTCAGGTACTAGGCACTGGTGAGGGGCAGCCTGTGGTGTCGTGGCGCCCATTGCAGAGCGCGTAAGGGTTGTTTACATAAGTGTAGTCAACCCTTGCTGTAGCACGAGCCACCGTCCTCCGCTTGGGCTTTCCTGTTACGGCGCCGGCGGGAGGCATGGGAAGCTCTACAATGGGCACCCTACGCTGAGTCTTAGGGGCCCTAAATCCCCGTCCTCTGGGTCCGACTCGACCCCGGCCGGAAACTCGCATGCCGCACCGGGAGAGTTCGGGCGTCCCGATCTTCCAGCCGCCCGTCGAGCTACGGACGGGGCGGTCAGGAGGTACACCCGCCCCTGCTGGGGGCGCGCGATCTTCCTCTCATCCCCTTGCTCATCCAGCCCAATCCCCTAGGCTACACCAAAAGTCTAACAGCTACCTTACAAAACCTTTAACACGCAGAACAAAAATTTCCGGCCAGCAGAACAGCAATGTACCTCCTGACGCCACGCCCTCCAGCAGGGGCGGGTGTACCTCCCGTCGCGCTGCCGTAAAGCTCCACATTTTAGTGGAGCTGGGAGGTCGCTTCGCTAGGTATATCGGCTTCCACACGTTCGACGCCTGCCCTTATGGATGGCAGTGTGCCAACTGTGACAGCTTTAGCCACCATTAAATCCTTTGTCAGCGGCCTCCCCTTCTAGGCCCTCCCCCGGAACCATTCGGGCAAAGCCACTAAGGCCCTTTCTCCGTCGCACCTACCTGTATTTCTAGTTAGTTCCGGGGACCGGAACTTTTTCGGGAGGTGGCATGTGGGGAGATGATTGCCGTAGTGGGAACTTGCTAAGGCCCAGCGCGCGGTTCTCTGCCAAGGCCAAATAAGTGGAACCGCGGCCTCGGGGTTAGTATAAGAGGGCCTGGTGGGAGCAAAAGGAGGTAACGGAAGTTTAAGGGTCTTGGAGTAGAGATAGCTAACTAATGGTTCGGGCTCCCTTATGGAGTCCTAACCTGCTTCCCCCTAGACGGTCCACTAGCTATTTTTTCTTGGTAAGATAATATGTACGAATTTTGTTGTTATTCGTCTTACGCCGACAAAGTTGATGAAAAATTCTGTTGGTTGATCTTCCGGTTAATATCCTAGGCCAGGATATTTATTTATTTATTTATTACACGACAATATTCGTGTGTTAAAAATTACAACAGAAGTACAACACAAGACACACACACAAGAAATACAACACCACAAGCAACGCCTAATGAAGAGTTAGCAACATCTGAAGCATCTCATTTTAGGAACGTATATGCTCGAGGAGAAATTTTTTGAAAGCGTTGTAGTTTGATGGTAAGAAATGTTTTTTGCGAAGCTTCTCATATAACGAGAGTGTCCTATGAGTGAAGAAGAAACGACGACAGTTGTGTTTGGCAGTATCAGTGTCATATTTAACGACACCACCTCGGGTGTTAGATGCTCTTATCGACACTAGATCTGTAATTTCGACTCCAATTTGTTGATATGCAATTTTGTGAAACAGTAATAGATCATTTCGCGTTCTTCTAAGGGCAAGAGACGTCAATCCAAAATTCTTATTTCGCACACTGCTTGAGGGTATTTGATCGTAACGATATCCTAGCGTACGCGTCATGAGCTTCCTTGTAAAGCTGTTTTGCACGCTTTCTAATGTTGTGATACCTTTACGTGTGTAAGGATTACAAACTGGGGTACCGTATTCTAGAATTGGTCTGATAAATGCTTTATATACTTGGAGAAGTAAGCTACTATCATTAGAAGATATAGCTCTGAACACGTTGTACATTGCTCTCATGGCTTTGTTGGAAACCAGTGTGCAGTGTTTGTCAAAATTTAGATTATTCGTGATTAGGAACCCTAAGTCTTTAACCTCGTCAGCACAACTGAATGGTGAGTTATTGTTAGCGTATTGGTGTAATTGACCTCTAGCCCCTAGATGAAGCACTTTACACTTTTCCTCCGAAAGTGGTAACTGCCATTTTAAAGACCACTTCTGGACAATATCGATAGCCCTTTGAAGATGTGCGGCGTCCACCTCACTCGATATTGGCCGATAAATCTTAATATCGTCAGCAAACGCACAAAATTTTACTCCACTATCTTCTAAAAGGTTCAGCAAATCGTATGTGTAAATGTTGAACAGTATAGGAGAGAGAACTCCACCCTGTGGAACTCCCCTATTTATACATCTGTAACTTGAGAACGTAGAGTTAACTCGAACAGTAAATTTTCTATCGGTCAAGAACGATCTAATCCAGGAAACAATGCGTGGATGAACACCAATTGTCCTCATCTTATGCAACAGATGAACATGCGATACACGTTCAAAAGCCTTACTAAAATCAAAATAGACAATGTCCACCTTTTTCCCCTCATCAAGATATTTTGTCCAATCGTTCAGAGATTGAATCATTGCCGTTACCGTTGATTTTTCCTTTTGAAAGCCATGCTGATTGCGAGATATTACCCCATGCTTGCGAAGATGATCTACGATGGCTCGCTTCAAAACTTTTTCGAAAAGTCGTGCGAATATTGATGTGATGCTTACAGGTCTAAAATTTTCTGGAACATCTAATGGTGGTTTCTTAGGAATTGGAGTCACGATAGATTGTACCCATCTTCTGGGCACCTCTCCCTTCATAAGACTAAGATTAAAAATGTGTTCTAGTGGGGCACATATCTCAGGAGCAATTTTCTTAATGAACTGTAAAGGGATACCATCGGGAGTAAAACTTTCTGATCGAGGCCATTTCATTAGCAAGCTGAGAATATCCCATTTATGGAACCAGACACAGTCCTCCATGACAGGAAAGCTAGGTATTGTTGACTCTACTTCATTTTCTATATCAGACCCCTTGAAATATTCTGCAAATGTGGATGCCAACAACTCGGCCTTGTCCTCATCGCTGTGCAAAATGCGACCTTCAGAAGAACGCATGCTAGGAAATTCTATTTTTTCTCTTAATCGAAACTTTAGAAGCCTGCAAAATGAATACTTGTCACCTGATCTTATGATTCGTTTTTCCATAGAAGCGTTGAATCTCATCAATTTTACTTCAAACCGATTACTCAGTTCTCTAAAGGTAACCCAATCCTTAGATAAATTTGTAAGTTTTGCCTTAAGAAATGCTTCATCCCTCTTTTTTGAAAGTCTTGCAAGGTAATCAGGGAGATGCGAATTTAGTGACTTCTTCCTCATTGGAACAAACAAATCAATACAATGGTGCAAAATATTAATCAAAGGTTCGTATTTTCCATCAACTGAGTCAGCATTATTAAGAGAACCTAGCCAATCGATGTTTTGTAAATAATTAGTAATGGTGTCATAATTAGCTTTAGAAAAGTCTCTTTCTGACAAAGAAGGGCTAGCGGGCGGTCGAGCGTTAATTTGGAATCGAAGGGCTGAATGGTCACTAGATCCTAACGGTGGGCAGACTTTTATTCCGGAAATCAAACGCGTATTACATATTACACCATGAAGGCAGGAAAGGGCGCCACGGAAGCTACGCCGACAAGACTGGATCCACCGACGAACGCACTGTCTAACTTCAACTTCGTTTCTTTTATACTTTGCGCTATTGCCGATTATTTGGAGCAGTTATCTCAATCGCTTTTAATCCGTCGATCAGAACTGGTGCGCGCTGAATTGCTAGTTCCTCACGACCATATTTGATTTACATCCAAGGGATAGAAGTATACTAAGGGAAACAAAGGAAGAAAGCAGTTGACCTCAAACATTGCATGTAAAATAACAATAAGTTATAATACTCTTATTGGTCAAAAGTGTAGATAGAAACACTGGATCCCACATGGAAACGGCGCCAATGTTATAGGCTGACCAATGAGGAGGCGGCAAAACCAGTATATAAACCCGCTATAGTGTATAGGCAGTATTTGTCTAGTTGTGTCACCTATCAATTCTTTTTTAGACTCTTGCCTTAAAAAGCTGCTATATGAACGTCGCATATCATAAGAAGGTGTTTATGTTAGAATCTAGCCTTAAGATTTGATATAGTATAAACTTAGAGATATTGCAGATTATATCCTATCTCCACGATCCTGTTTCTCAGAAGCACATCAACCGAAAAGTGCTCATCGGCTGGGTCCGTATCACCGGATTGAGTGTTCCCAAGAAGATAGGATTCGATCAGGTGTTGCAGGACTTCGCAGCAAAAATAGTAGGGTGAGGATTATGTGAAAGCCACCTATAACCATTAAACCGATAACCATCAAAGATATCCTGCGGAAAGACCTGCTCCATTCTCATGGCCAGTTTATGCTGGATTCACGAATTCCGGTTCTGCAATCAAGGTATGTGAATTCATAAGCCAATATAAAGTGTGAAAAGTATACGGGTGTTAAGGCGCGGGTATCCTATGGCTTCTGGAAATATTTCATGAAGAATGGTAGGAGGAGTCTTGATGCCTACAATAAGGCTAACAACAAGGAGATACGCATATCCCTCGAGAAGACCAAGCTACTAAAGGAACGAGAGTCGTTAGGGTGAGTAAACAAATAAAAAAAAGAGAGAAAAAGAAAAAATAAAGAAAAAATATAAAATATATAAAAAAGAAAATAGGAGAATGAATAAATGTCAGCTTTTTAGGTTGTACATCCGTAAAAGGCTACGTGAAGCAAGTCGGAAGGCAGGTGTCCCAGTGGACGTGTCAATCGTTAAGGAACTTATGCGTATAGAAGCAGAACAGATAAATGTATCAAGCAGAAAATCTTACAAGTTACATGCGTTTATAAACTAATATTATTATTATTATAGCCCATGAAACCGACCACCGCGGCCATAAAATTGAATATCGATATGAGCCAATGGAACGGAAGCTCCCTTGAAGAGGTATTATCTCCGCAAGAGAGAAATGATATCAAAGTAAGGTGAGCAAAAAATTAAGACTGACCTAAACATTGTAAACTACAGAATGGCCGCCTTGTATATGGAAGTTTGGTCCTACAAGGAGTCACCGTTTCATTAACCGTTGCAACCGAAGAGCATGAGGTATATTGTACATACAACACTAATATGGTGCCCACGTGAAAATAATATTTATAGGACTCTACTGTTATGCAGCGTGTCGAACAACCAACCACGTCGGAAAATGTGAGTCCACCAATTGGCCCCAATTCTCCCAAAAGGAAGAGAACGCTAGCTGATTTCATGCGGACGAAAAATTAGTCATCAATACAAGAAAGTTTTTGAGTTATTGTTACTATGAAAATGAGTTAGAGTTGAAGTTAACAGATATTGTGTTGAATTAAAGTTAAAAAAAAGTATGCATTGTTAAAGTAAGGACGTATATTTAACAATACTTAAGAGATATCGTCACCGACAGTCGATCACTGGTTGAAAAGAGGAGCCCAACTGGGCTGCGAGGTGCAAGACCTCAAGATAACTAACAACGTTCAACAGTAACAGTAAAGATAGCTGTTTATCCATGGTGTCGGGAAAAACTCCTCAGAACACCCATAATTAAACAGCAAAAACAATAAAGTAAAAAACAGCATTATACTAAAATGAAGAAGAAACAAGGTTATGGAACTAATATGCTCGTTTCCTCTCTAACCCTCCCTTGGCGAATGCCTGGAGCCGTAGGTCTAATTTTTCTTATGTGGATTCATGCGACCCTCCACTCGATTCCAATCGATCAAAACTTTCCTATTTGTATGCTCTTGAAAGACCTGTTGTTTATCTTCCATATCCTTGAGCATAAAGTTTAAGTAGCACATTTAAGTCGCTACATACTTATCATTTCGTAATATTATATGTCATACTCGATACGAGTAATGAACCTAAAATTTCAAATAATAAACATGAACATGTAGAAGAATATGTTGTGGCTTTAACCACGTAAACATTTGGGATTCTGGGCTCTTTTGATTACTTCTAATTTGGATAGCAGATTTACTAATTACATATTGATTTTAATCAGCCATTCTACAAGCATCTTCCAAACTTCCAGCTTTTTCACACCGGAACCTATAGGCTACAGTAATCTTCATTTTATTTAAACAGGTATAAGTGTTTCATAATTTTACTTTACCTTACTACACTTCTTTTACTTACAAACTTCTGTTCCACCTTCTTGGGGTAAGTTTAACTTCACTCCTCTCGTTATCTCATTTTCCTGTTGAGCCGCTGATCGGCAGTGTCCTGCCCCTGCTCTGGTCGCTGTGATTTGTTCTGCTACTAAGTGATTCTACGGCATCAATCGGTTAACAAGGTCTTCTGAATCACATCGGTATGCCTTTTTCTCTTGTGACTGAAGCTGACAGTTATTCGTACTGCATTGACACACTTTAACAGATAAGCTATTATGCAATCGTCATCGATTTTTGGAGCACGAGCACCACATCTTGTGCTTCTTTTAGGAGCCCCAAACTCAGTGCTGAGATCATAAGCACCAATTGCGTCGAAACTTCATGCATGTCGGAAATGAGGACGAGGGGTGTCACTGACGAAGAACCACAAAATGCAAAGACAGCAGCATCGATGAGAACTGGAGCCATCACTTCCTACTGCACAGGGAGAACATCTCCACTGTGCCTCTGCGGCTGCTGGCTAAGAGGCTAATGGCGAACGCTTCATCAGCCTACGCGATATGAGGTCGCCAATGCCGTAACTTGCTGATGAGATCCATTTAACAGATTTGGTCTGTACATTTGTAATCTCCATGTCAAACTCTTTCACACAACTTTAATCTCTTTCCGAAGTTCAGTGGAAAGCTCAAAGCATCCCCTAGTTAGTAATATTGAGCTACTGTGATTTTTTCATTAGCCAATTTTTCCTTTTCCTAACTCTGGAATGGTAGATTGATATCACAAAATAAAACAGTACCTCTGGTAAAAACAAAAAATTCTACTGGGGAAGATGCTTAAAAATGGAATTTCCCGTATAAATCGTGATCATTGCGGATCACGGTGATCAGGTCCCACTCCGCCCTATTTGTTGCGTAGAAAAGCGGCGAAATGGCGCTGAAAAGGGGCCTCTTCTACCCTTTACTCTCATACCGTTGTATCGCGCTCGACTTCCTACCTTTTCGTATTTGGTTGAGAGCTTTCGCCCGCTTCCTCGGTTGGCGGAAGATTCCAGGGGTGGGATACATCAACGACTTACATAACTTTAACAGAGAATTTACAGCGGAAAACTCAGATAACGCGGCTTATCGCCCACCATATCGCTTGAAAAGCCGCGTTATCAGGGATTTCGGCTGCAATTTTCTCTATTAAATTGCTGTAAGTCGTAGATGAATCCGGCTCCAGTTTGCAACCCCACTGGCGGGGACACATTACGGGTTGAAAAAGTAACGGGAATGAAAATGGGTAAGAAAGGAAAGGAAGGACATAAAAAGAATAAAATCACTTATAGGTCGATTGTAATAATGTAGAATGTCTATTATCGGGTATAATAAAAACAAAAAATAAAATGCGTATAATGAGTATTTTGTATATAAAGTAAAAGTAATTTAATATTAGGTTGTAACGAAATAAATGGCACTAAACCACTGTAAATTTAAACAATTAATATCTCGGCTTGTAGGCAAGTTTATTAATCGAAATAAAAACCTTCTGTTTCTACACATCTTTTCCAACGTGACACAAGCTTTTTTATCCCAGTAGCTTAAAAATCAGAAGTTCTGGAATTGACGAAATCTTCGAAGGCACTTTCGGCATCCTGTTGGTATTTGAATATTTTCCCTACCAAGAAGTCGCCAAGATGCTTGAAGAAATGGTAGTCTGTTGGGGAGAGGTCGGGCGAAAACGGAGGATGTGGTAGAGTTTCAATGGTCAGCTCATTCAATTTCTGCAACGTCATGCGTGCTACATGGGGGCGAGCATTGTCGTGCAGAAGGAGAACTCGCCTTCGGTTTACCAAGGCCGGCCGGATATCCTTCAACTTTTTCATCATTTCTTCAATTTCAATGCAGTACTTCTCTGCCGTGATGGATTCACCGGGAGGGAGGAAGCTGTGGTGAATAATTCCCAGCGAACACCACCATACTGTCACCATTACTTTCTTTTGGTGCAATTCCGCTTCATCTTTCCAGCTTTTTGGTCTTTCCAGTTTCCTTCAGATGCCGGGCAGCTGTGTTGTGACTGAAGCCAAGAACCTTCGCTATCTCCCTGGTACCTTTGTGTGGATCCTTCTCTACCACATCTCTCAGCTTGTCCTCATCAACATCACTATGCCTCCCACGACCTTCATGTTCTTCCAACCTCTCATCTCCATTCCGGAACTTCTGCTACCAACGATACGCCGTCCGAATTGTGGAACATCCTTGACCGAATGCGGGGTTGATCTTCTCGTCCGCCTCCTTAGCTGTAGTGCCCAGCTTGAATTTGTTACATATCAGTCTATACCAGTCGCATGATATGATGATTATCATGCAGTGATTAAAGGACTACTATATAAAGGCTACTCTGGTATGGTTTGCAGTTTATCGGTCGTCGGCAATAAAGCGTATATCGTCCATCAAGTCTATACCGCAGCGGCCAAGTACTCAACAGTGGCGATCAGGATCAAGAACCACCAGGTGGTAAGATGGCAACTTTTTCGGAGCAACAATTTCAGCAACTACTGAGTAGTCTTGCGTCCGCAATCCAAGGAATCACCAACGTCGCTCATCCCCCGGATACATCGGCTGCCAACCCCACCAAGCACTTCGATACTCTCGCCGGACGGATAACCCCCTTCTCATACGACCCTGAGGCCGACGTTACGTTCGAAGCTTGGTACTGCCGGCATGAGGATATTTTCACCGTGGACGCAAGCAGTCTGGATGAGCCATCAAAAGTTCGACTTTTGCTGCACAAGTTAGATGCTGTCTCCTACGAAAAATTTTCCAACTACATTCTTCCCCGAACACCAAAGGAAGTATCCTTTGATCAAGCAGTCAAGACACTCAAGGATTTGTTCGGACCGCAACAATCACTATTCAGCGCACGATACGCCTGCATGAAACTGGTCAAAAATCCAAAAGATGATTTTGCTACATATGCCGGACATGTTAATCGTGAGTGTGCCAAATTCAAGCTCGCGGAATGCGACGACAACCAATTCAAGTGTTTAATCTTCGTCTGTGGAATCCATGCCCCCGAGGATGCCTTTATCAGACTGAAACTGCTCGACAAAATCGAAGCAGAACCTAGCTGCACCATTCAGACACTTACCGAAGAATGCAAACGACTGCTAAATCTTCGTCACGACACCAGAATGATTGAAGAAGGCAGGCCAACAATTCATTCGATTGATGCACCACCGAGCCCAAGGAGGAAGCCTCGAGATGATGTTCGCAGATCACGTTATCATAACGATAACAACAGCCGCAACCAAACTCACCCTATTCAACGCAAAAATCTTCACAAGACACCCCCTTCACCATGCTGGAACTGCGGTAACATGCACTTCGTCAGAGAATGCACCTTTCGGAACCACGTGTGCTCACAATGCCACACTACAGGACACAAAGACGGCTTTTGTTCCTCAGCCAAGCGTCGCCTAATATCCAAACGACCTTCCTGCCACAACCCCCCCTACCCAAAGGCACAAGACAAGAGCAGATGCGATCTTCAAAATCTCGAATATCGACTGCTATCGATATCGACGTTACGCCACAATCAAAGTGGACACCCACACCATCAACTTTCAAGTTGACATTGCATCAGACGTCACCGTCATCAACAAGGTGACATGGAATCTCATGGGTAAGCCGAAACTCGAACCCCCTCCCTCATCGCACAAAGCGCTTCCAGAGACCAAATCCAATTCCATGGCCAACGCAAATGCACATACAGTTTTAAGGACGTTTCAGCCGAAGGAACGTTCTATGTGGCCAACACGCATCACAACCTGCTAGGAGCGGAATGGATATCGAAAATGGGATTGTACTCAATCATGGACACCTTGCCCACTTCAGACCTATGTCCAACCGATCCCACCATCACCATGTCTTCAGTTGCGACAAGCAGCGACGTAGCAGATGAACTACAGCGACGATATCCAGAGGCATTCAGCTCTGATCTCGGCCTATACAAACATTCCGAAGCATCCCTGCAGTTAAAACCCGGAGCAAAACCCGTATTCCGCCCAAAACGCCCAGTACCCTATGCAGCTCAAGAAGCGGTGGAGAAGGAGCTCGACCGACTACAATCAATTGGCGTCATCTCAAAGGTCAACTATTCCAACTTGGCAGCCCCTATTGTAATTGTCAAGAAATCCAACGGCACCCTTCGCGTATGCGCCGATTTTTCCACAGGCCTCAACAACGCCCTCGACCAACATCACTACCCTCTTCCTCTTCCAGAAGATATATTCAGAACCTTAAATGGTGGCCGCTACTTCTCCCACATCGACTTCGCCGACGCATATCTCCAAATCCCAGTTGACCCACAGTCCAAGGAGCTGTTGACCATTAACACCCACCGTGGTCTCTTCCAATATAACCGATTGCCATTTGGAGTCAAATCAGCACCTGCTATATTCCAACAAATAATGGACACTGTCCTAGCCGGCCTTCAAGGAGTGGTCGCAATCTCGACGACGTAATCATCGTTGGACGCACTGCAGAGGAGCACTCACAGAACCTTCACACTTTCTTCCAACGTATTGTTGAAAATGGTCTACACGCACGCTTGAGCAAATGTAAATTTGCTGAAACCAGAATCGACTACCTCGGCTACATTGTCGACAAGCATGGTCGACGCCCCGATCCCAGTAAAATCGAAGCCATACAAAAGATGCCGGTTCCTAAAGACCTCTCACAACTCCGATCCTTTCTTGGACTTCTCAGTTACTACGGAAATTTTGTTAAGGAAATGAGGATTATCCGAGCTCCACTTGACGCCCTACTCAAGAAGGATACCCGATTTGAATGGACACAGGCATGCGATAAGAGCTTCAAACGAGCCAAAGAAATTCTTTCCTCCGATCTGCTTTCAGCCCACTACGACCCCAACCAAGAAATCGTAGTTGCAGCAGACGCCTCAAGCTATGGCATTGGAGCAGTAATCTCCCATCGTTATGCAGATGGATCAGAGAAAGCCATTGCTCATGCTTCACGCTCCTTACTCCCAGCTGAAAAGAACTACAGCCAGATTGAGAAAGAAGGACTAGCACTCATTTTTGCCGTCCAAAAGTTCCACAGGATGCTTCACGGACGCAAATTCATACTTCTTACTGACCACAAGCCCCTTCTGGCGATATTTGGCTCAAAGAAAGGTATCTCTATCTATACCGCTAGCCGACTTCAACGTTGGGCAATAACACTGCTGGCTTACGACTTCACTATCCAGTACCGTTCCACCACACATATGGGACAAGCTGACGCTCTATCAAGACTCATCGCAAATCATAAAACAGCGAACGAGGATCAGGTCATAGCAGCTATATCGGTAGACTCGGATATCAGACACGTGTTCGCAAATCTGGTACGAGCCTTACCAGTCACAGCAGAGGATATCAAACAAACGACCCAAAAAGATGAGCTACTTCAACTTGTTATGAAGTACACCAGAAAACGCTGGCCACCGTCAATCCAAGATCCCGCACTTAAGTGCTTCCACAATAGACATGACTCCCTTTCAATTTTAAATGGATGTCTGATGTTCGCTGAACGAGTTGTCATACCAACTTCACTTCAACAACGTATACTTCGACAACTTCACTCTGGACATCCCGGAATTGTTCGCATGAAAGCGCTAGCTCGTAGTTACGTATACTGGCCAGGTCTCGACAGAGACATCGAAAGGATGGTTCAACGATGCACAAGATGTTCATCAGTCGCCAAATTCCCTACCAAAACCACACTTGCATCTTGGCCAACGCCAAGTAAGCCATGGGAACGAATACATGTGGACTACGTTGGTCCATTTGAAGGCACCAATTACCTCATAATCGTGGACGCTTTTTCCAAGTGGCCTGAGATATACAATACAGATCGCACAACAACAGGCGAAACCATCTCATTACTGCGCCAGACATTTGCCAGGAATGGAGCTCCCGAAATACTCGTGTCAGATAATGGCACTCAGTTCACCTCAGAAGAATTCAAAGAGTTTTGCCAAGAGAACGGAATCGAGCACCTGTTTTCTCCCCCATATCATCCACAATCCAACGGTCAAGCAGAAAGGTTCGTAGATACCTTCAAAAGGAGCTTGCTTAAAATGAAAGGAGAGGGAACACTCTCTCAAATTCTCCAAACCTTCCTTCTTACTTACCGCTCAACACCACATCCAGCCTTCGAAAAGCTTAAATCACCAGCAGAACTATTTGTTGGAAGGAAACTTCGGACTCCTTTGTCTCTACTTCAGCCCATCCAGTCTCACAGCGGGAGCCGGAATGAAGTCATGGAACCTCAGTTCAACGCCAAGCATGGAGCTAAGCCTAAGATTTTCAAGCGAGGCGACACTGTCTACGTGAGCGACTACAAAGACGGAAAACATAAGTGGACAAACGGTTCCATATTGGATCGTATTGGAGAGGTGCTCTATAAAGTTCGTTGTGGAAAACAAACTTGGATACGACATGCGAATCAACTACGAAGGCGCTACAGTGGTAGCAACAACGAAGCCCAAGAAGACATGGACACATTTTTCGAAACATTCGACTTGGAGCGACCTGAGCTCCAGAGCCAAGCACCTTTCCCTCCGCCGGCTGAAACTTCTGAATGAGTTCCAACTGTTCAACAAGGCATGCAGCTACGACGATCGACTCGAACACGAAGACCTACGAGGACGCTCCACATTGATCCAACTCAGAAGAGATATCATTTTTGTCCTTAAGATCGTTGTAACAATTAGATCATCGTATTATCCGATTGTAAAACTGATTTATCATCTTCAAAAAGAGGAGGTGTTACATATCAGTCTATACCAGTCGCATGATATGATGATTATCATGCAGTGATTAAAGGACTACTATATAAAGGCTACTCTGGTATGGTTTGCAGTTTATCGGTCGTCGGCAATAAAGCGTATATCGTCCATCAAGTCTATACCGCAGCGGCCAAGTACTCAACAGAATTCATACAAGTAAATGCCTCGGATTATCCTTTTGTCCATCTGCAAAAAAGTCAATAAAACTCTAAAGTTTTTCCACTTTTACATAGAAAATTTGGTACTCACCGGTAGAGCAAAGTTTGCGCTTCTAAATGATATGCCACATGTTACGGTTTGTTCTTGATCAAACGCGTAAAGACGCGCCAAAAAATGGCGCGAGCCAGTGCCATTTAATTCGTTACAACCTAATAAAATAACAACCGAACCATGTCGACTGTGATGCAGTTCTAAAATCTATGGTTCCAAGGTCAGAATGAGTGTTCTGTATAATTCTGAAGCATAAAACAACGAGTCCACGCTCATATTGTTCATATCTAACGGGAGTGTTGTGACAACTTTTCACTATGGCTCACCCAGCAAAGGTAGAAGAGGATGTACGTTCCATCTGCCCTCGGCAGTGTCGTGGACACCATGTCCACGATGATTGACCACTCTCAGATACCTCCGCTCCCGACGTTCTATATACTCAGACGTTCGTTATCTAGGACCCGTACAACCAGTTGCTATTGTGGTGAGAACCTATTTCTATACCTGCATATACAGATGTATATACATGTGTATACATAGTACATAGTGTATACCTACTTATATGCGTATGCACATATATACGTAGGTACGAACTGAATATATGTGGATACACGGCTGCACAAGAATCCTGCAACACTCTAGCAACAGGAGCCGACCGTTAAGCCTAATGTTATACTTCCTCAGGAGCGTCAACGGGGTGCAGATAATCGCGCCGGGCTCCCTCACGTGGCCAATCGGCGCAGCCCGCCACACCCACTGCAACAGGTTCTCACCACAATAGCAACTGGTTGTATGGGTCCTAGATAACGAACGTCTGAGTAAATTCTGCACTACGAGCGCAGTGGCTTTCGGAGCCTCAGCGGCTCTACAGCCAAGCAATATAGAGCGACAGGACGGCGTCCTACCTTCGTCAGGGGCATTCAGTTGTTGGTGCATTCACCTATTAGGGAAATGGTAATACAGTTATGCTTACTGGTAATGGAACCACGTGTTGGCACCGAAGAGGAATAACGCTCAATCACCAGTTTGCCTCATGATTCACTTATATAATAGTTCATACTTCACACTATACCTGCTTTAGACTGATATTAGGTTTACTGAGGTCGATTAAGGGCGTGTCGGATGAGATTCAATAAATATTAGGAAATGATACAAGCGGATGTAGGAACCACCAAAAATATTTTGAGACAACTCTAAAAGAGCAGAGATAAGTTCTTTTCCCAAAAAAACATATCCAAACTGGCTTTCCAATCTTCTTCACAGCACCTTTTTTCGAAACTTCTTTAATTGAAAAAATATGGGCTGGGGTGGTGATCCTTAACATGCAAATCAGATCATTCTTTAGGTAATTGCTTTTTAACAGTTTACATCCTGAAATTCTCGTTCTAGAACGAGATAAGGTTTAAGGAATGCGGTGTTCTTATAGGTGAGGCTACACGGGTCTGCAAAGATGTAGACGTCTGGAGAGCTCATCGCCTGCTCCATCGTATTCCACATTTGAATTTAGACACGCTCTGGTGAATAGGTATGCGTATAAGGAGCAGATTCAAGCGACAAGGATCTCACACACGACTACAGCCGCTTACACTGTTTGTCTCACCATTGCGTGTTGATTTGTGTTCACTATAAACTTGCTCTCTAAACTGTGTATCGCGGAATAATTATCGGCCAGTCTCCACTTCGAAGAGACACTGGGTATACCAGTAGCTAATTGGGTGTCAATGGAACTATTGAACAGTCATGCTAGTGTTCTAGCCCAAAGCAGGATATTTAGAAAGAACATGCAATAACACACACCCAGAAATAAATTAGGAATACAAGGGAGAACAAATCAGGAGGATCTCTGCTACTAGATCCCGTTATGTCCTAGAATTATTTATGAATCGCTTGCATTCTCAATAAATGGTTTTAACTTGGGTGGAATAACTGTGTTTTTATCAAGTTTCATATAATGGGAACCAGCTCTGTTAACAGAAAATACTGCCGAATTGACGATTTTGTAGTATTTCCCTCCATCTCCATCTCGGGTTTTAGATGGTCTCACCATGAAGAAGACACGTTTTTCAAGTCCATAGAAACCATGGGGAATTTTATGTATCATTACAAGGCCGTATATTCTTCGTCATGAAAGCGTCTGCAGTCCAAGTTGTTTGTTTCCTACTTCACTTTTGGGAATAGCACGGTAGTCGAAGCCACATTTCCTGATATATAGTTTTCTAGTAAAGCTATTTTGAATTTTTTAAGTTTGAGTACATTTTTTTCTTAACTGGGTGAAAAATCGTTGTTCCATACTGAAGTATAGGACTAACGTAAGGCCTTGACGTCCCCGTGCCCGTCTCCTGTAGGCCTTGACGAGAACAGTGGGTGGTTTGTGGAAAGACTTTTACAAAAGATTTCTATTTTTTCATTTTCAATTCTTTCAGCATTTTCAATTTTTTCAGCATGGAATTCCACCAGAGACCTTTAAAAAGTCCAAATATAATAGATCACATCTATACACTTTTATTCCTCAAAAGCTTTTAACCAGTCATTCAACAACGAAAGTGTAGCAGTTTTAATTGACGTTCCCTTCAAAAAAAACAAACTGATTATCATAAAAACCAAACTGATTGTAATGAAAATAATTTTCTTTTCTTCGAGATGTTTTGGAATTTGCTTTTCAACAGCTTTCAAAGAACACTTGCAAATATAGGCTTCGATCAATGCCATCAAATGATCTTCATCAGTGCCTACTGGATGGTCGGAACGTTGCTCATCTAAATGTGAAAAGTTGCCAGACCGAAATTTCGCAAACCAGTTGTCGCATGATTTCTGTGAAATGGCATCGACACAATATGCTTCACATATATCGTGGAAAGCATCAGCAGCTCTTCTGCCACTAGGGAAGTAGAAAAGCAAGATGTTCCGAAAGTGCTCCTTCTGAGACTCCATGTTCAAATTGGTCTTTATAACACAAACAAAGATAAAAGTAACCCAATTACAATGCAACAATACAAACGACACACGTACAACATATATATATATATATATATATATATATATATATATCAGATAAGAACAAATATCGGTGGCAAAAACCTTTCAAAACAGGTGTTCAAACACATACTCTTCAAAATCGAAATTACTTTCTGAACAACCCAATATTTTGGAATTTTTCAAGTCTAAGTGTGTTTTTCTTTTTAACTGAATAAAAACATTCATAACATGCTAAACCTTTCACATAACATACAGTTGGTTTAACGGTTAAAACCTATCACTCACTCCATCAAACGTAACTAGCGCATTCGATATGTTTTATAATAGCCATATAGAGACCGAATTTGAGATACGAGCTCATGTAGTTAATCAGCGCTGGGGTCATTGTCTGCTCTGCCCAAGTTCGGCTTTCAATAAATCTTGGCATAACGTTGTCAATCTATAGATGAGATTGTTCAGCTGTTGACCAAGATTGTCATCAACTTTATTACGGGTGACGTTTCGGCGTCGTCGCCTTCCTCAGAGCCTGGAAAAGTCGGTAATAAAGTTGATGGCAATCTTGGTCAACAGCTGAACAATCTCATCTATAGATTGTCTGCTCTGTTCTAGACGGTCAAAGAGTTACAGCAAAAAATCATCTCTCAGTGGACGGTGCTACGTAGCTAGCCTCAGCCTTCTGCCATGTGCATCAGTTCCAATATCAAGTGAGCTGGATAGCAGCCCACGTTTCTGTTGGCAGGAACAGAACCTTCTGTTTTACAATGTTTGCAAATGCGTGAGTCATAAAAATGACAGTAAAATTATAGTATTGCCCAAAAACCACTTTCTGCTCTTTAAATCTAAGCGCTTGTTCTGGACGATTCTCTAGTTCTAGTGTAGGATTTATTATCGAACGGAGCACAGCCATCATAAACTCAGCAGACTACAAAACCTTTAATTTCAGCTTATTTTGGAATGCACTCTTCTGCACTGCATTCATCTGCTATTTCCAAGGAGATACATTTATTTGAATAAAACACAAGGTCAACAGGAGCAATGAAAAATTATGCTCAAGAGAAATGAAATACAAAAGCAGTTATGTGATGCTGCTCCAGTCAAACTCGTCCTCCGATTCTTGCTCCTCTCTAGATCGACTGCACAGGTTTGCCTTCGTGGTTGATTTGTAGTAGTTATCTGAACAAATCTTTTTAAATATTAATGAAAAATCGCTGAAAATTTTGATCTCTATTTCATTCAAAAGCTGTCCGTCTTTATGTCTTTCTTTCTATTACGTCAAGTAATCTAGGTTTAATGGACAAAGGTGATAACTGGAGATATTAGGTTGTAACGAATTAAATGGCACTGGCTCGCGCCATTTTTTGGCGCGTCTTTACGCGTTTGATCAAGAACAAACCGTAACATGTGGCATATCGTTTAGAAGCGCAAACTTTGTTCTACCGGTGAGTACCAAATTTTCTGTGTAAAAGTGGGAAAACTTTAGAGTTTTATTGACTTTTTTGCAGATGGACAAAAGGGTAATCCGAGGCATTTACTTGTATGAATTCAAGCTGGGCACTACAGCTAAGGAGGCGGACGAGAAGATCAACGCTGCATTCGGTCAAGGATGTTCCACAATTCGGACGGCGTATCGTTGGTATCAGAAGTTCCGGAATGGAGATTAGAGCTTGGAAGAACATGAAGGTCGTGGGAGGCATAGTGATGTTGATGAGGACAAGCTGAGAGATGTGGTAGAGGAGGATCCACACAAAGGTACCAGGGAGATAGCGAAGGTTCTTGGCGTCAGTCACAACACAGCTGCCCGGCATCTGAAGGAAATTGGAAAGACCAAAAAGCTGGAAAGATGGGTGCCTCACGAGCTGTCTGAGGAGCAAAGAAACCGACGATATGAGATCTCGTCCTCACTGCTTCTACGGAACGAAACGGACCCATTCCTTGATCGCATCGTAACCTGTGACGAGAAATGGATAATGTACGACAACAGGCGACGATCGGCACAGTGGGTGGACAGCGATGAGAGCCCCAAGGTTTTTGCGAAGCCGGAATTGCACCAAAAGAAAGTAATGGTGACAGTATGGTGGTGTTCGCTGGGAATTATTCACCACAGCTTCCTCCCTCCCGGTGAATCCATCACGGCAGAGAAGCACTGCATTGAAATTGAAGAAATGATGAAAAAGTTGAAGGATATCCGGCCGGCCTTGGTAAACCGAATGCAAGCTCTCCTTCTGCACGACAATGCTCGCCCCATGTATTACGAATGACGTTGTAGAAATTGAATGAGCTGAGCATTGAAACTCTACCACATCCTCGGTTTTCTCCCGACCTCTCCCCAACAGACTACCATTTCTTCAAGCATTTTGGCGACTTCTTGGTAGGGAAAATATTCAAATACCAACAGGATGCCGAAAGTGCCTTCGAAGATTTCGTCAATTCCAGAACTTCTGATTTTTATGCTACTGGGATAAAAAAGCTTGTGTCACGTTGGCAAAGATGAGTAGAATCAGAAGGTTTTTATTTCGATTAATAAACTTGCCTACAAGCCGAGATATTAACTGTTTAAATTTACAGTGGTTCAGTGCCATTTATTTCGTTACAACCTAATATTTCAAACCACGTTCTCATTGCGATGGAACAACAAGTGTAAAAAATTCGGATCTCGTCAGACTATGCGAATATTTAAAAGGCCTTGGCAAAACGCATGTGTGTTTTAGAAACGTCTGCTCAGCGAATTCTGACGAGCTAGAGTACCACTGTGAGGCGCTTAGGTGAAAAATTTTGAAAGCCCACCTGTGTTTTGCTGGACGCTTGCACTTCGATAAGAGGCAAATTCGGGAAACATATCATCCATGTAATCTGCAATAACGAACATCGTTTTAGTCCAGTCTTTGCGGATTTCTATTCAAAGTCATCTTCAAACGCAATATCGTATTTGGATTGTGGAAACGTTTTGTGGTTAACGAGCCTTAGAGATAAATACAAACGTCCGATCCAACTCGTCCAACTTGCAGATGTTTGTAAAAATTGGTTTTCACGACAAAAAGAGGCATTGTAGAAGCAGTATCATCCTATTTATCAAAAGATGTACGATCCAAATAGCTCTTTCAGAAACTATATCATAAATGTATGTTATGTTATTTTTATTATGTACACTGCCGAAATTCCCTCTCTAATTGAAAAATAATGCATCACTTGCAAAATGTTTGCTGGTGACATAAATATATACAAGAACATTGTTGAGGAGGACGATAACGTTGCTCTGCGAACTGCAATTAACGCAGTTGCGGATAGGTCGACAATGTGGAACTTTCCGTTATCAAGGGAAAAAAATTCTTCATCTAGTACAACAATCCAACAGAAATGCTTATAGTCTTGGTTTAGTAGATCTCACTACCACAGTTTTTTGCGTGACTTAGGCTTCTTTTTAGACAATAAGCTTTCCTTCAGAGAGCATTGCGAATATACAGCAAAGAGAGCTGGAAGAGTTGTACGTAATATAGGGTGTCCCATAATGGGCTATTTCAACCATGAGTGTTTGGCGCGTTACAACTTCTTTATACAAGATCCGAACGGGATGTTCTCTTGGCACAACAAGGCGATTTGAATATTTTTCGCAATAGCACATTGATTACCACCATCAGCATCCTGCCTCCGCCTTGGAAATTTCTTGAAAATGAATTTTTGATTGCCGAAATCGCGACTTGCTTCTTCATCACTTTCGTTCTGGACTGTCTGACTTGGTTCAATCGGAAGGGGAATGTACAGCATTTTGCTGCTCAAAGAAGATTTTGCCTACATTTTGGTTTACGAGTCGGGGAGTCGTGCACTACTCGCTTTTACCAGATGAACAGACGATTACAGCAGACTTGTTTAATAAAAAATATCCTGGAAATGGAGCGTAAGCTGCTTGAGAAGTACCCGAAATTCGGTGCTGTTTGTGTGTTAATGGATAACGCACAACCGCATTGAGCGAAACGAACGCAGGAGGCGATGAGAAAGGCGTCTATCGAAATTGTGGCAGATCCTGCATACTCTCCAGATATCAGCCCTTGTGGCTATGCAGCATTTAGAGTTCTTGCTCCTTTCTGATTGAGCAAACGATGCTCGCTACGTCAAGAGATTCAGTGCGCAATCGACGAATGGATCGGCAGCAGGCCAGCTTCTTTCTTAAGAAGGCAAACAGCTCTCTGCAAAGTCGTTGGAGAAAGGTTGTGGCAACGGATGAAGAATATATCGATTGAATACCCTTTGTCAATACCTTGTTGTAATAAATTTTAATAAAAATGGTATGATAGCCCACAAAATTATGGGACACCCTAATACATTTAAATCTCTTGGAACGAACTCAGTAGTACACTTATTACGCGCATGAAAAAACCTATGTGAGGCCGATGCTAGAGTATTACTACTGTGTTTAATCTTAGTACCAAGCGAGGAATCGCCACTTTGGAAGTGGTATAAACAGTTTTACAAAAAAGCTCTGTATAAGGCCCCTGTCGGGCGCGTGTAGCGCAGTCGGAGGAGGTGCGACTGTCGCGTGCACCCGATACCAGGTTCCTGGTTCGGATCTCCCGCCCAGGCCAACCAAGCCTTCCATCCCTCCGGGGTCGGTGAATTGGTACCAGACGTGTCTGGGAAGGATAAAGCGCTGACTTGTTCATCGGCTGGCCACCGCAAGTCATTGTATGGCCAAATACGCATTCATGTCGCCTCCACGACATCCCGTAGAAGTAGAATGCGCTGGCGCATCCCAGAAGGGATTGAGTAACGCCGTCCTTTATCCTTATTTATTATAAGGCCCCTGTTATACTCCCGCGGGAGCTTCCGCGGATGGGCGGAAATCGCGCCGGAGTCCCCGAGCCGGCCAATCGCCGCGCCCCGTCACGCCCGCGGTCAGCGGTGCACCCTTTGTCCGCGGACGTCCCGCGGATGCTCCCGCGGGAGTATAACAGGGGCCTAAGGGTACATGGATATTTATTTATTTGTTACACAACTTGTGCGCCATAAATAATAAACAGAACAAATACTGTAGATTAAGCCAGATTACATGACACATGCTCGGTTTGAGTGGTTTTCAATCCATTTATGAGTAATGTGGGAACACCAGTTTGAAATTAGATAAATTGAGATCGTTGCAAGTTTATTGTCTGCTTCATTGTAAATGGAAGAAGAAAGTTGTTGAAGAGCAGCTCGCACTTGTTTCTCATAGTAGAAGAGAACATAATTAGTAAAGGTTGTTGAAATCGCAAAAAGAACATAAAGTGTACTAAATTCTTTCCGCGAGGACGTCTTGCATGCGAATTATAAGATGTTCCAAGCCTGCGACCATCTAACTACACGACCCCAAGGCGGGATCTCATTGGCCTCTTTGAACTGGTACGCACCTCAGGCGGCGACATAGAAGGGAGTCGCGCATATTGAAACGCACGATGAAAGACATCAGTGACCTCCATCTCTTACCCATTTGCACCAGGGCTCCAATAGGACTACGAATACACACGTCGCCTCGACGAGATGGAATTGCACAACGACGGCAACGCACCTCATGTGAAGGCTACACACGCTGGGCTTGGTATAGTTTCATTTCCTTTCCACCAGTAGTGCTTGTTTACTTAACATTTTAGGAGGCTAGTGCAAAATCCGTATCTCACCATCTCCATTACCCACTTCGTACACTATACATCTGATTCCCTAATGCATACCACAGAAACGTTCAGCGTCCACGTTCCTCAGATCTTCTTCGTCAGTGAAATCTATGCCTGCAGTTTCCATGCCAATTTTAAGCCAATCGATTTGCTCCTCCTAAATGAGATTAGAATGCAGATATCAATGAGTGGTTCCGGCAATTCGAATATGCGAGTCTCCCAAATACCGCTCTGTTTCTGCTGCAGACTCCTTCATTTGGAAATAGTTGATCGTATATAGCCTTGAATGACGCTGAGAAGTCGAGGTTGTCAACCTAAACGGATTGACTTTTAGTATTGCAGCATGAGTGGCTTTAGACAAAATCTTATGATTACATGAAGAAGTAAAACAATAGCTGGGGCTAAGCTCAACGCAGTCTACTTCTTACTTCACAGGTAGATCACATACGATAATGATACAGCAAGCATGTTCGTTCTTTATAGGTAAATTGAAAAGAAAACTTAGATGGTGTGGAGTAGGCAAGAGCTGTATTTCTTATCATCTGCGCCGACTATTTTCATCATTACTCTACAGGCGGGTGGTAGCGCATTCGGAGGAGCCGTCGGCTGTCGCGTGCACCCGATTTCAGGCTCTTGGTTCGGGTTTTCCGCCCACACCAACCCAGCCCTCCATCTCTTCGGGATAGGTGAATTGATACCGAGGATTGGAAGATGAAACACTGGCTTGTTCATCGGACACTGACTTGTCCACCACAAGCCACCACTCTGTAGGCCAAATGTGCATCCAAATTGTCTTCACGACATCCCGTAGAAGCAGGATGGGTGCTGAGATTGAAGAAGGTCGTCCTTTATCCTTTTGTCCTTATTAGTCTACAAGCCATTAAGAGCGATGACCCTGAAGGGGATGAAGAAACACAGGCCAAAAGTAGAGCTATACTAACAAGCAGGAGTTCGGAGAGGTCACAGTACGGTCGGTCATATCCAAACTCTGAAAAAGCTCATCGAAGTACAGCAAGAGGGCAAGCTGCAGCTGTGTCTTACGTTCGTCGACGGGAAGAAGGTCTTCGACCTCCGTCAGGACTGAAGAGTTCATCGAAGTTCGTTTTCTATTATGCATATCACAATGTTCGAGCAGCGGATGCACGACCAAGATCTCGCTATTCTATAAGGAAATTATAGTCGAGGTAGGACTCAAAGAGGGAGCTTCACCAAGAGATAAAGGATAGAAAAGGATAAAGGACGCACATTTACTCAATCCCTTTTGGGATGCGCCACGCATTCTACTTCTATGGGATGTCCGATACGAGAGCGTAATTGGCCACACAATGACTTGTGATGGGCAGCCGATGATCAGGTCAGCGCGTCATCCTTCCCAGACAATCTGGTACCAATTCACCGACGCCGGAGGGATGGAAGGCTTGGTTGGCCTGGGCGGGAAATCCGGACCAGGACCTTGGTATCGGCGGCGCGCGACAGCCGGCACCTCCGACCGCGCTACACGCGCCCTCCTGTTTCTTATAAATGAAATGCGAGGAACATCTCACAGATAACGGCTGATATCTTACCTTCTCTCCTCTATTACCTCACCTCTAATAGAGAATCCAGTGCCTCGTGGGAGTCCTCTGGACGAGATTTCAGTTCCTTCAAATCTGTTTGGATTTGAGCGTTTTCCACTGCCTTTAAAGATCCATTGTTTCGTGCTCCAAGACGTCCTGTAAAACGCAACGTATGGGCCCAAAGAAGTGCTAAAATCAACAAGATAATAGCATTCTCTGTAAATATGAGACGAAGTATTTCGGGAAAATGAAGGGTAGAGATAACGAAAAAATGTACGTAAGTACTAGGCACACAAGTCTACAAATTGCTACGAATTACGAACCATCAAAAATGCGGTGACTGATTGCACTAATCATAATCTTCTCGACAGTAAGCTATCGGAAACAGTTAGTAGTCGAATGGAGCAGTAGAAATGGAAACGTTATTTAATAGAATTCTTTAATAGAATTCAAAACCTTTATTGTGAGCAAAGTTATCACACGGTGTCTCAAAAAATGTACACATTGTTTGGAACGTGATAACTTTGCTCACAATAAAGGTTTTGAAGAAGTTGAGGGCTTTTATAAAAGCCTAGGAAATATAGAAATTTTCTAACATATAAGCGGTATGGATTGCGGCATGCACTCGTTTGAAACCTTGCATTTTACTCTCGATTGATTGCGTTCCGCTTAAACACTTGTTATAATTTCTACACAAGGCAGCCGTTTTGATTGATTTGTGCTTTTTTCAAGGTTTGAAACTTAAAAACACACTACAGCTTGCGGAAGATGCAGGTTATCTTAAAAAGTTTTAGGTGCTATTTAAAATGTTATGACATCGCTATTAGTGAAGCTTTTGAAGATGTTTGAAACTCACATGCAAGCAGTAATGAGATTTCTGCAATGTGCAAACAATCAAGATTGCGCCGTGTCCCCGTTCGGAACCTTGCATTTCAGACTCGATTGATTGTGAATGGGATGAATGCTTGTTACTATTTGGCCAGATTAAGCTGTGCTGTGCTTCTTTTAACTTTTAGAACTTGAAAATCACGTGAAAGACGCGTTACATTCGAGTTTGTTGATTGCACAATTCAAATGTGAGCAGGAGCCCCATTTTTCAAGACGAATGCGGTGCACTGATGAAATAACATATTCAAGCTGAATAGAAAGGTTAAGCGTTACAGCTACTGGACGACGGAAAACGGTAAAATCAGCATAGCACAGGTCAACGTAGTCAAGTAGCAACAAGATTGTGACAAGCACTCAGCCCATGCAGAATCAATCGAGTTTGAAATGCAAGGTTTCAGGCTGTACATGGCGTAATCTGACTACTTGCACGCCGCAGAAATCTGGTTACTCCGCACTTTTATATGAGTGTTAAACGTCTTCAAAAGCTTCCCTAGCAGCAATGTTTGAAATTTTTAAAGAGTACCTGTTTTTTTAGGACAGCCTGCATTTTTCGCAAGCATTAGTGTATTTTGTTAAGTTTTAAACCCTAAAATAAGCACATATCAAATCGATAGGCTACTTTGTGAAGAAATAATAACAAGTATTCAAGCGAAACACAATCAATCAAGTGTACGCAAAATTTCAGGCGAGTGCATGGCGCATTCCATACCGTTCATCAAAAAATTTATATTTTCTTAGGCTTTCATATGAGCACATAACTTCTTTAGCGCCTTTACTGTGAGCGAAGTTATCACCTTTCAAACAGTATACACATTTTTTGACACACCCTGTAGAGCTATGTAGTCCTTGAAAATACCAAATTGTAGACGCTATGGATCAGCACTGCGCCTTCCTTCGAACGTTCCCGATGACTACAGTATCTGTACGCGCCAGGTAAAGAGCATGTGCAATCGCACATATACGCATAACCTGAACTATATTTTTTGCTTTTGACAGCTTTTTGTGAGAGAGTAAACATATTGTTCGAAAATTCATTTCGACAACAAGCAATTTTGCTGGAACTAGATCTTGAACAATACAATTTTGGTGCATGCAATCTTCAAATTAGTTGTATTGACGTTTTCAAAACAGCGACATCGAGACAGTAACGGGAAAATGTGAGGTGACTTTGGGTCTACAAGTACAAGGTTGTTGAAAAGTAATTGTAGAAACGTGTAACACGTAGCGCAGTCGGAGGAGGAGCCGGCTGTCGTGTCACCTGATGACAACTTCCTAGTTCAAACTTCCCGCCTAGGCCAAACAATCCCTCCACCCTTCCGGGATTGGAGAATTGGTACCAGACTTGTATGGGAAGGATGAAGCGCCGACTTGTTCATCGACTGGCTACCGAAAGTCATTGTTTGGCCATATACGCATTCAAATCGCCTCCACGACATCCCTTAGAAGCAGAATGCGTAGAGCATCCCAAAAGGGTAGAATAACGCCGTTCTCCGGTCTTTATGCTCTCGCGGAAACGATCGTCGTAGTTCGAAATGTCATGATGCTCATGCACAAATGGCACATTCCTCAAAATAAAATCCACCGTGAGATTGAACACAGCTTTCCCAACGTTCTTGTAGGGCGTATATCCCACTACAGAAAAAATCTAGTTCATCTACATAGTTCACAAGAATTGCAGTAGTTTCAGGTGACAGTTTCATAGTGTTCCAGATGGCGAAACTGCTGCTGGTGCAGGTTTGCATCAAGAGCTCGAAAAAAAGAGCAAGGGAGAGGTCTGAAGAATAAGGTGGATTAAACGTTGAAAGAGAGAAGGTCGCAGTGGTTGAATAAGTTGATGAACTGCTGGAGGGGCTGATCATATGGGGTCAGGTCGACAAAGTACCAATTCTGGTGTTGGAGTTATTACATTTCCACTGATTTTTGAGTCCTTCGAATCGTCGACTGGATGAAGTTTCCTTCTACTTCTTCACTATTATATCATGGCCTTCTTTAGTAATCTACACTCTTTTCTAAAGCGCCTCCTTAGAGCTCTCTTGTAGATCTGCCAAAAACGGCA